>CM068314.1:54332304-54362304 GCA_034766995.1 Acanthacorydalis orientalis
TGCATGAGTGCGAGAGAGAGGATAGACTGCGCGAAGAAATACTGCGCTGAGGAACACAGACGGAGAGTGGGCCAAGTAAGGTCTTGTGATAACAGAAAGGGAGAGAGACCGAGAGAGAGAATGAGAGCGGTGATATTGGAAATGCGTACACGGAAGGGAATACGAGTTCAAACAAAATTACAAATACTGAAGTTTCACTTCTGTCGTGTACACATGAGCACACTCACCCGTTTTTTTATAATTTACTATCGGGCTCTGCCCCCAATTCGTTACACTTGTAAGTTTCTTTTGTCTACAGGTGTTTTTATTTTTTTTTTGTATAATTTTTTGTCCATTTTTTGAAATTTCACAGAACATTTTTATAAATATATAGATGGATATTTTACAAATACTTCAATCAAAATATGTGAAACTACTCATTAGTCTTGATATTATAATAAATAAATATTTGACTTAAACAGATTTTAATAGATGTCCTGATTAAACAATCCAGTTTAATTTCAAAATGTAATTAGAAGTAATCAAATAAATAAATCAGAAAATATAAAACTGACGATAAAAAATAATTTGTGGACTAAACTTTAAAACAGTTTCATTGTCGTTCAATTGTCTGGAAGAACCATTCAGTGAACCGTCGGAGTTGATGGGCTGCTGCTTGCGACTCGTCCTGCAACCTCCTGTTTTCTTCTCGTAAGCGGCGAACTTCATCTTCGAGCGACATCCGTCTACGAGTTTCATGCGATACACGTGATTCTAATTGTGTCACGTGACTCTGTAGTTCTGGAACGCTCGTGCTTGCGCTTACACTAAAAATAAATGAAACAATTTTGAACAATAACAAAATTTATTTATTATATTATAAATCAATTTAAAATAAATGTAGTGACAGATCTGAAAAATAAGTAATCCCATTTATTAATACATAATGTACATAATAAGAAACAAAAAGAAGCCAAAATTCCCGCACTGAAAAAACAAGATGGAAGGTGCATAGCTGCTATGACTAATTCTATGTGTGTGTATCACTTACAATTTTCAGTTATAAAAATCCATTTCTTGTATTTAATCCTAAAGAAATTACAAATAAATCAGTGAGTTATATTTTACTACCAATTTATGTTTATATATTAAATAAAAATTAACACAATATGCCAATAATTATTCAATTACAATTTTCCAAATTAATAAACTGCATTTTGTTATTTCAGTATAGGCATACATAATATCTGTATACACAAATATAGACAGTTATGTTATATTATTTGTTTTACATAAGAATTTATTACTTTACTTTCATTAAACTTATTAGTATGTAAAAACCAAAAGATAGCAAGTGCATATTTTCATTAATCCTTATTTTATGATCTTATGTACTGTAGTTTATACAGTTCTTTTATAAATATACATACATTAATAGGGTAAGAACACCAATTTTCTGTTACGTTTAAATTTACAGCTATCGTAGGAAATACGGTACATACAAATTAATGTTAGTTATTTCGAGTTTAAGGGCGCATCGACAATTAAGCTCATATAAATTAATAATATGTAGAATTCTAATGACTAACTTTAATACAAATTGTGCGAGTAATTTATTGAAAAAGAATACATTTTTAAATGATATAATTAAACATTATTTTTTTCAAAACTATTGTATATTTTCATAACGAGGCTATATTCTATAATGTTTATTGCTTATGAGAAGAAAATTATAAAAATTTTCTTGTATTTGCAGAGAAGACATAGATGTTTTTGTACTATGAGAGGCAATCATGTTGAATTTGTGATCATGCCTATATATCACTCCACAATAACTCATGGTGTCACTATCTATTAACCTTTTAACTGAGTATGATGTAAAATTCCATCATGTGTGAAATTAAATTGTAATGGACATGACGTGTATACACGTCATGCAATTTTAATAATTGATGTGTCAGAGATAAAATAAATTTTACCGCTTCACACTTATACATCTAAAATTTAGATTGATGTGTGAAAAAAAGGTGAAAAACAAAAAAAAAACCATTGCATTGTGAAGACTTTAAACAATTGAAATATTTTTCAATGTGTGATGCCTGTAAGTCAGTACCAACACATTTTATGGTCTTGTTTTATTACATTATTTGGTATATTTAAGATCATTCAACAATGACACAACAGTTTCTTGACAAAACATGGCAGTGAAGAGTTTCTTCAAAGTGATAACGATGATGATCTTTTAATAAAGCCACGTAAACAATATAGAATTATAAGTAACACTAGTTCTAATGATTTTAATTATTTTACAGATGGACTAACTGGCAAAGACCCAGAATACAATAATTTAGAAGATATTGCAAATAATTCAAATATCAGAGAAGTTAATTCAACAAAATCAGGTGAACGGATATGTGAAAGAATACCTAAATCTGATTTTCCGTATTTATCTTGGCCAGGAATAAATTTAGATACATCTCATAAAAAAAACCGTTTATTTTATATTGAGACATATTTGGATGATGATGTGATAAAAATTATCATTGAGAAAACCAACAAATATGTGAAATGATTTTTTGAAAACAATTCTTCATTGAAGCCAAGATTTTGTCATTGGTTCATAATTTTTTCCATTTATTTGTATCGAACACAATAAAAAAACATATAAATTATTAATAGTTTTATTTTTTGCAATTAGGATGTTTTTTCCCTTTCTCTATCATTTGTTTTCATCATTGTGATTTTTATAATGGGTGTGACGTGGAATTCCGTCAATGTTTGAAAAAAGATACCCATCAGAAAAGAAACATTCTTAAACTTCTCATCAGTTAATTCCTCAATTAAGAGGTTAATAATTTACTACCTATCAATTCTAACAAAAAATTAAATATATTAATAATAATAACTAATCTTCCAAGTTATCTTATTTCATGCTACACAATTAAAATATATATATATATATATATGTATACATATATATATATATATATACACACACACACATATATATATATATATATATATATATATATATATATATATATATATATATATATATGCATGTATTTATGTATATATGTATGTGTGTTTGTGCATGTATTATATACTTAAATGTAAAATCAAGTATTAAAATTTAATATACCCACACATAGTTTCATAAAGAATTAAATATTTATTGGCATTTGATTGGTTAATAACTGAGTAATTTGGTTAATAAATTTTAAAAACTTACGAAGAATTAACAGGGTTATCAAAACCGAGTCTTTCAGTGACATTGTTATTAACCCACGGGCCGAGATTTTGTCCATTTCGAGCATCATCTGGGATTGTCTCTGAAACACTCATATTTTCTTGATCTTGTATGTGCATCATAGCTCTCGTTGCTGTATCAACCAAACTAGGCCAATCCATATCGCCCGTATCCGGAAGAGGCAATGATTCAGGTCCGAGATTTAATGTATGCGTCTTCTTTAAGGCATTAATACCGGTACGTGTCAATAAATGGTCGTCTTTTAGCAACTTTATTTCAGAAGGTGCCGGACTGGAAGCAGTGCTCGCATTCGATATTACAGTTGCCGGTCGAGCCATTGTAAAAATAACTTCCGCCTGGCTAGTATTGCTTTGAATATTTTGTTGATTTTGTGCATTTGATGCGACGTTTTTTGGGTTTTCTTTACTTCGGTTTCTGTTTGTAAAGTTTTCACTTGAATTTTTACTTGGATCGTTTTTTCCATCAGAATTATTATCTTCGCCCATAAAATCAGGATTGATCAGTTTCATTAAATCTTCTTGTAACGTACTTGAATTTAAATTGGCACTATTACGAAGATTTGAATTTCTTACTGTAGCGCCGGGTCTCAACCTCGTCTCACCACTCACCGGTCGTGGACTCTGGTTTCTGCTGTTATCGTTGGATGTTAAATTTCCACTACGTTGTTTATTCGAACGACGCATTTTTGGAGATACGTTTCCGCTGTGACTCCCGACAGACAGATCGTCTTCACTATTAACACTAAAAAGTTTATCGTTGACAGAGCCGTCGGTGGAATGACCGTCGTTGACGGAAACGGGAGGTAGACTTATAGCTGCTTTTGAAATATCGGTATTTAGCTGATGTATCGATGCGTAATCGGTTTTCGGGGTTCTCGATATCAGATACTCTATGTTTGCGGTACGAGGAAGCGGTCTGGAATCGTTGATTGTTTTCAGGCACGTCACTTTATCGCCGACTTTGAAGTCATGTTGCGATTCAAAATCTAAATGGCGTACATGATTCGATGAATTTGCAGTCGAAAGGGAGTAATTCCCATGTGAAAGAGGTAGAGAATGGCTTGCATGTATTTTACTGTGATGATTTGTCGACTGAGTATTGTTATTGTGGTGATTAGGTGATAATTGCATTTGAGATACAGAATGGGATATCTGTGAAATATTTTCCGTACTACGTTTAGGTGTCACACTTTGAAAAGCACTGTTAGTGTTTGTTCCTACACGCGCAGGTAATGGTGGAGGTGTACTTCCTTGTGGTAAAACTGAATCCATTTCAGAAGGTTCTAATAAATCATACCAACGATCATCACTAGAATGTCCACTAGATGAACTTGTCATTGTTCCCTAAAAAATTAAACAAACATTAAACTGTTGATAATTAGACATTTTAATTTATTAATAGGATCCGGATAAAAAATCTTTTTTTGTTATGCAAGTTTATACATATTATATTATTTAAACATTCTAAGCTGATTACCTATATAACACTTATTTCACATGCTTCTAATCACAGAATAAAGTCTTTTTAATTGATATAAAAATACAGTATAATTTATAGTATACCTAACCTACCATTATCATCCGACCCATGTAAATCACATCGAACTGGCTCCAGCACAGGCCTGTGTTATTTATATCACTGACTATTAAAAATTTACGAAAACATAATAAAATAATAACACTTTGCAAAAAACATGCCGATTTAATGTTTATCGATAATTAACCGATATAGACATAACAACACAATTTGTATCGAAGCAAAAATAAAATTGTGTTAAATTAGATCTACATACTCAGATTGACAAAAAAATGTTTGTTAGTCTAGAAATATTTTTTTTAGTGTGAGAAAAAGTTTTAAACCAAAGGAGGTGCACAAAAGAGTAATAAAATATATTACACTTATTAAATACACTAATTTTCTATCAAGAACAACAATTCATCATTTAATCAGTATAAAAGAAAAAATTACAAATAAAAAATTTAAACATACTAATAAGTATAGATTTTATGATTCACTTAATTCTTTTACTTATATATTCATCAGTCATCATGTCATTTATTTATACTTATATCTATCAATAATTCATGCAAATTTAAAAAATCCAGATCCTATTTATGTACCATAACAGATCATTAAAATCTTACTTCTGGATTCAATGGAAATCTCGAATCCATCCCATGAAACGATTTACTACTACTTCCCGTTCCATATCCTGAACTATTACTCGATCGTGGAGGAGAGAAACTCCTCTCGTAACGTTTTTTATGATTGCCGGGCACGGCTTGTTGCAGTTGTGCATTTTTACAACTTCTCTCTCTTCTGTCTTCACCGTTAATGTTTTCGTAATCACCTTCGTAGTTCCCGGCGGTATACTTACAATTCTGAAGCGCGCATCCACGTCTAGCCGAATTATCGCATAACGGAGGAATCACGGTGACGGTGACGAGGACCGATGTTTTAAGAAGATCGACCATTTGATCGTGACTTAAAGTCGAAACAGCGACTTTACAGATTTCAACGAGTCTCGCACCTTGTCTTAGTCCAGCGTGCCACGCGAGTCCCATACTTTCGACTTGCGTCACGACACCGTCCGGTTGCACGTGAAAACCTAACTGACCCATATTGTTACGACGAAGTGAAAGTTCTTGGACCGGACAAGCCTGGGTGACGGCTCTTAAACGAGAAACAATTTCCATGAGTTCATCTCTGTCGCTGCTCGACTCTCGCATATGTATCATTGTGCATTCTCCTTGATGGTGATAAATTCTTAGACTGCTCGTATGAGCCAACCAACCGAGTATCGATTTACAGGGCGTTACGAATATAATCTGGCGAGACGCTTCTTCGATCAATACTAACGTATCCGTAGATATTCCGAGAAAGCAATCGACTAACATCGACTGCCCGCTGTCATCGAGAACGACTTGCCAACAGATAGCGCCACGCTGACTCGCATCACTTATGAAACCTGGCCGTGGACGATCTTTCTTTTTACCACCACCGAATATTGCTAAAAAAGAAAATATGAATCGTGTACTACGCTTATATATTTATAAATTATGATTATCATATTAATGATTTAATAGTAGACTATCATAAATATTAATTCTTGAAAATTCGGTACTGTTCAAAGAATACTCACAAAATTTTTGTCCTGTGTCGACCAATGTTGTTGTTGTATAATTGGTTGCCAAATCCTTTAAATATTCTTGTCTAGTTCTAGTTGCCATAGTCGCAAATTTCTCTGATCTATGAGCAGCGTTTTCAGCATTGATAACTTTTGCCAGCAAAAAATCAGCAAATGACTTTGACTTTGGAAATCTTGCACCTTCCTTAATGGGAGGTCCAAAGACAGGTACTTCTTTAGATCTACTTACAGCCACACTGTACTGCGTACTATCAGTGCATGGATTAATAGCTCTGACAACAATAAATACATGTTGAAACTGTGAACGAATATTCTTTGGTGTGAACGGATGTGCTCCGGGTTCTTGGAACACAATCGTGACAATATCATTGCCAATATGCCGTTTGCGTAATAATTGTTGACGATTATTTGGAGTAAATGGCAGAAAAGTTGAAACATGAAACATTATTTCACAATCTTGATACTGAGAGTAGACAGAGTACAAGCCGGTTGAATCAGCTGTAAAATATATATGTGATGAAAATGATATCTATAATAATGTTATAGTAAAATTTAAATCAAGTACGTATGTGTGTGTGTGTGTATATATATATATATGTGTGTGTGTGTATATATATATATGTGTGTGTGTGTGTATATATATATGTGTGTGTGTATATATATATATGTGTGTGTGTGTGTGTATATATATATATATATATGTGTGTGTGTGTGTATATATATATATTTTACAGGCATTATTTTTCTTGCAAGTAATAAATTATAATATTCTATAATTAATTTTGATATTAGTAATGACAATAGATAATATCTAAGTTGAAAAGTTGAAGAAAACTGCCATGATTGTTGACACTGGCAAAAATTATATTAACATAAATAAAATTTAAAAAACTATAATAGTAAATTGAATTAATACACAATTATAAATTATCGAAGCAGGTATATTTCCTTAGACTATGAAATAATCTTAAACTTCTCTGTGTAGATATTCTTTTACCACTTAGAATGAAAACAACTCTACGGATACTTTCAAACTCTTTTCAATTAACTTTACAATGCCCTTCTTTCTAGAATTTAAATATCAGAAAAATAATACTCGCCAAATAGAAAAAATTACAGAATTTATTTATACTATATTAAGTAGTTCTTTTTAAACATAAAAAATATATAATTTTATTTTTTACATTTAATATGATATCGATAGTAAAAAAATATACTGAAAAGTACAGACTACTTACTTTTATTATCCAATCCTGCTTTATATTTATCAAATCCTTTAAGTCTTACTCGCTGCCCAATAGTATCGAGAAATTCTAAAAATGCTGGTCCTGCTTCTTCATTATTATACATTTCTTCTTCCGAGGATTGTCCAGATTTACAATACATAATACCAACTTTATAATGGCTAGTTAAACCTTGCTCATCCAACTTTAATAACTGATCTTCTGTTTGAGAAGATTGAACTCCCAGTCTAAAAACATAATCAGTGCAAAAATTTATAAACACTTGGTGTAAGTTCAATTAAAAAATAAAACAATATGATGTATTTAAATTTTGAAAAATAATTTTAAAAAAGGACGTCACTAATATATCAAGTTTTACTAATGATAATAACCTTAACGATGAAAGTTGGACTTCTGGTGCAACAAATTCTAACACTTCTTTCGTATTGATTGCTTTACTGCTGCTTGTCGATTTCAAATTAGGAATGGCTTCCTCAAGAATTGCACCTCGGAGAGTAAATAATTCAGAAGTTCTTATAATTAGTCGACATTGGTATTGGTGTTGATTACTGGAACTACTTGAATTCACTCCTTCATTTGAAGTTTGTGAAGCAGGTGTTGTACGTTCTCGCCGAATTGATACTGCTACTGGTCCAAGTTGTTCGTCCATACCAAACCAATTCTGATGGTCTATAAATTATATTTATTATCATTTACACACTTTTTTCTATATGTACATAATAATAAATTACACATTGTAAAATAATTATACAAGTATCTGAAACGATTATTTGTATTTTATACACACATACATATATATATATATATATACACACACACATACATACATACATACATGTGCAAACATACACATAGACACTCTTGCATGGTACGCAGACATATGTACACACTATACGTGTGTACATATGTCTGTATTGTTGTCTCCTATTTGATGAAGTGGAATAAATTTTAAGAAATTAAGTTTTTTACATGTGCATTTAAAAATAAAAATGAAAGAGTACATATATATATATATATACACACAACTCACTATTTAGCCGTAAACAACATTTTATGAACAGCGTATCTCAACCTATTATGATTTTTTTAAATCTTAAAAAGATATTACTAAAGAAAAGGCTATATACAGAGCATGGACTAGATAATACATTACATTTTTCTGATGTATTTAGTATACCAGAAGAATTCGAAATGGAAGGTATTAGAAGAGAAAGTAAGGGAATATAACAGCACTATGCTAATTACAAAAATATTACAAATAAATTCAAAAACTAGAGTAAATAACACAAGTTATACAAATAAGACAATAATACTAAATGTGAAATGATTAGTTAAGTGAATACAGGCCCGTAGCTAGACCGTCATATCATAGAGGGCAAACACAATTGTTGAGGGGGCAAAATTATTTGTCAAAATTTTTGCGGGTTGCGGTGGAAACGCGGTCATAGAAACGATTTTTTTGCGCGTAGAAACGTTTTTAATCATAAAGATAAACTTATAAGGAAGATTCTCAAGATGATTCTCCATGATTTTCAAATTTCCCAAAATCGCAGATTTTGTTACGGAGGGGGGCAAACGAAGCATCCAGGGGGGAGGCAATTCCCCCTGGCCCATCCCTGACTATGGGCCTGGGTGAAGATAGTAGAATTATAAAAAGAATGGATAAATTATGCTACAAAATTAAAGATGATTTGAGAACAAAGACATTAAAATTTAACTTGTGAGATTTGTATCATCCAAGACAATTGATTTCAAATTATAATAAACTAATAAGAAATATCTGAATGTCAAAATGGATTTCTATATTTTGTTATTCGAATAGTAAAAATTTACATACCCTTAAAAAATGTTTTAAATACTTTAAGCATTTCAAAGAGTGCGACACAAAATATGTAAAAAGAGATTCATCATCACCTGCAGCAAATTTGATGGTTACGAGTATAATATGAATATGTACAGTTCTAAATTTAAAGATATTGAACAAAATACTGTTTAACATCTTAAAAAAAATAAAAATCTCAAAAAGTTGAAGTTCTAAAATAACATTATTACAATTTTTTGAATATGTAAGCTAATTTTGGGAAATATTATAAAACATGATATAATTTCAAAAAACTAAAGTATACAGATGATTGCGGTTTATTAATGATTCAAATATATATATATATATATATATACACAGCCTTGGCCAAAAGTATTGAGCATCCCAAATTATGCACTTGTTTTCAAATATGGTTGTGTTGGGTAAAAATAAAAGCACATATGTTTAAAAGTAATTAAATTTATTTATTTTTTAATATTCCATTGTCCCCCCTAGCTTTAATTACGGTAGCGATTCTTTTTAATATTTACTAGTCTGCGACACTCGTCACTAGTAATATTTCTCCCTTCTTTCTCAGTAACAGTTTTCAATGAGATTTTTGATGTCATTGAGTGTTATCATATCCCCCGCTTTGGTATTCTCCACAAATACTCTATCGGGTTCAGATCTGGGGACAATTTTGGCCAATCTAACTGTTCAACGCCATTTTCTTGAATCCACTTAATTGTGGCCGCAGATTTGTGACATGGTGGCATTGTCCTGCTAAAATTTTACACTGTTCAGATTTATATCGCCAAAAATTTTACTAAACGATGGAGCCAGTACCGTTTCAATGACAAATATATTTTTGGCTGTCCATACGACCCTCGCTAACAGACATTTCGCCTACGTCACAGGCCGCCATGCAACCCCAGATCATAATGCTGCCTCCAACATGCTTCTGTGTAAGTACCACGCACTCCGGGATATATTTCTTACCGACTTGTCTCCTCACGTAGGAGACATCAACGGTACCAAACACTTTAAAATAAATTGAAAATTGATGTTCTTTTTGTTAAAGACATTGTTTTTCTCAAAACGTTTAGCGACGATCTTTAAGGTATTTCTGAACAAATAGAGATGTAATTAAAGCGTACCTCAAAGTTACATTCATCAGACTACACTACATCTAACCAATCATTCTCAGTCAAATGCCGACGTTTTATAGCCCACTCGAGACGGGTTTTTTTGTTTATGTCTGAGAGCCATGGCTTCTTCCTGGCCTTACGACCTTTCAGCCCAGCTTCTCCTAGTCTTCTCACCGTTCTTGCACTTATACCTGGTTGCATTTGCCCAGATGTGTTAACAGCGAACCCAACAAAAGTTTTCCTCCTATCCTTAAATGAAGAAAAGATATATTCACATCCTTGAAACGATAATGGGTCTATCGTTCAGTAAAATTTTTGGTGATGCAAACCTGGACAATGTAAAATTCAACAGGACAATACACCATATCATAAATCTGCTATCACAATTGAGTGGATTCAAGAAAATAGCGTTGATCTGGTAGATTGCCCAACATAGTTCCATGATCTGAACCCGATAGAGTACTTATGGAGAATATTAAAGCGGATGATACAATAACGCTCAATAACGTCAAAAAAACTCATTGAAAACTGTTATTGAGAAAGAATGGAGGAATATTACTATAGAGTGTCGCAGACTAGTCGCAACAATATCAAAAAGAATCGCGGTCGTAATTAAGGACACGGAGGGGGGCAACGAAATACTGAAATAAAGAAATTTAATTATCTTTAAACACATGTAATCTTATTTTTACCAAATACAGCCATATTTGAAGACAAGAGTATAACTTTGGGATGCTCAATATTTTTGGTTAAGGCTGTGTGTGTGTATATGTGTGTATATATATATATATATATATATATATATATATATATATATATATATATTCGTATTTAAGAGAGTAAAAAAAAATTAATATCCTATAAAAAGAAAATAAATATGTAAAAGAAAGGTAATCGTATTACAAAATTACGATAATTTTATTGGATAAACTAAGTATAGTCTTCACAACTATACGGAGAGTAAAATAATGTCGAAAATAAGCCTAAAACTGACCTACTTTCTAAGTAGAAGCGTGGGAAGATAGAAGTAAACAATAGTTGATCTGAAAGGATGATATATATTGTCATATGTTCGCTTACTTAAAAATTATTGAAGTTTTTCTCTTCAGAATCACTACATTGAACAGACATTTAAACTTAATTTTCTCAAAACTCCAAATATATGAGTTAACACCTTCTTGTGCTACTAATATCAATTAAAAGATTATGTCGACTTTTGTTCGGGCACTGCAGTTTGTAGTTATCATTATTTTTGAAATGTAATAATTTTCTTCATTTGTTCACAAAATAAAACACTTTTAATATATGTTTGAATAATAATATTTTTAAATTATTAATATATGGAAACTTTTATTTTTTGTAAATTAAATTTGTTTAAATTTTATTTTGTAGATTTTCTAATAGGAACTAAACAATTATAATCTTGACAAAACACATGAAAAGTTTTTATTTTATAAAAGTTTACCAATATATACAGAACTATATTCTTTATAAAACTCAAAACAAATACTTCGGGTGATAAACGATAATAACATAATTAACTTATTAATTTAATAAAAAATCAACTATAAAATATAATTAGGTGAACACAGATATAAATTACTGTGTAAACAATTTGGATCAAAGTATCTATAATAACAAAGGACTAATTGACAATTTTTTTCCACTGGTACTAAGACAATCAATTAACAATAATAATTACTACTTACTCAAAATGAATAACGACGTTAAAGAGTATAAAATGCCGAGAGTTTAGTAAATAAAATTTCGGACGCATTTGCCAGTGCATCCATTAAAATGGTTCAAATATTATAAGAATAAATGAAATGTTTCTGATCATTTTTGAACATTTAAGTAAAGAAAAAATAGTAGTATTATATTCATTTTTACATTCATATGTTGTTAATTAAAATATATTTGTAAACATAACATGATTCACACATTGATATTCACTGCCTGACCTTCATTAACATGCTGACATAATTAATGGGGTCATGAAACCTCAACTTTTTATTCATAGAAAAAAATCTATACATTCATTTTACGACTGATCTCACTGAAGTAACTTCTTCCGGATGTATTCATGTTATTTGTTGTCAATAACATATGTAATATTATTATGTAACTATAAAGAGAAACAATCGTACTATTTTCAGTGTTCAATGTTTTCCTTAATATGAGAAAAAGGTTTCAATCGACAATAGATAATTTCCTTGTTTTTGTGAAAATTCACTTAAAATAATATCAAATATAGTTGATCCAAATAACTAGCATTAATTTTACAGTTGTTAAAATAAAGAGACAAACTAACAAGCTATAAAGCAGACTTAGTTTTAATTAAAAAAGTGATTAATTTTCAAAACAAAAATATGTACATGCTATACACACAAACACATGCATGCATGCATACAGGTATACATGCATACACACACACACATACACACACACACACACATATATATATATATATATATATATATATATATATATATATATATATATATATATATATATATATATATCTTGTTTCTTTCATCTTAATAATAAAAAAAAACACATTTCTCGTCACTTTGTCCGCAAAATGGCTTCTGCCGCCATCTAACAAATGAGGTGTATAAGGAAATTCTTCACCGACAGACTATCATCTTTTTCGCCACTTGGAATATTATTTAAGAGTTTTATAAGCTCTAAAAGTGTCGATTTTTATAAAAATGTGATAAACAATCTAATTTCTCATTGGCAAAATACCATTGAACCTCATGGAGCTTATTTTGATTAAATATATTTTGTTTTGTTAAAAATATTGCGTTTTAATTCTCACCTACAAATTCTGCAATTTTATATGCTACACCCTAACATATTGTAAAATTGCGTTCTTAATGACTTCGATGTTTTTGTTTCTTTGAATTAAAAATACTTTTGATATCAGGCACAATATTAGAAAATTGAATTCTCATATCTGGACTTTGATTTGGTTGCAGCATAATATGAGAATCCTTTCTCGCATAAATATGTCGTTGTAAAAGGAATGAAAAGAAGAATATCTAGTTTTGACACGCTGGAGTACACTACTGTAAAATTTATCCAGGAATCATTTAATGGAAGTTCTTTGTTGTTTTGTTTTCAATCAGAGTCACTAATTAAATCAATTACATTTTCATAATTACTTTCGCTGAAGTCTGTTGGCTTATCCGTCGCTGTTAACGGATTCCGTACCCAGGATTTTGGAAAATATTTCAAATGAGTAGATTGTAAGTCACGAAAATATTTTAAAATTATCTGTGAAACTTAAACCCTAATAGTAATTAAATAATAAATACGAAAATTAAGAATCGCCTGTACTGACTTTATGAACATATTTATATAACATGAAAAGAGAGGAATATCATTTTACATCGTAAATAAATATAGAATTACTAACCTTGACCACAGAAATACTTCCGGTAATACAAGGCTCCTTGGTCGACACTTTCTACTGGTCGATTTAATCTTTGATACGGACACGTATTGTTCGAGCGCCAGTGTGATTCTCCAGGAGGATATTCTAGTACAGACACGCCGTAAGCGAGTGACGGTTTATGCATCGGTGTGCCGCGAACACGAGCATTCTGAGAACCCGGTGCATGAAATCTAGTCAAGCTGACCACGCGCGCTTGTTCACCGCCGATTTCGTTTCGGAAAAACGGACAGCTTTCGATCAGTTCGTTACTCTGACCATCGCCGAAATCTTCGTCGCCGCTATCGGCGTCAGGCGTCGAAGATCGAGTCAGCATGGAGGCCGCAGACGCTCCTGTCGTCGTGTTTCTTCTTCGCGCGAGAAGTAACCCTCTCAGTTTGACTGCATAACCGAGATTCGCCATTAGCGATTGGCAGTCATAATGTGCGAAGGCACGTCTTCGTTGTCTTTCTTCCATATCAGCAGAAGAATTCGATAAAGTGTTACTTGTGCCCGACGTCGTATTCAATGCACTGTCGTCCACGATACCGTGAGGTCTTGGCTGTTTATTTCCTACAGAATGTGAATTAGAATTGTGGGTTCCTCCGCCGCTGCTACCGCCGCCGCCCCACAATCGATGTATTTTTAATCGTAACTTCGGACTCGTACTTGAAGTGATTACACCTCGTTCTGATAATACAGAATCGTCGCTCATATTACTGGGCCCCACGCCGTCAACGGTCGACGTGGACACAGGCGAATCTACTTTAGTACGAAGATATTCAGACGGACCCGGTGACCTTTGATCGTTAGCACCGATAACGCCAAGGGCAGCCGGTCTATAATCTTGCAGCATCGCAAAAAACGATTCGCTCGCACCGGCTGAAATGGGCCCAGGTCTATCTGATCCGATCACGTCGATCGACCCGTGACTACCGTATTCCCTGCGCAGAGTCGATCCACCAGTCGGACTATTTACATTATTCGAACTGCCGTAATCGTGAAAATGATGATGGTGATGTTCTTGTAATTCTAAACTCGAATTGCTTCTATACAAAGATTCTTGTGTTAAGTGATGACGTCGCGGTATCGAACCGGGCGTTCCGGTGAAATTCCTATCCGTGTACGAACACCAGGTCGTAGAAGAACTCATTTTTGAAACGAGACCGGCGGCTTGACGCGCCCTCAATAAATTGCTGTTATAATATTCGACTGCTTGCATGGCACGTTCGCGAGCTGTACCATTTCCGCTACTGTTACTTGCACTGATCCCATTGAGTGCCGTGCTAGAGCCTCCGCCAGGGCCGGGTCCATGTTGCGGAGTACCTCCTGCTGTTCCGCCCCCTGGCTCACTTGCTGGTTCATGCAGTCCGATCATCCCATCACGCTGTAAAAAAAGAATATATACATTAAATGAAAGAAGACATGCAAAGATTAAATTATATAGCACAAACGTTTAAAATTGACAGGAAATAGTTAATAGATCAACTCAATTCAAGATAGTGCATTGCCACAAATGTTCAAATCCGGTCCGGAAATAATGAAACTATCTCTTTTCATACTAAGAATACACTATACTCATATTTTTTCTTTAGAATATGTACTATATTTAGACTACACGAACATATTTTACAGCACATACTGAAATTTATAATAAACAATCACAAAAATCCGTTGATTAAAAAAACATATCGTTTAAAAGCGTACATTTGATTTTTTTAAAAAAACAATAGATAAAATTATAAATAAACATTTAGCTACTTTTTTTAAATACTGAATTTTTATAAACATTTTCATACAGCAGATACTTTCCAATTACTATTGATACAAATAATATTAATAATTAACAACGCTATCAACAAACATCTAGAGAAACACAGGAAGGTTTGACCCTATTTAAAAAAAAAACAATGTAATATCAATAAAACATTTTTTCATATGAATTAAATGTGGAATATTGATTGAATACCATGCGTACAAATTTTGAAAGATTGTAATACGTATAAATTTTTAAGCAGATTTTTTAGTTTTAATGAAAAAGTTATTTACCTAATGATTTTCAAAGTAAAAAAAATAGGGTCAAACCTCCTGACTTACGGGAGGTTTGACCCTAGTCTTAAATGAATCACTGAAATTTCAAATAACAGGGTATTATCTGCTTTATTGTATTTGTTGAAGACTGATAATTATACATTTGTTTATCTATTAAAATAACATTATTAATAGGGTAATTACAGTTTTAAAAATTAATTAATTCAGAGATGTGGTGTTGCCTTTATTCAAAAGGGTCAGCCTTATTAGGTTACATCTATAATTCGGTACCAAATCCAAAGACATCTTAATTTATTGTATTGTAAACTAATGGCTTGAATCGTTAGTATTTATTTACATTAGTATGACAAAAAAATTAAACTTTAAATTATCTGGAATACTTCCCGAAATCATATATAAACCGGCCACGCTATGCGATAGACAATCCACTCGACAAGGCTAGCGCCCTTGTCGAATTTCGACACTGCTTTCCTTGAAAGCAGTGTTGAAATTAATCTGTATACCTAACCTGAGTAAACAGTGACAATCACCCGTGAACTGTATATCAGGGGTAAAACCCGCCATTAGTGTAAGTGTAGTCTGTAAGGTTAGTTTTAAGTGAGATCTAGTCGGTTTTTGAAAATTTTTCCGACGCCACGAACCTGGTAAACAATAAAATACAATTTCCAGAATATACAAATAATTTTAGCTAAGTTACTTAAGTTAGTATTGCACTAGTTTTACTGTCCAAGCTCGGTCAAAATGCGGCTTAAAAGCCTCACGGATAAGATGGTGTCAAATCTTGCACATTTCCGTAGAATCTATGTAAAACCCTGTCAGATTCTATGTATCTAACGAATATCAATAAAATTCTTTTTACTTTATTTTTATGCGATAGACAAGTCATGAAGTCACATTAAGTCATTAAATCACAAGTCAGTATCCAGATCACAGCATTAGTTTTAAGGGGACCCGGTGGTCTAGAATTTTCGAAAAATCGATTTTTTTTTCGAAAGTATAGTATCTTAAAAATATACTGTTAAAATTTGATGACGAAATTCAGAGTATTTCAGGATCTACAGCCCATTAGAAGGTCAGAACTACTTGGTCAGAATATACTTGCTTGAAACTTTAAACGCGTTTATCTCGAAACTACTTTTTTCGTCTTGCGGGGGCCAGAAAAAAAAACTACTTGACCGATTTGTCTGAAATTTTAATATGTTATTCTGAATAGTTCTAGCTCTCGCTGGAAGTAAAACTAATAGTTTCCGTAAAATATTTATATTTTTTTTATTAACAAAACATTCAAAAATACTGGTCGTTTTCAAACTTGTACTTTTGACTACGCGCCATTTTGTCAAATTTTTTTTTTTTATTCTACTTCCTGCGATAGCTATACTTATACTAATTAAAAATTCGTCAATTGTTTTATTTCAGATCAGAGGGAGAGATAAATCATCATTCACCACGCAATTCCATTTTTTTAGAGAGGGAGACTTCAGCATCATTTTTCTAATTTAAAAAAAATTTTTTTTTTGTCTTTATTTTCATTTTTGGGTAGTTTATTAGTAATAAAATAAGTGTAAAAAAATTTGAAAGCATTATTCATTACCCTCATATAGAAAAAAAAAAATTTAAATAGCTTAAATTTTAGGCCGCTAGACTACCGGGTCCCCTTAAATTGTAACTCTTGTATTCAGTATCGAAATAAAACGCGAAGGTACAAAAATAGACTTATTTTCATTAATTTAAAAATAAGTCGAGTTCTCACTCCTTAGTGCAGCACTAAGTCGGTAGTTTTACTCCCATTGAGTCACAAGTTAATTAACAAGTCAGTATCTAGATCACAAGAATAGTTTTACGTTATAACACTTACATTCATTGTCAAAATAAAAGTAAAATCACAAAAAAAAATCAGACTTATTTTCATTAACTTAAAATGAGTCAAGTTCTCAGTCCTTGGTGCCACATAAAATATAGTATATAATATTAGTGTTACTCCAGTACGAAACAGTACTATAAACTTATTCATACTACTATAAACAAATACTTGTTAAATAATAACACAGCTCTACTATTATAAATAAAAGGTTAAGTGTAAGTCACTGTGGAGAAAGAATTATGAATCATGTTAGTGAAGTATTTATGGTGAACAGGAGGTATGTAAGACAGTCAACTCATCATATCTCTATATTTCTCTCTTGTTATAGGTCTTGAAGTTGTGTACAGTGGTAATATAGTAATTTTACTAACATTTGTAGGCATTCCTCGTTTTCTAAATAAACAAGAACTTTAAATAGCGCATTTTCTTCCATAGAGATTTTATAGAAAATTTTGTGCGGTTCATCCCGTTTAAACCTCATTCAGCATATTTTCAGCCAATGTATAATTTCTCCGACCGTATTTTTTTCCTTGTCTGATATTGCCTCTTCTAGGGATTTGGCTGAGACAAAATCTTCTCTCTTCATTTCGTATAAAAGGAAGCTATTTTTTCCAGCAATTCTTTATTAAATTATAATAGTCTTGAGCAGTATGTAAATGGTCCTTATTCCTTAGTGCTTTTTCCACATCTACAAAATCTCTATCGTTTGGAAGAAATGAATGACCCGACAACAGAAATTTATGGTCAATAACGTTTATGTTAATTGTCAGCTGATTGAACAATTCTTAACCACATCAATACTATTTATTATCCGCTGTAAAGACTTTACGGGTAGTGTACACTGAAGTCGTAATAATTAATGCGATTATAAGGTATTTTTAATTATAATTACTACGAATGGACTTATTCCACTTGCAACAAAAACGTTCCTCCGATAACATTTTACAGTTTAACTTTTTTTGATTAATTTATGACGATATTGTACACCACTGACCGTGTGATTATAAATATAAAAAGAGGATATCTATATCTGACTAAAACTACCATTAACTCATTTTTTCCAAAAATGGACTTACACCACTTATCAAAAAAATGGCTCATATGTTTATGAATGAATCTGGGTAATATATGAAAGAATGTGCGTACTTTACAATATTTTAATTTTTTTTATTTGTTAAATTGAAGTAGGGTGAAGTGAACGTTAGCGAGAAATGTGCGGAGCCTCGTAGTGTTTATATAATATATACATATATATATATATATATATATATATATATATATATATATATATATATATATATATATATATATATATATATATATATATGTATGTATGTATATAAACATGATCATTTCAGTTACTCATCCGTTTCTGACACCATGTTTAAAACATAACCATTATTATAAAATGATTATCAAAACTTGCTCCACTTCTGTGTACAAAATTATAACTTTTCGATTTCAACACAATAAAAGTACACACATAATGACATGAACAAACACATACACTTTCTCTGAAGTTTCTTAACTGATTAATGAATATATAATAGAAATGAATTACAATAATTAATATCCACACATGAAATCATTGTTTGTACTTTTTTTTATTGAAATTAAATGTTTTATAATCTTACAAGTAGTTATTATTTTCTTTTAAGGCCGACACACATACACAAAAAAGACCGGCGACTGTGCGTGTGTGTGACTTTTACTTTTCTTACACCTGACTGTATATTTATAAATTTTGCATAATTTATACCTTTATAAAATATATTCATGTTTTAGGAAAGAAATATGTATGAGAAAGAAGTCGTTATAAAATATTTCATATATATATGTATATATATATATATATATATATATATATATATATATATATATATATATATATATATATATATATATATTGATATAAGAAGTAATATATTATTGAAAGGATAACATAATTCATGATATCCTTGGCGTTGACATACTTTTATTTATTTTGAACGGAACTTAGAAATGCAGGAAATAGTAGAACACTAGAACTAATTATGTCTCGAATGCATGAAATAAGAACAGCGCAGCAATTGAGAAAATTAATCTTTTTAAATATCATTGTCAAACATTTGTAAATAGAAAATGAAAAGATAATTTAATGCAGTATTGGTCTACAAATGAAATATTTAATAAATGTTTTGAATTTTTAAAATAATGAAAATGAAGGATTACTTTAATATTAAATTATTTCCAATTTAGAGAATTAATATTACCAAAAATGGAAGTATACTGAAAACTTATCTTTCTATATACAAAAAATGTCCATAAATTTTAAAAAATGGTCAAAACTATTTTAAAAGAACATGTAGAGATTTTGTATTAAATTATTATTAATGATGACACACGAATTTGAAAGAAATTTTCATGAAAAATAATGATACTAGTATCATAACAACTGCAATGAAATGTGCTTTATAAAACAATTACGCTGGTATATAACTGCGAGAATGATCATACAGACATACTAATATATATATATATATATATATATATATATATATATATATATATATATATATATATATATATATATATATATATATATATACACATATATTTTATATAAAACAAGTACGTTGCAATATATTTACAAGAATGATCATACAGACATACTAACACATATATGTAGGTATATATATACATTATAAAACAAGTACGTTGCAATATATCTGCGAGAATGATCATACAGACATACTAACATATCTATATAGGTGTGTATATATATATATATATATATATATATATATATATATATATATATATGTACATACATAAATATATATATATATATATATATATATATAAGAGGGTCGTTTGATAAGTATGGTAAAAATTCAAGTTAACATCGTTTTTTGGAAAAAAAATCGATTTTATTTCTCAAAATAATCTCCTTTGAAGGTTATACACTTATTCCGGCGAATCTGCAAAATACGCATTGATAGCGGCTATGCCACATCCTCGTTCGACGAGAATTTGTTCCCACCGAAAGAAGTTTTCACGTTTGGAAAGAGAAAGAAGTCGCACGAGGCCAAGTCCGAAAAACAGGGTGGATGAGGAATCATTTAGAGGCCTAGTTCGTGCAATTTTGCTATTGCGACCGTCGATTTGTAGGACGGCGCATTGTCTTGATGACAGAGCACTTTTCTGTGCGCCAATCTTGGCCATTTTTGTCACAACTCTTCCTTCAAACGGTCCAATAATATTATATAATATGCTCCTGTTATCGTTTTTCCTTTCGTTTAGTGTCGATGAGGATGATTCCTTGAGAATCACAAGAACCAGCGGTCATCACCTTCCTAACCGACAAAACGGTCCTCCTTTTCTTCGGCGCACTTTCATCAATCGTTGTCCGCTGCTTTGATTACTGCTTCGACTCAGGTATGTATAGTGGTGGATGTATGTTTCATCCACGGTGATGAATCGACGCAAAACGGTTTGAGGATTACAATTAAACATCGCCAAACACTGGACTGAGCATCCGTTCACAGTTGAGATCCCTACAGTCTCAGTAATCTCATGCATTTTCACTCAGGGGTCTTCCATATTGATAGCATGGATTTTTTCGACGACATCCGTCGTGGTGATCTCGACAAGTCGTCGAGAGCACGCTTCATCTTCACTGCATGTTCGGCCAAGTTTAAATTCATTTATTCAGAAAGAAACAGTGTTCAACTCTGGTACAGATTTCCTAACAACTTCATCCAACTCCACTCTAATCTGGGTGACTGTCCACTTTTTAAAATAAAAATGTGTTATCACTCCACGGAATTCGTTTTTTTTCCATTGATGTGCTGCTACAATGCTCGCTTCAAACATATGTAGAATGTGAACAATGCGTCGCTTCTACCTGACATTTCGCCTTTGCTAGTTTGAAAAGTGACACTTGATAACCGTGACGTGTTACCAAGTGAATGAAGGTGCCACATCATAGAAACTGACCAAACTTATCAAACGACCTTCGTATATTTGTGTGAATAATGGACAGAGAAATCCACATTTACAGAAACAACGACACAATTGGTATGTGTCATCTACACTGATTGAAAAACATTTAGTACGATTTCGAGACACGTTCTCGTTAGTGCAAAGCATTTACTGGCATCATTCAGTCCGACTGTACATCTAAACGTACGACACAACAGCACTCCAACTAGATAAATGAACGACACGTGGCATAAATGATGTGCCGCACTGTTTAAACACACGAGACCGCACACATTACTTACTCAACAATTCATTATATTGTACTATTTACATAGGCTGAACGGCATAGAGGATACAGTTTGTTCACAGCTTAAATTTAATTCTCATGAAATAAGACTAAAAATAAATTGACAACGTTGCTTACATTTTTAGACTAAGGATTAATCATTAATGTATAAATAATATATTACATTCAATACATTTCCTTTCAACTCGATTTTTTAAAGCTAAATTCTTACTTATAGTCCATATTCTAATATTTAAATAGATTTTAAGA
Source organism: Acanthacorydalis orientalis (assembly GCA_034766995.1). Lineage (NCBI taxonomy): Eukaryota > Metazoa > Arthropoda > Insecta > Megaloptera > Corydalidae > Acanthacorydalis > Acanthacorydalis orientalis. The sequence goes on from CM068314.1 coordinate 54,354,764, forward strand.
TTTTACTGATTTAGACACACATAATTAATGATATTTTTGTATATATACATATATATATATATATATATATATATATATATATATATATATATATATATATATATATATATACCACCGAAGTCGTCGATTCGGTTGCTTTTTGATAAAAACGATACCAATTTATCATTCAATTAAATTATTTTTTTTGTTTCATTCTTTTATTATCTATTGATAATATTTTATGATGTAATGAACTAGACACACAATTAACAATTTTCAAGACTTTCCTCGTTAATCTTCAATATTTAATAGAATTTAACGCTCTTCTGGGTTTTACTTTTCAGTGTTTGTCTTTAAATTCAATTGATACTTCAAAACAACTATTTCATGCAGATAAAACAAATTGGGTTATGTGGAGGTTTTTATGTTACGATTTTATTTTTAAGAAAATATCAGGATGGTACGAAAATAATTGCGGTTTTTGCTTTCTGAATTCTAACCTTAACTTTTTCTCAATGAAGGTGTCATTTCATTTTGTTCATGTTAATATAATTTTAAAGTGAATTTTTCGGTCTGTATTTTGGTAACATAGACTTTGGTTTTCTTATTAATTTTGCTTCAAACTGAGTTATTGAATTAAAGATGGAAAGAAGCAAATAAAAAAGCATTTTTTGTATGAATTCAAAACGGGTGGTAAAGCAATAGAAACTGCTCATAAATTAAACGATGCTTTTGGTGTGAATACTATTAAGGAATGTACTGTACAATGGTGGTTCCAGAGATTTAATATTGGTGACGAGAGCCTTGAAGTTGAAGAAGGTCGTGGGCGTCCTTTTTCAGTTCATGACAACCAACTGAATTCGTTAGTTGGATCAGAACCATACACAATAATTCTAGAGCTTGCACAAAAGTTAAGCGTTAATCATCCAACAGTTCTGGACCACTTAAAACAGCTGGGAAAATCAAAAAAGCTTGACAAATGGGTGCCGCACGAACTAAACGAAAACCAAAAAAAACAATTATTTTTCTACCAACCTAATATTTACTAAGTATATGAGATCAGCTAATAAATAAAATAATATTTTTATATATTGGTTCTATTCAATTCTGAATATAGATATTTATGTATTAATTATTATTATAATATAAATCACCATGTAAAGAAGATGCGAAGAAGATGAAGTTTAAAATTGTTACATTAGAGAAGTTTAAAAACCATTTTCTTGATTATTTTTAGCAAACTTTGTTTTTTTTTGCAAAGAAAAGACATTGTGATAACTCAGGATTGGCGCTATTAACCACTCTCATTGTTGATTCACGCAGCTAGAAATTCATAATATCCAGATGGTGGAATTGCAAGGAAATTCTTTTTTATGCAATTCTATCATTTAATCAAACCATTAATTCTGAGAATTATTCCCAATTGAACCATTTGAAGGACAGTCCAGAAAAAACGACCAGATTTATCCAAAAACATAACCAGAATATTTTTGCAGATTCGGCAAAAATTGAGGGAAATAAATTGAGATGTTCTCATCCATCCATTATATTTACCTGACTTTACATTCCAGACTATCTTTTGTTTGCATGACTACAATTTTTCAGAACTCACTGTAAGCCCTTGGTCAAGAGGAGGGGGCAGGGGGAATGTCTTACTAGTTGCTCCGTTTCAATAAAATCTTCGATTTTGGGAGATTTGAAAATACTGAAGAATCATTGAGAATCTTCTTAATAGGTTAACCATGATGATTAAAAATGTTTCTTACAAGCGAAAAAAATCATTTCTATTTGCGTGTTTCCACCAACAACACGAAAACTATAATTATATTAAATCATTACTTTAAATCAAGTACTGTGCGCCAATGACAAGGAAGACTTGGAGTATATGACACGCAAGGTAATAGAAATACGAACAATGGGGACTGACACTGAACATTGGAAAGACAAAAAATATCTGTGTGCAGGAGAGGACGCAACCGATATTGAATTGGAAGATGGCGTTAAAATCGAAAGTTGTGACAAGTATAAGTATTTGGGTGTGATACTCAACAAGAAGGGAACCGATTATACAGAAACTGCGTCTAGAATTGCAAAATTAAGGAAAAGCATCAGATGCCTAAATGGTATTCTCTGGAGCAAAGAAATAAGGAAAAAACGAAAATTACAAATATATGACACAATGATCAAAACCAGTTTATTATATGGATCTGAAACTTGGAGATTGACCGAAAACATGAGAAGAGTCGAAGCTACAGAAATGGATGTATTACGAAGATCGACACGAATATCTCGCCTGGACAGCATTAGGAACAGTGGTGAAACAGCAAATGGGCATGGAAGGAACAGTCATGGTGAATATCGAGAGGAAGTATTTGATATCGTATGGACACGTGCACCGAATGGAAGAGGAGAGATTGCCAAAGAAAGTGATGAGTTGAGTACCAAGAGAAAACAAGAGAAGAGGAAGACGCAGGCAGAGCTGGATAGAGGAAGTTAAGAGCTCGGTGTGCGAAAGAGACCTGAGAGAGAACGAATGGAACGATAGGAGGGAGTGGAAACTTGGCGTCGGACAACGTTCTCGAAAGACGTTCTAAATCCGAATCTATAATAATAAATCTATCTTTAAATCGAGAATAACTTCTTTGTTATTTTAAAAACTTGTAATTGTTTTAATAAATTAGTGCGTTTCAATAACTTAACTAATTACATAATATAAATTATGTAATTATTTTTTATAATAAAATTTTCAAAAATTAGTGTTTTTTCATATCGATCTGGTTCTAGGTATGAAATTAAGAAAATATGACAAAAAAATTTTGCCCTCTCAAAAATTGTCATTCCTCCCCCTTAATATGACAGTTTGGCTACAGGTCTGACTCGTCAAGTGGTAAAAACTAGGATTCTCTGATGTAATATTGCAGCTTTACGATTAAAATATCTAAAAATCGGCAAGTTCGACGGATTTGTAGTTCTATGTTTGATCTCATAATTTGTGAAACAATCCATTTTATCTATTAAATATTTTTTTCTATAATTCTATTTTTGCACTGTTGATAGACAATTCAATTAAATATAGAATTTTATAAAATAATAACATAGAGACTGGCGACAGGTCTAATAGAAGAACTGAGAGAGATTATCTCTATGAAAACTTTTAACAAGGATTCAAATATGAAACCGATCATTGATAAATTAAAAATTGTCTGCTCAACACTAAAATACTTACATATATTAAAGACATTTTAAATAAATATTAGAATTTAAAAATTTAAATAAAGATTGAATTGTAAATAAAACATATATGTGATTTTTTTTCTTAAATCCCACTACCATTATTCACCCTCTTTCCAAGCTAAATGGTTGAATTCGTTCGTAACAGAAATTGCACGTTCGATTTACATTCAAGGTTAAAAATCAAAAAGACCCTAAAATAGGCCGGTCAAAGAACATAGCGAACCTTGAGCATGCTTGTTAGTAATGCTGACACGAATGGATGGCGTTAGTTGTTCGATTTGTAAGTCATTTTGTATATCGTTTTATTATTGGAAGAGAACATGAACATATATATGCTTTCTTATTGGTCAAAGAAAAATTGCATTCTTAAAACGACGCTGTTCGAAAATTACATCTGTTTGACATGTGCTTTGTTGTTTAGTGTTTGTGGAATAATTTGTGAATAAAGCAGGCGAGTTATATTTTAATTAGATTAACTTTAATTGGTAACAATTATTTATGTGCAATATTTGTATTGTAGAGCACGTCTTCGTATTCAAAGACTGGCAATTGGTGAAGAACATTTGGATTCAGCATGTAGTGTGAAAAAATTGTCAGCATTATTTTAGATCATGCGATTTAACCAATTTTCAATAGAACTGTCTCAACAGAGCATCGGTCCTCTCGTTGTGTTTAGAAAGACAGGTATAAAATATTTTTATTTCTTAATATAACCTGTGGTTTGTTGCATATGGTTTTGAAAAATAACAATTTTTCAAAACCATGTTATGTGAGATACAATGATCTGAGAGTACCTAATTTATCGCTGAGTAACAAGAAACATTTGTATGATAAATGCTGTTTAAATTTTAGTCACTGTCCGCAGTGTTCTCATCAACCACGTACGTTCTCATCGTACGAGGAAAACACTGATTGGTCCTAACATTGCAGATGTGATCGATCTACCAGTGAATGTAAGTATTCACAAGTGTAATATTATTATTTATACTATAATTTATTTTATCAAATTATAAACGTTTCTACTATAATTACTATTCAAATTGTAGCCACCATCTGCGATGCTTTTCATTATTATTTTGAATGGAAACGGTGATGATGTAAGTTAGTTTAGTAATTCAAAACAGTACAAATATATAACATACATTTTAGATCGGAACTAATAATTATTTTAAAATTTAATAGTGTACTAATTTTGTAAAATTCATAAATGTTTATATTGGTCTTTATAAATTAATAAACATAAATATATTTTTTATAGGTTCGTGTCATGTATATGGTAGATTTAGATAAGCATTGGATAGAAGGGAAGTTATTATGTTTATTTTTATGGAAAAGAAGCCCAAAAGGTTATCGTTCATTATGGAAATTAATTCCTTTACCATCGATTAATTCTTTAATGACTTTTTTGAGATTGATTCCTTTGAAACCAGGTGTAAACGATTACCTTACGTCGTACAAAACACGCATGATCAGTAATTTAGAGGACAAAGACAACTTCTGTTTGTTAATGTTCGATGGAATGTCAATTCGCGAGGGGTTGTCGTACGTGCTGATAGAATTACTGGGCATGTTGACATGAACACCGGATTCATAGGGAAGAAATATGTAAATAGTGTTATGGTTTTTATGTTGCAAGATGTGAGACGTAGCTGGAAGCAACCAATTTCCTACTACTTTTGTCGAAATTTAACTTCAGATCATTTGTCACGAATGATTATTGAAGTTATTCGGCGAATAGAGTCAATTGGACTTCGGATTATGCACACGGAGTGGCATGGGATGAAATAATCTGAAAGCGGTAGATTCCTTAAAATCGAAAAAAGACCCCTTCCTTTGGTCTCGATGGTGGAGCAATTTTTAGTGTTATGTTAAACGTTCTTTTTTTTGTACTTATTACTAGTGTTTAGTTATTTATTGTTAGTGTTAAATATTTTTTAAAAATAAATAAATTACATAGATAACTGTCTTTTTTGTGAATTGTAAACAACATCATACGATAGTGTGATTATTCAAAAATATTTAATTTTAACACAGTTTTATAATAATTTTAAAGTAATTAATTTCGTACTTTATATGGAATTGATTACTTGAGAATTATTGTAAAACTGAATTAAAATTAAATATTTGAATGGGAATGATGTACCAGCGCTAATATTCCAATTTCAAGTATTTAAATCTCCCGCAAAAACATCGTGCGGACAGTTCCATCTGGCTATGTCAGAATGAGTTAACACCCCGCACCCCTCCACCCGATCGTTTTTATGCCATAGAATTTTAACCCCTACCTTGTCATCTAGAGAGTCTTTTGTCTATGTCCTAAAATCTCTTTTTTTCTAATTATTATTTCTAATTCTCACTGACAACAGCATAAAAATATCAAATCTATATTCAGCTTTGTAACTTATTTAACATATAACATATTGTTAACAAATCACTTATATTAACACTATAACACATTCCATGGCATAAAAACAATATGTTATAAAAAGATAGAACCGTTGAGCGTATAAATTAGTTTTTATAAAAAATTACGTCAGTACATATATACATATAATTATGAACATCATGTATACATATTACGTATATATATATATATATATATAAAGTACCGTGCTTTATGAATGTTTTTATGTAGTATCCAATTACGATACAGACCATATTCGAAAATATGTGAACGATGCGTTAAATGATTCTATACATTCGTGAAAGAATTCTTGGAATATTTTCGCCACTGGAGGTATCACACACAAAGAAACATGACCAGCTGACAGAACCTTTGTCAAATAAACGTGCTTTGTAACCCATCAAACAATATTGACCTCTGTGAGTTTCTATAGCAGCATCAGCGTTTATACAGACTTGACAATAAAACAATTTGTACCATTTTATACACATACATGCATTCTAGCTTGAATAATATTGTTATAATTTTATTATTATTATCAGAAGACATTAGACTTTCATATGTTTTAATGAATGCCTGTATCAAAAACAAGAATTTAAAATTATATATATATATATATAAACTCAAAATTATCCACAAAAAACTTTATAAAATACCTTGCGAAAAACAATCTATCAGCGAAGATGTTTATATAGATATACTACAATACATACATATATATATATATATATATATATATATATATATATATATATATATATATATATATATATATATATATATATATATACATATATATTAAAGACCCAGAAAGAGACCAATGAACAGATGGGATAAGGATATTAAAAACTTTCTTGGAAAACTGTGGAAAAGAGAGGCACTGAATCGAACAAAATAGAAAATCATGGAAGAGGCCTTCATCCAGCAGTGGATTAACAGGGGCTGATGATGATGATGATGATATATATATATATATATATAATATTAATATTCTATTTAATGTTGGTTCATATCAATATAAACTAAAGGAACTCGTCTATTACATATCAGCTATTAGACCCTATTTGACATTGGAATATCCACGTGAAAATTAAATACAAGGCATAGAAGTTGCTCTGATACTAGCAAAGCATCTTCACCCATTATTATCTAAAGAAATATTGAAATTGCGTTTTTAGTGCCAAATTTGTAAAAATTTTTGTCTTCTTGCAGGAACATCGACTTATTTATTTGATATGTTTATTGTTTCATTCGGTTACATGTGCATATTTATAATTGACAAGTGGGAGAACGCAGCGAACCCGGAAGTTTGTGAGCGTAGCAAGAAGAGGGCGAAGCCCTCTAGTATATATATATATATATATATATATATATAGACACTACGAGGCTCCGCACATTTCTCGATAACTTTCACTTCACCCCACTTCTATTTAACAAAAAAAAAAAAAAATTGTAAAGTATGTACATTTTTTCATATATTATCCATATTCATTCACATAGATATAAGCAGTTCTTTTTTTTGATAAGTGATATAAGTCCATTTTTGGAAAAAATGAGTTAATGATAGTTTTAATCAGATATATATATCCTCTTTTTGTATTTATAATCACACAGTCAGTAGTGTACAATATCATCATAAATTAATCAAAAGAAGTTGAACTGTAAATCGTTATCGCAGAAATGTTTTTGTTGCAAGTGGAATAAGTACATTCGTAATAATGATAATTGAAAAAACTTTCTAATCGCATTAAAAATTACGACTTCAGTGTGCACTGCCCTTAAAGTCTACAGCGGATAATACCATTGATGTGGTTAAGAATTGTTCAATCAGCTGACAATTAACATAAATGTTGTTGACTATAAATTTCTGTTGTCGGGTCATTTATTTCTTCCAAACGACAGAGATTTCGGAGTTATGGAAACA
>CM068314.1:54369804-54392304 GCA_034766995.1 Acanthacorydalis orientalis
AGACAACATCGCTCAAAATCCACTGGCAGTAAATTAAGGAAAACAATGAAAATACACATCGCACTTATATTGTAAGTAGAATTTTTTTTAATCCTATTAACCAAATCTCACCAAAATCTTAATTTCTATTAATAAATAAAAAAGAAGAAAATACTGTAAATAAATATAACTGTAATTAGTAAATGCAACTTACGATCTGATAAACGAATTTGATCGTTTAACTTTTTCGAAAAACAGTGAACAAATACAGATAATCAATCAAATAATGCCTGATCAAATTAACTATCAGTTACTTAGATTACGAGGGTGGTCCCAGAAGTACCCGGCCTGACCTAGAGATGGCGGTAATTGTTTGAAAAATATCACTGTATTAGAAAGTACACAATCTATAAAGCATATGTTTAAAGTTTGAGGACGCCACGTTGTTTAGTATTTGTTTGGCAGCCATCAATAGTGAACGTTTTCAGTGAATTTGTGAAAATGGAGAAAATTGGTCATCGTTACGTGATACAATAGTTTTATTTGAAAGGCCTCAGCCCAACCAATATAAAAGCTGAACTGGATTCTACTCTGGGTGAGTCTGCTCCTTCGTTTACAACAGTGAAATATTGGGTAGCAGAGTTTAAACGAGGCCGTACGAGCTGCCAAGACGAGCATCGCAGTGGTCGACCAAATGAGGTGACGACTCCAGAAATGGTGAAGAAAATCCACAAAGCGGTACTGGATGATCGTCGACTGAAAGTGCGCGAGCTAGCAGACATAGTAGGCATTTCAAAAAGTGCGGTACATCGCATATTATCTGAAAATTTGGACATGAGAAAGCTGTGTGCAAGATGGGTGCCGCGTTTGCTCACACTCGAGCAAAAACAGTGTCGTGAAGATGTTTCAATTGAGTGTTTAGCGAAGTTTCACAGCAACAAAGCAGAATTTTTGCGCCGTTTCATAACCATGGATGAAACATGGGTCCATCACTTCACACCCGAGACAAAAGAACAATCGAAACAATGGACTGAAAAGGGAGAACCGGCTCCAAAGAAGGCGAAGACCGTTTCATCTGCAGGCAATTGGGATAATTGTGGGATAATTTTCATTGACTATCTTGAAAAAGGAAAAAACTATCAACGGCGAGTATTATGCGAACTTATTGCAACGTTTGAGCGAAGAAATCAAGCAAAAACGGCCGCATTTGGCTAAGAAGAAAGTGTTGTTTCATCAAGACAATGCACCAGCTCACAAATCCGCTATTGCAATGGCCAAAATTAATGAATTAAAGTTTGAATTGCTACCCCATGCACCCTCTTCGCCAGATTTAGCCTTATCGGATTATTTTCTGTTCCCAAACTTAAAAATCTTATTCCAAAATTTTTGTGTTTTCTTTGTTGGGTCGGGTACTTCTGGGACAACCCTCGTATATATCGATACAATCCCACATTTCGACAGAAATCCTCCGCATTGGGAATGTTCGTCGATAGCTGTGAGAATCTAATAGAGACATTTTCTAACCCGCAAGACGCCGCGTTAAATAATTTTATTTTACGTGCTATATTAGGGAAACTTACAGGTAAAGCATTAAGTTTAATTGGTTCAAGGATAGAATTGCGAACTGTGAATATATAATATATGAATATATAACTCGCGTCTGTTCACAAACGACCAAAAATGAATTCGAATGAACATTTCAATGGAGTTTTTAACGATTTTGAAACGTAATCGACATGATTTTTTTGCGTTGATACATAACCGTTAATGAAACATGGATCCATCGCCATATACTTGAAATAAAAGAGCAATCAAAACAATGGACATTTCCGGGCGAACGTGCACCAAATAATGCAAAAATCATTGCATCATCTGGAAAGGTTATGGTGAGTATTTTCTTGGATGCTCATGGAATATTGTAACTCTAGTATCCTGACAAGGGAAAAACAATAACGTGAGCCTACTATGCATCAATATTGGATCAGATGAATGATGAAATCAAGAAAAAACGTCATCATTTGACAAAGAAAAAAGTGCTCTTCCATCACGACAATGTATCGGCACACAACTGCAATTGCAAAATTGCATGAATTGCACAACAAATTGTTTTCACATCCGTCACATTCTCCAGATTTGGCACCGTGCGACATTTTTTTGTTTCCAAACTTGAAGAAATGGCTCAGAAGTAAAGATTTGCATCAAATTCGAAAGTCATCATTGCTTTAATCTGATAGATAAATATTAAGGGGACCCGGTGGTCTAGAATTTTCGAAAAATCGATTTTTTTTTCGAAAGTATAGTATCTTAAAAATATACTGTTAAAATTTGATGACGAAATTCAGAGTATTTCAGGATCTACAGCCCATTAGAAGGTCAGGTAGGTAGAAGAATAAGTGGAGCAGTTGAAACTTTAAACGTGTTTATCTCGAAACTACTTTTTTTCGTCTTGCGGGGGCCAGAAAAAAAAACTACTTGACCGATTTGTCTGAAATTTTAATATGTTATTCTGAATAGTTCTAACTCTCGCTGGAATGTAAAACTAATAGTTTCCGTAAAATATTTATATTTTTTTTATTAACAAAACATTCAAAAATACTGGTCGTTTTCAAACTTGTACTTTTGACTACGCGCCATTTTGTCAAATTTTTTTTTTGTTTTTATTCTACTTCCTGCGATACATATACTTATACTAATTAAAAATTCGTCAATTGTTTTATTTCAGATCAGAGAGAGAGATAAATCATCATTCACCACGCAATTCCATTTTTTTAGAGAGGGAGACTTCAGCATCATTTTTCTAATTTAAAAAAAAAATTTTTTTTGTCTTTATTTTCATTTTTGTGTAGTTTATTAGTAATAAAATAAGTGTAAAAAAATTTGAAAGCATTATTCATTACCCTCATATAGAAAAATTTTTTTTAAAATAGCTTAAATTTTAGGCCGCTAGACCACCGGGTCCCCTTAAATGCCTATTTTGAAGAGTTTTACAAAACGTACTATTCGGACGAAATAAAAAATTGGAAATGCGTCGGACTAAGTGCGTCAAGCTAAAAGGAGATTATCTCATAATTAGTCAGTTATTGGAGATTTAGGGCGCATCGACAACTGAGGTCATTAGCGCCCGAATACAAATTATAATTTAAAAACACACCCCGTTTGCGCACTTGCGTTCGAATCACCCCTTAATTCGAAACGCTAATGTATGTGTGCCAAACCCATATGAATGAACTGAACTGTAAAAATACCTAATCTTGATTGGACAATACGTATAAATATAATAAGAAGAGATGAACTCTTGAGGACAGTAAAATATTTAAAATACTGTGATCTGACAGGGTTTTTCGCGAAGAACACTTTAAAATAAGCCCGAGGGCTTGACATGTATGACGACACAACATGTTAAAATATATCAAGATTGGAAAACACTAAATCATGCTAAAAAGTCCGATCTCCTTTGCGCAAGTCAAAATGTGATTAGAGATAACCTTACAAAATAAAAAACAGTCCGCATCCCCGGTCAATAACGTTCGGGTAACGAAAGAAGTGACGAGATGTCTCCGGTCAATAATGAGTTAATATACATATATATATATATATATATATATATATATATATATATATATATATATATATATATATATAATGTATATTGAATGACCATTCGTTTAGAAAACATCCAGAGTATTAAATTGTTTGCAAATATAAGCATCCATTGAAGCCGAACAATTACTTACACAACAATTACACGTTTTAATTGAAACACAAAGTACTGAACGTAGTACTGTGGAACGGCTTACATGAAAGCAAACGTTACGATCGACGAAATCGACTATCACCGCATGCTGTCATTACAAGAAAAGTCATTTATGTCGCGCATGTTACGTTTATGCGCGCGCGGGGGGTTCGGTTGCGGTAGTAGCGGGTGATCCGCCCCCGCGCGAGCAGACATATCTGCCCACGTAGGGCTTCCGACGACAACCGCGCCGTCGAGCGCTGATGCTTCCCACTTCCGACGCTCTCAGATAACGTCATATAACCGCATACAACCGGTGCTTATTCAATGTTCTCTCAACCGTTGTACCCGATTCGTACGACGATCTTCTCTGGAACTAACATCAAATCGACTGTCGCATACACGGATGATATATCCGCAGTGTAATGACAGAAAAATATGTATACATGGCATATTTGTATCTCTTAGGACATGTCTTTATTACATACATATATATATATATATATATATATATATATATATATATATATATATATATATATATATATATATATATATATATATATATATATATATATATAAACACGAAAAGGTTTCATAAAGATATAAATACATTATAGAAAAAAATAGTTTATACTAAAAACTTTTATTTTTCAGTACAATCTATCAAGAAATGTATTTTATGTGTCCGTCTACTTCTTTTAAAACACCCTCTCGAAAATACATTTACAAAATGTTACTGCAAAGACTAAATAACTCTTTTTCTTGACGTTGAAATAAACTTTTATATACTGGAAACTAATACTAACAAAAGTGCTGATCTTGACAACCAATATTAATATTAGGTTGTAACATATCAAATTGCCGAATTTCAGTCAGAGTTCGACTCGATTGAGAAAGGTTGTGTGCAATATTTTACAAGTTCAGCTATTTGGAAATGACTAATGTGCTGTACCCTTCAATTGTTTTTAAATACGGAATTATTCTTACTTTTGTTTTTTTATACCCTTTAACAGGATGGTGTCCGTAAAAGATTTCCGTGTACTTTTTTATATGAGTTCAAGTTGGGACACAATGCAGCGGTAGCAGGCAGAAATATCAGTGAGCTTTCGGAGAAAGGTCGACTAGCCAGAGAACAATTCAATTATGGTTCAAAAAATTTCGTTCCGGTAATATGAATCTCGACAATGAGCCTCGAGGTAGACCCAAAATCATTGTGAACGAAGAACATTTGAGAACTATGGTGGAAGCTAATCCACATACAACAGTTCGAGCTTTCGCATGTGATTTAAGTGTTAGTTTTATGACAGTTTCTCGTCACCACGCTGTAATAGCAAAGGTGAAAAGCTGGATAAGTGGGTGCCGCACGAATTGACAGATGGTCAGAAACTGAGACGCTAGAGGTGTGTTTTTCATTGATGATTCGAAATGATAAAACGTTATTTTTAAATGGAATCATTACTTGTGATGAAAAGTGGATTTTGTATGATAACAGAAAAAGATCTGGACAATGGTTAAATGCAAATGAAGCTCCAGGACACGCACCCAAGCCTTCATTACACCAAAAAAAAAAACCTATAGTTACTCTTTGGTGGACAAATAAAGGAATAATCCATTATTCTTTTTTAAAACCAAGTAAAGCAATTACGGTATTCATATTGTCGCGAATTATTCATATATATGGACCAATACTATTGCAAGGCAATGCTCGATCACGCACATCACGAATCACAATTTCCAAATTAAATTCATTAAATTATGAAACTTTACCGCATCCCCCTTATTCACCAGATCTTTCACCGACAATCATCTTTTCACCACTTGGAATATTATTTAAGAAATAAAAAATTCCGAAACAAAACAAAAGTGATTTAAGGATTCGAAGACTTTACAAGCTCTAAAAATGTAGATTTTTGTGAAAATGGGATAAACAATCTAATTTCTCATTGGCAAAAGATCACTGAAGCTGATGGACCTTATTTTGATTAAACATATTTTGTTTTGTTAAAAACATTGAGTTTGAATTCACACCTACAAATTCCGCAATTTTATATGTTACACGCTAAATATTTATGTGTCCGTCTACTCGTTTTAAAATACCTTCTCGAAAATACATTTACCAAATGTTACTGCAATGACTAAATAACTCTTTTTCTTGGGATTAAATTAAACTTTTATATACTAGAAATTAATACTAACAGAAATGCTGATCTTGACAACCAATATTAATATGTTAAGTCTCATGTTGTAATAGGTTAACATTTTCCGCGGACTATTTTTATCATGTTTTGTGATCTAAAGAATTTTACTAATTCGATATCATTGTCACATAACCAACTAATATTAAACAATGTATATGTGTGTGTGTGTGTGTGAAAAAAAAATATATATGTATATATAAACAGTGTTGCACTCAAAATATAATCTTGTGGAAGGGCGAATTGAACGGATACTTTTTCTTAAATGTGAATTCAATAAAATTTATTACGTGATTATAAACAATTATTTAACTCTTCCATCCCGGTGCCATCTTAAAACTCTCTATACCTCTCAGTTCTTGTGGGATAAGTTTGACCGAAATGTTCAAAAGACGTGCCCAACATCACAGTGGGCTATTTGAAAAATACTACAGGAAGAATGTGGAAAAGTAAAGCCGAAAAAATTGGAAAAACTTGTAAATATGATGCCTCGAATATGCAAAGCAATCAACAAAAATAAGGGTGGTCACATTAATGAGTCTAATATTTAATTATAAAAATTAGTTTTATGCTTTTTTTCTATAATATGTATTTTAACATTATTATTTAATGCATTTTATTAAAAAAAATATTTAAATAAAGATGGAATAACACTTTCTTGCGATTTTTTTCGAAAAATGCTCTTTTGAAATTTTGACAATTTTATTTCAGAAAATGATTTTTTCACGAATTTTTTTAATTTTTTCCAAACATATTCGTGTATTAAAGCATTCACGTATAGTATTCACATATGATCCCGTTAAAGTGATCATGTGGTATATACATAAAATAATTTTTACTCTATACACAATATTCCGTGGAATATATTACATGAATTACTTTAATAGACGAATATAAATGCAAAAAAAAAAATAATAATTAAAAAAATTCATGAAAAAATCATTTTCTGAAATAAAATGTCAAAATGAAAAAAAAGCATAATAGACCTTATATATATATATTACGATATCAAGTGAATAATGTGATACGAACGAAGCGAGCAGGGGCGGAGCAGACAGCCCTCTGGTACAATTTAATAAATATCTTTTCCTTATTAATTTATCTTCATTAATATATTTTTTTTTAATCTGAGTAATAAAAAAATCATACTTTCTTATAATACACATATATATATATATATATATATATATATATATATATATATATATATATATATATATATATATCTTTTCTATAAGTTTTACAGAACAAATCCTCTACGGTATAAAAATAACCTTTGTGTAAAATGTGTAAATAATCTTTTTTAAATGAGACGAATGAAGTGTAAATACGATTAAGATTTTATATTCACTGGATTTGTTCAATCACAATCCGTAATTGACAACTGCTTACGGATGCGAATTTATAATTTCAAAGTTCGAGCAGACAAACTTCCGTGAATTGACATTTTTCTTAATGATATTTACTTGTTTCATTTAAAAAACGACATTCTTTTCCGGTACACCTAATATGTATACATATATATATATATATATATATATATATATATATATATATATATATATATATATATATATATATATATATATATATATATATATATATATGTATATATATATATGTATATATATGTATATATATATATATATATATATATATATATATACATATATATATATATATATATATATATATATATATATATATATATATATATATATATATATGTATATATACATATATATGTATATATATATATATATATATATGTATATATATATATATATATGTATATATATATATATGTACATATATATATATATGTGTATATATATATACATATATGTACATATATATATATATATATATATGAAACATCTGTATATACAAAAATGATGTAGTGAGGGTCTCTGTCAATGGTGTCACTTTTTTGTATGATCTTCGTGTATAAGAAATACTTGCACGTGTTTCATTCAAGACGTGTTTTGAAAAATATTGAACTATGCGTGTATTGTAGTGTGTGGGCTGTCATATTGAATAATAGTTAAATATTATGTTTTGAGATCATTATCGATTGAACATTTCATTTTTGTTGCTATAACTCATACCGAGTCGATATTCGAAAATACAAAGGACCAGACGATTTATAACATTCATAAAAATGTATTTGAAGTACACAACTCATAAAACATTCGACGAAAATATTATTTTCAGTTTTGTTTTTTTATTTATTATTTTTCACCGACGTTTTTTCATTTAGAAAAAACAAGATTTCAAAATGTATTCTAATATTATCTGTAATAATATTAATTTAATATTACTACAAATTCAAGAATATTCCATATTTTCGTAATTAAAAATATTAAGTTTAATGATTTGACTTGAATGAGATAAAATGTTTCTTATCTGTCAAAGAATCGTATTTGCTTTACATGTTTTGTAAAAGATATAATTCATTACTTTTATTTGTAAAATGGTGAAATTATTAATATGAAGAGAACAGAATGTTTTCAAAGAAGCTCAAATTTTAAACAGTTTGAGATATTTCGATGAAATAAAAAAGAAAGAAAGCACAGAATATACAATTTTAAATTATGTATTTATTTTTTAACATAAGGAACTCTTTTTTCATGAACACTTTTCACCTCATTCAAACAACGATGGATATTTTGAGGATTGAAATGTATTCCACTTTTCCGTGAACATTCATTTTCTATAAAAAAAAGTACCGAATTAATCTGTACACTTAACATACAGATGTAAAAAATACATGAATCGCAAATCCTTACAAAAGTTATAAAAATTATGTGAAAGGCATAAGCATTACAACACCATTTGTGTTTCATATAACATTGAATGGAAATAATTTAAAAATATATTTATTTTAACTATTGCGGTTTTTGTTTTTTGAATTCTAACCATAATTTTTTGCTAATGAACTTGTCAATTCATCGTGTTCATGTTAATATTATTTTAAAGTTCGTTTTTTGGTCTATATTATGGTAACATCGATTTTGTTTCATTATTAATTTTGATTCAAATTGGGATATTGAATTAAAGATGGAAAAAAGAAAATAAGACAATTTTAGTTTAAAACAGGTGGTAGTGCAAAAGAAACTGCCATTTTCCTAGCGATAAAAGTCAAGATATGATACATCAACAGCAAGATTGCTAATAATACATGTTAAAGTCTGGATAAACGGGATTGAATTCCAAGGCTCAACAACACATAACAAGAATACAGAGAAGATAAGCCAAGGTCAGACAAAAACCCAAAACTGTCCAAAAAAAAAGAAGAAACTGCTCATGAACTAAACGATGCTTTTGGTGTGAGTACTGTTAAGAAACGTGCGGTGCAATGATTTCACCGTAATGGTTCAAAATATTTCGTGCTGGGGACGAGATCCTTGAAGATGAAGAAGGTCGCAAACGTTCTTCTTCAGTGCATAATGACTAACTGAAAGTGTTAGTATAATCAGAAACAACAATTTTAGAGCTTGTATAAAAGTTAGGTGTTGTCACCCAATAGTTCTGGACCACTTAAGAGCATATGTACCTTTTCAGTGATGAAAAAATAGACTTTAAAAAAATCACATATTCGGGTAGTACTCATAAATATCATTCAAAAAATTTTATTGGGTAATTTGTAAATTACCAGAGCTACAGCCAAAAATGTGCTGGTGGTCCGGTGCCCAGCAACGCGGCGTCTGTCACACTTTCTAGGTACAGACATGACTACCAAGCACTTCCACGGAATGTTCTTGAAGAAATAAAACCCACTTACGAAGATCTGAGTTCGGAGAGTCTACTGGAAGGATTTACACAAAATAACAATAAAAGTGTAAACCATTTGATATGGAAAATAACGCCAAAGGAATTATACAGCAGTCTTCCCGTAGACGAAATTGTCGCAAATATCGCCACTTGTGTACTCAACGAGGGATCAGTGGCACTTTTAAAAATGATGCAAATCGATTATGGAAGGTTTGCTTATCAATGGACCGAGAAAAACGATTTCATGAGGTCAATTTCCGTCGAGGATGCAGCGCGACGAAAGAATTCTGGACAACGCGCAAAGCTCAAAAAACGAAGGAAGAAGAAGCCTTCACTCGGATAGAAAGTAAATTTACGGCCCAGGCATCGATGAAAGCGTGCAATAGAAAAACATTAATTCACTAAAAAAATTAATCGACATCTGGATTTAAAATCTACTTGAAACTTTAAACGCGTTTTTCTCAAAACTGTGTTTCCCAAATCGGTACCAGAAAAATCTTAGTAAATACTCGACCAATTTGGATGAAAGTTTGCATAAATATTTCTCAGAGAATTATCTCGCTTTTCGCGTAGAATCGTTTCGATATTTGCATTATTCGACTTGTTATTAACAAAATAGATGCCCATTTCAGGGCCGCAATTTCATGTTTTTTTTTGTTCAAAAAGATACCATTTCCGGAAAAACGATTGTTTAAACAAAAGACAACGCGATTATCTGTTTAGACAATTTAATTTTAAATTAAAAAAAACTGATTCAGATATCTCCCGAAAATATACCCGGTATCGCGGAACGTTGCATCGATTACGGCACCTCAATAATAGGTTACCACTAACACGTGGCCCCAAATATCGACTTGAAAAAAATATGACAATAGTTTAGAAAGTATGCTCTTTAAAACGTATATTTTAGTTTTGCAATAAATTATTATTTTCTATGTAAAAAAAAATGATGAAAATAGGCTATTTTGAAGACCTCAATATATATATATATATATACGAGTATATATATATATATATATATATATATATATATATATATCATCATCATCTTCTTCAGCCCCTGTTAATCCACTGCTGGATAAAGGCCTCTTCCATGATTTTCCATTTTGCTGGATTCAGTGCCTCTCTTTTCCACAGTTTTTCAAGAAAATTTTTAATATCCTTATCCCGTATATATACATATATACATAATGACATTAAAACAAGAAATCAAAAAAAAAGAAAAATGTACATAAATTTGAAGGTCATAAACAGCAATTATTTTTCTACCAACCTAATATTTACAGAGCATATGAAATCAATTAATAAATAAAATAATATTTTTATAGATTTGTTCTATTTAATTCCGAATACAGATATTTATTTATCGATTATTATTGTAAATCACAATGCGTGACGAACAAGATGAACATTAAAATTGTTGCACTTAAGATAATAGAACTTTACACAGGGATTGTGTCTTGCGAATTTTTTTACAATGACAAAAAAAGTACAATTACTGAGTAAATCTGTACAGAAATTAACAATTGTGAAGACGCCCCCAGCTACTCTGTTTTTTTTTTAAAAAAAAAGCTATGACTGTGATAAATAACAATATTAAATATTCAAAAATAATTACCGACTCAATACAAATAAATTGTTAACTTTTTACGATAACAATACAAGCAGAGTGTGAATAAAATTAAGTATTTCAATATATAATGAATTTCTGGTCTATTTTCGTACCTTATGTTTGACATTTAAGACAAAAATACATTAATTAATTTTCCACGAAAACCGTTCAATATATATAAATTATATATATATATATATATATATATATATATATATATATATATATATATATATATATATACACATACATAGACTATAGAATTCTGATAAGATGGTTGTTTCTTTTTTATTTTCTGTAAACAGACGAACATCTCCTGACACACAGGCAGATATATATAAATGTACACACAGCAGACACATTTAAGTGTGTATATATGTGTACCCGTCTCGATTGATAGCGTTGAAAATGTGGGTCTTGTTTGTGTCGTTAAGTGGTGTAGTTCTGTTGTCTGCAGGCAGAGAGGGCGGAACCATCAGACAACATGAATGAATTTCCCGCGTTCATCCCCGCATGCCGCCAACCCTAATGTGTGCCATTCGCGTGTGGGTGGTAGAATGCGGGTCAGCTATCGATCTCACGTGTAGCTCCACTGCTAAATTCGTATACATTTGTATTTGTAAGCGTGTAGAAGACTTGTTACCAAGATAGCGTTATAGTTTGCAATAAACTGAACATATTTTTAAACACATATTTTATATATTTATATAATCGAAAATTCTCGTCGTCAATTTGTTAATTAGAAAAAGACTACAATAGTGTTTTCATGAAAATGTAAGACTGCTGAGTCTCCTTTTTGAAATGTCTGTGTCTGTGTCTTTAGGTTAATTTCAATATGTACGTTCTTACCAATATTTTTTTTTGATAATAATAAAATTTTTTAGTTAAAAATAATTAGCTTATATAATAGCTACTACATAATTGCAACGAGAACGATATAGTGAATATATTTGACCTTATTTAAGAGATTTTTTTAAACCCTTAAGCGTTTATGTCGAATATGTTCGTCATGAAAAGATGGAATTTTTTTATTTAATGTCTAGTATACTCGTCATGTAGAAAAAAAAATCGTATTTGCTATTTATTGTAAAATTTAGGTGTATATATATATATATATATATATATATATATATATATATATATATATTTGTAATTATAGTAGTATGCCATCGATTATCAACCCAAAACAGTATAACGGAGTTGAAGACATCTGTTCAAGAGGAATAGAAAACGATTACACAAGACAATAAAAAAATTAAATCAGGTTATGGATCATAGGATGTGTGAAATATTAGGTTGGTAGGAAAATAATTGCGGTTTTTGTTTTCTGAACTTTAACCTTCATTTTTTTCAATGAGTGTCATTTCATTATGTTTATGTTAACTCCTTAAGCGTTATGTCGAGTAAGCTCATGAAAAGATGTCATTTTTTCTGTTTAATTATTAGTATATATGTCATGTAGAAAAAATTCGCTTTTGCTATTTATTGTAAAATATAGATAAAAATATATATATATATATTTGTAATTTTAGCACATTTTAGAATATTTCTAAGCAGTTTTCTCTTTGTTTCGTGAATATTACTTCTGATATCTAGAGAAGGTAGTATAGAGTGTAATAGAAAAACTTAAGAAGTGAATAATGTTTTTATTTATCCTTCCAGATGAGTTTTGCTGATAGTGATGAAAATATATCTTCATATCCAAGAAAACGGAAAAGAGCGATAACACCTGTAACGTCTTTTGATGAAAGTAATGATGAGGTTGAAGAAGATAATGAAGATGCGGTTTTACATACAAGGACACAGAAAAGAATATCAGTAATTTCAACGTTTTCTAATGAAAATAATGATAAGGATAAAGAAAGTAATGAACCCGATAAAGAAAATAAAAATTCAAATATACAATTGAATATTAGAGGTGGAGAGTGAGCACCATGTCTATTCATTGCTTATCCTAGTCCAAATTTCACTATTCAACATTCGTCAAAAACCGAATGTGTTCTATATGGAATTTTTTTTAGATTATGAGTGACTAAACATAATAGTGGAACGAACTAATTTATATGCTGAGCAATATTTGGAAAGTCGCCTGAATCTGAAACAACATTCATGATTAAAAAAATGGTTGCCAACAAACGGCAATGAAATACGAGTTGTGAATTACTTATCAATAAAATTAATTTTTTTTCAAATAAACAACCAAAAAAATTATCATTTTATAATTTAACTCAATCTTACAGCAAGTGTACTTACAGTCTTTTCGGCGAGTATACTCGTTATCGCCTAGACATAATTAAGCACACTAGTGCACATTCTCAAAACAAGACAAAACGTTTAAAGGGTTAAACCCTAAATACGGAAGATAGTAAAACACTATTATGATAGTGATGATATACAGTTGTCAAATTCTGACACGGTTACTGAAGGCAATGATTCGGACATTGTGCAAACAAAACGCTGGTTGAAAGTTCAGGTTATAGAAATATCTGATGATGAACTCTTTTTGATGATAGTGAAAATAATGATAGTTTGGAAAATGAAGAGCATAATCTCGCAGGTGAATGTAACGATTTATGGCTACAATAGAAAATTTTGAATTCAATCATAATAAATGTGGTGTTAAATTGAAAGCAGATTTCGATTCTAGCCCAAGAGATATTTTGACCAGTTGTTTTCAGAAAATATAGGTTGAATAGTACGTGTTATGAATAAGTGTGAAATTAATTTATTTGAAGTGTGTAACAAGAAGATCTGCAGGTTACCTTCAAGAAGGTCAACAAAGAAGAATGAAATTTTTCGGACTTTGCTTACTTCAAAGTCAAAAAAGGCTCTTTCAATATGTCACTTCTATATCTACCAAATACACTTTCACCAATATTTCCGTATACCATGTCAAGACGTCGTTCTGAACAGCTATTCGGATGTCAATAAACAGATATTAGGAAAAATGTATCCTGTACTTAACCCAATCCTTGCTAGTTATAACGGTTACAGCTGTCATTTGTTCACATCTTTCCTTCAATTCTGATCAACAAATGACTGCTATTAACCGTCATGATTTTGTTTGAAAAAACTAACAGAAATGGTATTAATTAACCTTTATGAGCATTTCATATAATTTCTTGCAGCAGCAAGGGAACATTTAAAAAAAAAGTGTTTCTGAGGCCGATTAGAAAAAAGTATACGTCAATGGGTTAAAGGGGATTGTATAGAAAAATAAGACTCCATACAGCTAGCTGTGGAAAAGATTTTCAATTATTTTATTCTGCATTGTTTAAACTTTTTATGGTTGATTGAAATCTAAATAGTACCTTTACGGAGTCACCATGAAATTAACCATATTTATATGTTATTTAAAAATTACTGTTATTTTAAACAACGCTACCTTACTAACAGGCGTCAAAAAAGTTTCCATACACTCAGAATTATTATATGAGATTTACTTATTTGTCGTTGGGGAAGTCACCATTTTACTGGTACTTGTTCGGTTGTTAGTGTGCTAAAGGGTTTCAGTTTCCAATTTGGTTTCGCTTAATGTGGTTGAAATATATATATATATATATATATATATATATATATATATATATATATATATGTCTTTAAGTGGAAATACCTTTATCAATTCGTGAATTAATTATTAGTTTAAGATCTGAAGGATAATCTTTGAGGAAAATAGCAAAAACTGTCAAAAAGTCACATGCAACATTACGATATATAGAAAATAAACATAAAAAACTAAAAACAATTGAAAATAGACTCGTTCTGGTCGACCAAAAAAAGTAGAAAATATACACAGGCGAGCTACTTTCAGACCTATACATGAAAATCCCAAAACAATTACCCCTGAGCTCATAAGCATGCTAAAAAATGAATACAAAATAGAAATTATACCCGAAACAGTAAGAAATGTATTACGTAAAGCGGGATTTAAAGGACGTGTACCCAGAAAAAACCCTTAAATTAATAAGAAAAATAAAATATTAACATAATAATTTGTAAATCCACATGTTAATAAGCCTCCATGCTTTTGGAAATCAGTTCTGTTCACTGATGAATAGAAATTTAATGTTTCTAGTTCTGATGGAAGGATTATGGAGGAAAAAAAACCAAGGATTAAAAACTAAAAAAATGTGTTCTACTGTAAGCATGGTGGTGGTAATGTTCTAGTCTGGGGGTGTATGAGTGCTTCAGGAGTTGACAATTTGAAATTTATTGAAGGTACAACAGACCAACACGTATATGTATTTGGATATATTGAAGGAAAATTTAATATCTAGTGCCCAAAAACTCAAACTTAGGGAATCATTTATCTTCCAACAAGACAACGATCCCATGCATACAGCAAAGTGGGTCAACGAATGATATATAATGTATCAAAACAACTTCATACACCCCCACAATGAAGAGCTAAAAAAGTAAATATTTGTGTTCTACTGTTAAGCATGGTGGAGGTAATGTCCTAGTCTGGGGGGTCCAGAACAACTGCATAGATCCCCACAATCACCAGATATGAATCCAATAGAGCATTTGTGGGACGAAATTGGGAGAATAATTATAAAACATACCATTCGAAACAAAGAACAGTTAAAAGATGCCATACAAGAACAATAGAATTCCACATATTTGGATGCAACAAATAAATGTATAAATGGAATGAAAAAACGCACGCTGGAGGTAATAAACCAAAAGGGTGGTTCAACAAGTTACTAATGTTTCGAAACGACTAATACAATTCATGTATTTTAATAAATAATAACTGTCCTCCCTACTACGTGTACGGAAACTTTTTAGGTTTCAAATACGGACTTTTGTTATTGTAACTCGTTTATTGGTTTTACTGTTTAATAATATCATATTTTCTCTATGTCATTCTCTTTTTATGATTACAAAATATATGTGATCTGCATATTTCCATAATAAATACATTATTATGGTTATTACAAAGAAAAAAAAAAACTAAAATTATCACAAGTGTATGTATTCTTTTTTGATCCAATGTACATTCCTTCCTATCTAGACTGAGTATATTCAGCATTACTATCATATACGAGGTCAGACAAGTAATGTGACCGATTTTTTTTCTCAGCCTGTGGTAACACTGCAAACCTGTAACTCCGCCACCGTAATAGCAGATCCCTACTCTCTCGATTGAGACTTTGACCACCCTCGTACGATCATTTCTTCGCCAGCTGTTTAGTGTTTTGTAACAACGCGCGAGTAGTGCATGTCACGAAAATGGAACAGAGAAATTTAGAGCAACGGTGCGCGATAAAATTTTGTGCAAAACTCGGCGAAACCGCGACAGAAACTTATGAAAAAGTGCTTAAAGTGTATGGTAGTGATGCCCTGAGTCGTAGTCAGGTGCTTCGGTGGCATGCCGATTTTAAAAAAGGCCGTGAGAGCGTCAAAGACGAGGCGCGGAGCGGAAGGCCAATTCAAAGTGAAAACCATGTTGATTTGCTTCTTCGACAGCAAAGGGGTGGTTCACAAAGAGTTCGTACCACCTGGACAAACCGTAAATCAAGTATTCTACCGCAATGTGCTCGAAAAATTACGAAAAAGGGTGCTCAGAGTGCGTCCAGAGATCGCGAAGACTTGGGTTCTGCATCACGACAATGCTCCCTGTCACAGTGCGTTCAGTGTCTCTCAGTTTTTGGCGTCTAAAGGCATCGCAACGTTACCACAACCGCCCTATTCACCGGACATGTCACCCTGCGACTTTTTCCTATTCCCCCATATGAAAAAATTCGTCAAAGGTCGACATTTTGACTCCGTTGAAGATATCCAAGAATCTGTGACGAGGGTACTCGGAGAGGTCCCACAAGAAGTGTTCCAGAATTGTTACGAAAACTGAAAAACTCGCTGGAATAAGTGTATAGATGCGGGAGAGGACTACTTTGAAGGGGATCGCAGCGATGTACCTTAATTTTTAAATATACTCGATTTTTGAATTTTGTCGCATTACTTAATTGTCTGACCTCGTATAATATTTATTAAGTTATTATTAAATAACCTACTAATATAGTAATTAAAATAAGGATTAATAAAGTATGGTCGTGAAAAAAAGTTAGTTGTCCTATGAGTGGGGAGGCTCTATCTCGTAAATTTAGATTAGATCATGTTGCCATTATTCTAATAAAAGAAAAATCTTTATGTATGGAGCTTAAATCCATGGCACTAATCTGCTATATTAGATACTTATTTAAGTGTATTAGGGAATAAGTGTATAGATGCGAGAGGGGACTACTTTGAAGGGGATCGCAGCGATGTACCTTAATTTTTAAATATACTCGATTTTTGAATTTTGTCGCATTACTTAATTGTCTGACCTCGTATATATATATATATATATATATATATATATATATATATATATATATATATGCATGTATGTATGTATATACATGACAAACGAATTTATGTTTAAAAATATCAACAAAAATACATATTTGTGCATTCTGTTTGAAAATATAGTTATGAAAACACGCGATCATAATTATGAAGTAACTTATAAATGAAATATCAAACGATGATCTATCACGAGATCATAGTAACAGATAAAGTCACTTCAAAGTGTGTTTTCATGACATCGAAATGAAATGAACTCGACGATAATTACACCCTGTCTACTGCGAAGCATAAAAATACGTGACGCTGTCAAAAACCGTTATCTGTCCAAAACAATACAGAAACAGCAACAATATTTTCAAATCAATAGATCAATGTTGATAGAACTAATTATATATATATATATATATATATATATATATATATATATAAATATATATATATATATATATATATATATATATATATATATATATATATATATAAATATATATATATATATATATATATATATATGCGGTATAATCCAAACGTACTGCACCATTTTGGTTTATATGAAAATATTATGAGTGCACATTTACAGAATATTAGACAAATATTATTGTTAGTTTTCCTGGAAATTTTAATATCAGTTTTGTGAATTCAAAAATAAAAAAAAACTTTAATGTTTTATGAATGTTAAACATAATACTTGTACGGTCAGACCAGTGGCGTACGGTGTAATTAATTGTATGACAATATTTATGATGAACCCTTGTCATAAATTATATCTTTAATGTGTTATTCTTTTACTATTTACTCTTTATTAATTCATTATTGTTCAAATTATCGTTAATGACCTATACACTAACAAGTTAATTATCTTTTATCTTTGGTTTCATTACGAACGGTATCTTCCAGTTCACAAAATAATCAAAACGTTAATAGCTCCTTACATTTTTTATGCTTACTACTAACCAGACAGGTTAAAATAACATAGGCAACCTTGAACATGCTTTTTAGTAATGCTGACACGAATGGATGGCGTTAGATGTTCGATTTATAAGTCATTTTGTATATAGTTTTACTATTGGTAGAGAACATGAACATATATATGCTTTGTTATTGGTCCAAGAAAAATTGGATTCTTAAAAAGACGCTGTTCGAAAATTGCATCAATTTGACATGTTTTTAACATTTTTATTGTTTAATGTTTGTGAAATAATTTTAATTAAAGCAGGTGAGTTATATTTTAATTAGATTAACATTAATTGTTAATAATTATTTATGTGTAATAATATTTGTATTGTAGAGCAAGTCTCCGTATTCAAATAATGGAAATTGGCGAAGAACATGTGGATTCAGCATGTAGAGTGAAAAAATTATCAACCTCATTTTAGATCATGCGATTTTACCAATTCCCAACAAAACTGCATCAACAGATCAGCGGTCCTCTCGTTGTGTTTAGAAAGACAGGTATAAAATATTTTTATTTCTTAACATAACCTGCTTGTGGTTTATTACATATAGTTTTGAAAAATAACAAATCTTCGAACCATGCTATGTGAGATACAATGATCTGACAGAACCTAATTTGTTTCTGGGTAACAAGAAATATTTGTATAGTACGAGGGTGGTCCCAGAAGTACTCGGCCTGACCTAGAGATGGCGGTAGTTGTTTGAAAAATATCACTGTATTAGAAAGTATACAATCTATTAAGCATATGTTTCAAGTTTGAGGACACCACGTTGTTTAGTATTTGTTTGGCAGCCATCAATACTGAACGTTTTCAGTGAATTTGTGAAAATGGAGAAAATTGGTCATCGTTACGTGATACAATACTTTTATTTGAAAGGCCTCAGCCCGACCAATATAAAAACTGAACTGGATTCTACTCTGGGTGAGTCTGCTCCTTCGTTTACAACCGTGAAATATTGGGTAACAGAGTTTAAACGAGGGCGTACGAGCTGCCAAGACGAGCATCGCAGTGGTCGACCAAATGAGGTGACGACTCCAGAAATGGTGAAGAAAATCCACAAAGCGGTACTGGATGATCGTCGACTGAAAGTGCGCGAGCTAGCAGACATAGTAGGCATTTCAAAAAGTGCGGTACATCGCATATTATCTGAAAATTTGGACATGAGAAAGCTGTGTGCAAGATGGGTGCCGCGTTTGCTCACACTCGAGCAAAAACAGAGTCGTGAAGATGTTTCAATCGAGTGTTTAGCGAAGTTTCAGAGCAACAAAGCAGAATTTTTGCGCCGTTTCATAACCATGGATGAAACATGGGTCCATCACTTCACACCCGAGACAAAAGAACAATCAAAACAATGGACTGAAAAGGGAGAACCGGCTCCAAAGAAGGCGAAGACCGTTTCATCTGCAGGCAAGGTCATGACGTCGGTTTTTTGGGATGCGCGTGGGATAATTTTCATTGACTATCTTGAAAAAGGAAAAACTATCAACGGCGAGTATTATGCGAACTTATTGCAACGTTTGAGCGAAGAAATCAAGCAAAAACGGCCGCATTTGGCTAAGAAGAAAGTGGTTTCATCAAGACAATGCACCAGCTCACAAATCCGTTATTGCAATGGCCAAAATTAATGAATTAAAGTTTGAATTGCTACCTCATGCACCCTATTCGCCAGATTTAGCCCCCTCGGATTATTTTCTGTTCCCAAACTTGAAAAAATGGCTCAGTGGTCAAAGATTTCCCAACGATGAAGAAGTGATGTCGGCAGTTAATGGGTATTTTGAGGAGCAAGGCAGTTCTTATTATAAAAAGGGTATCGAACTTATTGAACATCGCTGGGAAAAGTGTATAGAGCTGAAAGGAGATTATGTTGAAAAAGAAATATATTTTTTTCCAAAATTTTTGTGTTTTCTTTGTTGGGTCGGGTACTTCTGGGACCGCCCTCGTAGATGCTGTTTAAATTTTAGTCACCAACCGCAGTGTTCTCATCAACCAGTACGATGCAAACACTGATTGGTCCTAACATTGCAGATGTGATCGATCTACCAGTGAATGTAAGTATTCACAAGTGTAATATTATTATTTATACTATAATTTATTTTGTAAAATTATAAACGTTTCTATTATAATTACTATTCAAATTGTAGCCACCATCTGCGATGCTTTTCATTATTATTTTGAATGGAAACAGTGATGGTGTAAGTTAGTTTAGTAATTCAAAACAGCACAAATATATAACGTGCATTTCAGATCGAAACTAATAATTATTTTAAAATTTAATAGTGTACTAATTTTGTAAAATTCATAAATGGTACATTGGTCTTTATAAATTAACAAACGTAAATATATTTTTTATAGGTTCGTGTCAGGAATATAGCAAATTTAGGTGAACAGTGGATATAAGAGGAGTCGTTATATTTTTTTCTAGAAAAGAAGCCCAAAAGGTTATCGTTTATTATGGACATTAATTGCTTTACCATTGATTAATTCTTTAATAACTTTTTTTTAGATTGATGCCTTTGAAACAAGGTGTGAACGACTACATTATGTCGTACCACACAGGCATCAGTAATTTAGCAGACAGACAACTTCTGTTTGTTAATGTTCGATGAAATGTCAATTCGCGAGGGGTTGTCGTACGAGCTGATAGAATTACTGGGCATGTTGACATGAACACCGGATTCGTAGGGAAGAAATATGTAAATAGTGTTATGGTTTTTATGTTGTAAGATGTGAGACGTAGCTGGAAGCAATCAATTTCCTACTATTTTTGTCGAAATTTAACTTCAGATCATTTGTCACGAATGATTATTGAAATTATTCGGCGAATAGAGTCAATTGGACTTCGGATTATGCGCAGGGAGTGGCATGGGATGAAATAATCTGAAAGCGGTAGATTCCTTAAAATCGAAAAAAGACCCCTTTCTTTGGTCTCGATGATAGAGCAATTTTTAGTATTGAGTTAAATGTTATTTTTTTGTACTTCTTACTAGTGTTTAGTTATTTATTGTTAGTGTTAAATATTTTTTAAAAATAAATAAATTACATAGATAACTTTTTTTGTGAATTGTAAACATCATACAAAAGTATGATTGCAAAAAAATTAAATAATTTAAAATATATTGACATCCATTCAAAAATATTTAATTTTAACACAGTTTTATAATAATTTTAAAGTAATTAATTTCGTATTTTATATAGAATTGATTACTTGAGAATTATTATAAAATTCTTATTAAAATTAAATATTCTGAATGGGAATGTACATACTAGAGCTAATATTCAAATTTCAAGTATTTAAATCTCCCGCAGAAACATCGAGTGAGCAGT
The DNA here is from genome assembly GCA_034766995.1 of Acanthacorydalis orientalis. Lineage (NCBI taxonomy): Eukaryota > Metazoa > Arthropoda > Insecta > Megaloptera > Corydalidae > Acanthacorydalis > Acanthacorydalis orientalis. The sequence goes on from CM068314.1 coordinate 54,391,732, forward strand.
ACCATCTGCCTATGTCAGCATGAGTTAACAACCCCCAGTCTATCGTTTCTATGCCATAGATTTTTAACCCGTACCTTGTTATCTAGAGAGTATTTATCTACGGTACTAACACTTTATGAATGGAATTGTTATTAGATTTTCTGGTTTTGAGTTCATTGTGAAAAATGAAAGTATAAATGAATTTCTATTTAAATATTTACTTTTTGTATTAATATTAATTCTTTCAATTTTAACTGAAATTATACGATGGTAGAGTGGTAAGTACCCATTTTTGACAAAAAAAAACACAATTTTTTGAGTAAATTCTTTTTTTATTTTTCTAGGATATCTCCTTTTGGCTCAATGCACTGAGTTCAGCGCATTTTTAATTTTTTTTATCCTTTCCGAATAGTACGTTTTGTCAAACTCATCACAACAGCGATGACTTCCGAATTTGATGCAAATCTTTTACCTCCAAACCATTTCTTTAAGTTTGGAAATAGGAAAAAGTATTGGAGAATATGGTAGATGTGAAAATAATTCCTAATGCAATTCATGGAATTTTGCAAACGCAATTGTTGATTTGTGTGCCGA
>CM068314.1:54399804-54424804 GCA_034766995.1 Acanthacorydalis orientalis
ATATATATATGTATATATGTATATACATATATATGTATATATATGTATATATATATATACATGTATATATATGTATATGTATATGTATATATATATATATATATATATATATATATATATGTATATATATATATATATATATATATGTATATATATATATTTATATATGTATATATATATATATAAGTATATATATATATATATATATAAACACATATTACATACATAATGTAGTATACATATGTACACTAACAGTAAGTATGGAAACATTACAATGACACAATTATGCCAGTTACAATGACCTGTTGCAATTAAAACGAAGAGATGTTAATTGAAAAGAATGCCTACTTTGTTTTTCCTGTTCGGCGTTCATTTCAGTGTAATAAGGCGTGTCGAGCAGTTCTAAGAAATCGCATTTTAATGACGGAATTAAAATACAAGAGAGTTTTACAGTGTGGAAATGGAGCTATAAGCATAACTTTTTTTGACCGCGCTCGAAGACGCTTCAGCAGAAACGAACGACTATAATTTTGTGTATTATTCAGTCATGTTTTTGAAATGCAACGAATTTATTATTTACATATTGAGTTTACACACAATATATATATATATATATATATATATATATATATATATATATATATATATATTATTGTAAATTAACCTTCTTGATCCTGTTGGAATATATATGTCCCAAAAATTTTATTAAAATCCTAAAGTATATTTTTGATGTTAAAATTGCAATTAGTTGAAATAATTTAAGATTTTGAAGAATTATCAGAGTTTGTAGATGGAAAAAGTATAAAGTTATTATGAATAAAGCTTCATTTCGGTTTTAATGCGCCATGTGATTCAATTGTAGAAGGAAATCTCGTTACATATTCTGTGATTTTTTCATTTTCTTATGTATTTTTATACTTGGACTTATATAAAATCAAAACAAATGTACTAATTTATTTTTCACTTTAACTCTGTATAATTCATAGAAATATATTTTATGTTTACTAAGGGTCTCCGCCCTCAATTCGCTGCACTTGGCAAACTTTACGGAAGCTTTACTCCCCCCCTCCCAATAAATAAGAGAAGATAAAAAAATTATACACACAAATAATCCCAAGTTTTAAAATTTTTATTCGAAAAATTTATCAAAATTAATAACAAAATACTATGTTAAAATGTGTCACATTTTTTACTATAATGTTTCAGGAACTATGATATTTTGAATAAATTTCTTATCAGTTTTATATTGAAATTGTATACCCTATTTTGTTGTACGCCATGAAGCAGAATACTGATCATGTATTGTTATCAAACAATCCGAACAAAAAACACGTGACCGATATCAACCAATCAGAGAACGAATAAGATTCATGAAGGAGGAAGAGGACGAGTTTTTATTTATAGAAAGATATTATTTCGTACTTATTAGGTCGGTAGGAAAATAATTGCGGTTTTTATTTAATGATGATTTTTGGTGTCGTTGCATTTTTTGTGCATCCACTATGGGAGTCATCTTTTAAATTTTGCAGCATTTTTTTTAGAGTTGTAAATGTAGGTGCATTATCACTTCACATATATTTATTGTTAAAAATTTCCGTTTATATTACACATTTCTAACAAAAAACTTTAATTGCACGATGCCTAATTTTATCCATTTTTTAAACAAAAAAAAACACTGAGATGACAATCTAAGCAGCTTTTACAATAAATTATTTAACAGATCGACTTAATATTTCACAGATAATCGGAAAGGTGTGGGAACGCAACTCAGTAAACAATTTAGACATAGCACCGATATCTATACGTCAGTTAGTGAGCTTTTCCAATTTACATCATAAATTAACCTGAATAAATTGTCGGGAAAGAAAAATATCATTTCTGAATTCAAATATGGACCAGCGGTTATTATCTTTCTAATTTACAAAACTTTTTTTACAATTTATAAAATGCATATATTCGCGAATTTTGAACATTTGCATATTTCTAATACTGTAATTGCAATATATTTTTATACGTTTCAGATATTTCATTAATTTTCTAATATTTTTATTAGATTGGTAGGCAAACAATTGCGTTTTTTGTATTTTTAATTGTAACTTAACTTTTTTTCAATGAAAGTGTCATACCATTGTGTTCATGTGAATATCATTTTAACCCTCTGATCAATACCCGGGTACCCTTTTACACTTTCTCGCCCGAAATTTTTTAACTTAATGATAAAATAAAGTTTAACCCACATATATCTTCGTTATTTAGGTCAGTTTATAGTGATTTCCATTTTAAATTTTATTTCTTTTTCAAAAAAAAAGTATATTTTATCGGTGGTCAAAGTTGACAACCCTTTTATTCAATACCCGGGTATCCCGGTATGAATTTTCGGTTTGTATTTTGGTAACGTTAACTTTAACTTTATTATTTATTTTTCTGCTATTGAAATAAATATGGAAAAGAAACAAATAAGAGTAATTATTTTGTGAGTTCAAACCGGGTGGTAAAGTAAAATAAACTTCTCGTAATCTAAACAATAGTTTTGACATGAGTAGTGTTAGGAACGTCGGGTGCAATGGTGGTTCCAAAAATGTCGTGCTGGGGACGAGAGCCTTGAAGATGAAGAAGGACGAAACGTCCTTCTTCAGTTCATGACAATCAACTGCAAGCAATAGTTGAATTATAACAATAGTTGGTTAACAATTCGAGAGATTGCACAAAAGTTAATGTGTTAATCATCCAACAGTTCTGGACTTCTTAAAACCAATTAAATTAAAAAAATGTATATTAATTTGAAGGTCATAAACCGAAATTATTTTTTACTAATATAACATATTGCATATAATGAAATCCGAATTTTTAATAGAAAGTTGTTATCTGTATAAAAATAATAGTTAAACAAATCAATAAAGTAATAAAAGTTTCAATTTTTACAAATATATATATATATACACACACATATAGCGCGGATTTATCATTTGCTTTAATCCCTATTTCAATTAAAAAATACAAGTTTGAAAAAAACGCATACTCATATTGAAACTGTTTCCGATTTGAAACAATTTGATTTTACTAGATATTTTATTTACAATGAGAATATAAATGACATTGGAAAAAATATACGAAATTGTTTTAAATCACATTAAAAATTGAAGAACTTATTATATCTGACTCGATGAACTTTAAAGATGGATACATTTTAGTAGTTATTAGTATATTAATAATTTTAAACAGACTTATTAAAATAATATTCTTTGTTAAAATCACTCAATTTATAATACATTGAACTATTTTATGAAAAAAATGATTTTAATTTTAATTCACATCAAATCAATTACTTGGTTCAATACTTTTAATTATAAATCTATTAATTTTAAGTTTCTCTTCTTTTCTCTCTCTGTATACATATATATATATATATATATATATATATATATATATATATATATATTATATATATATACATATATATATATATATATATATATATATATACATATATATGTATATATACATATATATATATATATATATATACATATATATATATATACATATATATATACATATATATATATATATATATATATATATACATATATATATACATATATATATATATATATATATATATATATATATATATATATATATATATACAGATAGAGAAAAGGACAGAAACTTAAAAGCAATTTATTTATTTATATATATATATATATATATATATATATATATATATATATATATATAAATAATTGCACCGTGTAGAAAAAGGTGTACTTTTTAAATAAAACACAAAAAATCTCAACTTATTTCTAGTAATATGCAACAGCTGTAAGCACAAAAATAAATAACGTATGTAAGTAAATGGCTTGTATGTAATCTTTCATCAATTGATAATACCGGTTTATGTAATAATATAATTAAATGTAATCTCAAGTACATTGCTGTATTACTAGTTTAAGCAATTAATGTAATCTCATTTTTTAAGCAATATAATATACTAAAATTGCATAATGATATATATATATATATATACACACACACACATATATATATATACATATATATATATATATATATATACATATACACATATACACACACACACACATATATATATATATATATATGTATATATATATATATATATATGTGTGTGTGTGTACATACATATGTGCCAGTAATTATGACAGTGGTCTAAGTCAAAAAATTGAAAAAATGATTTTATGATGTATTTTAGATAATTATTTATATTTTAATAATATAGAATTTAGACAAAAATAAAAACGTACCGTTTAATGACTGCAAAGTTGGTCGGTAAGCATAATTCTGTTTTTATTTATTTTGATAGTGGACTAAGTCACTTACTTTTCGGTATACTTTGTTTTTCTGGAAAAATGCATGTACCTATCTGATTTTTGTATAAAACTATAATATTTTCAAAGTAAATAACTCTTAGGTTAAGTCAACTTTTTTACTTAAAGCTCTCAAACGAACAATTATATTACTATTGGAAAAAAATCTCTAGAGAAATAAATTGCAAAGAGAACGAGAAATATTAAGGGAGAATCTGTTTATTGATTGAAAATAAAATGAATCAGATTTCTAAAAGATGCCCTTTAACAGATGTTTTATAAAACACCTCCAGATGATAGAATAGAATTTCAGATTTTAGATCCTTCGCACAAAAAAGGAAGACCGAAAATATATGAAAAAAATCAATTATTTCTATTTTATGCGAATATCCAATCACTTATAAGGGAAAAATATAAGAATATAATGGATCTGTTACTGTACATTCCGTCAGTTTTCCATGAATATTTTTGTACTCTCAAAACATCACAAAAAGAATAGTGCTATTGAAGAAGAAGAGGAAGAAATCTCTAGTATTATTCTAAATTAAGTTAACATGATTATAATTACAAAATGTAAGTGAATACTTATTGTTTATAATTTCCTTTTTTGAATAAAACTGAAATATTTTTGTTATGAATCATTTTTAAGATGTTTGAATAATTTTGAAAACAGTCTAAGTCATATGAAGTATTAAAAAACATATATTTTATCATGATACTCGTAGGAATTCATAATGACTCAAAGATTTACATTATGACAGTAAGTACTTGAGAAAATATTTTGTTACATAATGGAATAATATTTCTTATTACACATAAACGCAAAAGTAAATATCTCAATACGAAAAATATATGGCGTAGTCCACTGTCATAATTACCGGCATATATATATATATATATATATATATATATATATATATATAGAGAGAGAGAGAGAGAGAGAGAGAGAGAACTAAAAAAACAGTTTTGAGTAAAAGGTATCCTTTCCAACACTTAAACTTCGTACTTTATAAAAGTCTACTCTAACATCTAGCACTTTGAAAGATCCAGTACTTCTGCTTTCACAAATCTCAAAAACACCTTCTGATATCTCTATCCTATTTATTCATTCATTTGTTTATACTCATATACTATACGAGGAGACTCTGCCCCCTACCCAATGCACTTGCCAACCGCCGGGAACGGGCTTCGCCACCGTCCGCTCTCCTCCCCCCACACAGCAAATAACAGAAATTAACAAATTGTACACAAAAATAATTCGCGTAAGATGTCTTAAATTGTTTATTAGAAAGGTTTATAAAAATTAACATTACAAAATAGAATGTCATAATGTGTTAGAGTTATTTTTTTTATTCTAAAGCTTCAGTGGCTACAGTATTTTGAATAAATTTCTTATCAGTTTTACACTAAAATCGCATACTCTCTTTTTTTGTACACCGTAAAACAAAACACTGATCATGTAGTGATATCAACCAATCAGAACAGAGATCACGTGACCAATATCAATTAATCAGAGAATAAGGCACGGGAACATCATCATTATCACTGGATTATATACACACACACACATATATATATATATATATATATATATATACATATATATAAACATACACACACATATATATATATATAGGGGGGGGGGGGGAAGAGAGAGAAACATGTTATTTTTTTGAAATATGTCTTACTCATTTTTATTTAAAATATTTTATTTTTCTTGCAGCTATCTAACTTTTTTTAACTAACGCACTGATATTCTTTTTTTAATTTTTATAACTTTTAAATTATATCTTTATGTCTCTTTACACTGCAGTCCTAATAGTTGATTGTTTTGAATCACCTGATTTTTTATCTTTCAGAATTATCTTCGGTACGTGTGTTACCTTTAAATATATGTAGATAATTTATGTTATTTACATTGGTTTAAAGATAGCATATTTTATCTTTTTCAGATCATTCCATTTTAATAGAACATCAGTTCCTTGAAAACACATTTTCTAAAATATTAATTTCTATCATCTTTTAAATATTCAAATATATGATTTTGTGTGTGTGGCTGTGTACCTATGTTTTTAATATCTTTATTAAACAAAATAAATATTTCATAAAAGTACAAATACATTATTTTTTCTATTTGTTAATAAATCATTTTTTTCAATTTTTTGACTTAGTGTCTACTGTCATAATTACCGGCACAAATGTATATGTGTATATATATATATATATATATATATATATATATATCTATATATATATATATATATACACACACACACACACACACAAACAGCATGTTACAGATTAAATAATAATTGGTTTAAGAAAATGAGTTCGGATCAAAATGATTCCTTGCCCATCGCCATCATAATTTATTACATAAATGAGAGCAAGATTCCGCAAACTCGACATAATTATATTAAGCAACACGTTATCCACATGAAGACAACATTTCTGGTTGACGGGACTAAAGGAATGTGTCCGTGCTACAGGCAAAAATAGCATACAAATTGCATGTCGCTCCTCACGTAACAAGAGCAGTTATAGTATTTATACACTAGTGCATTCATTTTTTATGTATCTTTTAGATTTAGTGAGATCATATGTTTATATATATATATATATACATACATGTATGTACATATGTATATATATGCATATCTATATATATATATATACATGTATGTATATATGTGTATATATATACATATATATATATACATGTATATATATACATGTATATATATATATATATACATATATACATACATGTATATATATACATGTATATATATATATATGTATACATATATACATGTATATATATATATATATATATATATATATATATATATATATATGTAATAATGCAAACTTATTCAATGTTTATTCAGTAATACAAGAAAAATAAATTATTGCTACAATATAAATATTAATAAAATATTTATCTTTATGTATGTGTTTTTAATTTTACTTTATCTTTTTCTATTTACTCGATTATATACTTATAATTAATAACACTCGATATCCTCTTTTGACTTCAATCTGACATTTAATTTTATATAATATTTTATAAAAGCTGCTAACTTTGTCGACTATTATAACTCTTATCAACTGCAAAAACTTGTTTAAAAAAATAATATCACAAGTTTTGTTCTTATAATCAATGCACTTTATACAAACAAAATTATAAAATTATATTTGTAATTTACTTGCTCACCTCTGAATTGTATTACACACAGATGTAACCGAAAGGTCTGTCTTTTTGCTAGAAGCATGTTTATTATTTTTATAGTAGAAATATATTTTTTGAAAAGTATGTCATAATTAATTTCCATCTTTTTATCAACCCAATATTTTCGCATGTTTTAAGAATTTTTTCAACTGGAATTTGAAAAGTATGCAATGGCTAATATACTGCTTTTCAGACGCCATCATATTCACTACTGTTTTGTGAGGTTATGCCAACTACTTGACCAAGATATATAGTGTTCTGAAAAGTTTACGATTGGCATTTCAAAATCCTAAAATGACGAGAAAATATTCTAATTTAAAACAGAAATCTGACTGATTTAATTTGAATACAGAGAATTAATTTTTACACCTAAAATATATATATATATATATATATATATATATATATATATATTTATATATATTCTATTAATGACTAGGCACCAGATGTCACAGCAATGCATAAATTTATCATATCGTACACACATTGTAATTATACAAATTCGGGAATTCCCCAATTTAATTTATTCAGTAATCATATTTACAATTGTGTAGTAAATATATGTGCCGGTAATTACGACACTGGACTAAGTCAAAAAATTGAAAAAAATGATTTTATGATTTATTTTATATTACAATTACTTATATTTTAATAATCTAGAAAAACTTAGAAAAAAAAAATGTACCGTCTAATGACTTTGCAAAGTTGGTCGGTAAACATAATTCTGTTTTTGTTTATTTTGATAGTAGACTAAGTCACCCTCTTTTTGGTAGACTTTGTTTTTCTGGAAAAAATGCATGTGCTCATCTGATTTTTATATAAAACTATAATATTTTCAAGGTAAATAACCCTTAAGTTAAGTCCACTTCTTTGCTCAAAGCTCTCGAACGAACAATTATATTGCTATTGGAAAACAAAATCTTTAGAGAAATAAATTAAAAAGAGTACCTGTTTATTGGTTGAAAATAAAATGGATTCGATTTCTAAAAGATACCCTTTATCAGACATTAATGAAACATATTTAGATGATAGAACAGACTTTCAGATTTTAGATCTTTCGTCCAAAAAAGAAAGGCCGAAAATATACGAAACAATTCAATTATTTCCACTTTATGCGAATATCCGATCACTTATAAAAAAAAATATAAGTATATAATGGATCTGTTACTGTACATTCCGTCAATTTTTCATGAATATTTTTGTACTCTCAAAACATCACAAAAAGAATACAGTTATTAAAGAATAAGAAGAAATCTCTAGTATTAGTCTAAATAACGTTAACATGATTATAATTACAAAATGTAAGTGAATACTATTGTTTACAACTTCATTTTTTGAATAAAACTGAAATATTTTTGTTATAAATCATATTTAAAATGTTTGAATAATTTTGAAAATAGTTTAAGTCATATGAAGTATTAAAAAACACATATTTTTTCATGATACTCGTAGAAATTCATAATGACATAAAAGATTTACATTATGACAGTACTTTGGGAAATATATTGTTACATAATGGAATAATATTTTTTATTACACACAAACGCAAATGTCTAAATATCTCAATACGAAAAATGTAAAATTTAGTCCACTGTCATAATTAGCGACACATATGTAGTATAGTACAAATAAATAAATGTAACAATTTGTTAAGGGTGTGCATATAAACCGAATATACGCAATAGATTAATAAATAATGGCATCATCGGGAGGTACATTTAATAAAATGATTAAGATAAAGATCAGAACTCAGATAAGTTTAGAAGTTAAATTAAAAATGATCCAGATGTTAGAAAAAGGTGAAAAAATTAATGATGTTGCTCGATTATAAAATCAAAACGAGTTTACAATTCGCACGATTAATCAAATTCCGACGCTATTAAAATGGCAGTAAAATAATACATATCAACAAATTCCAAGACAGTGAAATATCCAAGAAATGCTATTATGATGAAAATGGAAAAGTTCTTAATTTAGTGGATAGAAGACAATAACAAAAAGGGCAGTGGTATGGATAGACATATTATACAAAATAAGGCTGTCAATTTTTAATAGTCGAAAAAAGGAAATACTAAAAAGCAAAATGAAGAAGAGATTGAAGAAGGAGATGAAGAAAAATCATTATCTTTCGTTGGCAGCAAAGTCTGGTGAACAAATTCAAGAAAAAATACAATCTACAGAAGATCAATTTTGTGGGCGAAGCTACTAGTATTGATAGGGAAGCAGCTACTGAAATTGTGAAATCTTTTAAAATTTTCATTGGAAATAAGTTACAATGTCAGTAAGTGTTTAATGCTGATGAAACTGAATTGTTTTGCAAGGGTATGCCATGCCATACATTTATATCGAAAGTAGAAAAAGCAGCTGCTTGTTTCTAATCTGTTAATACACCCTCATACTGCTATTCTCTGACAATACCAGTGGTGATTCCAAATGCATACTACTTTTAATTTACCACTCTGCTTATCAAAGAGTTCTCAAACGTGTTAATAAATCTTATCTTCCAGTCCACTGTAAATTTAATAAAAATCTTGGGTGACAGCATGTTTGGAGATTATAAACAGCGTTCTATGGTTCCATTTACGCACTGTTTTAGTAGAACGAATTACTCGCTTAAACGAAGGGATTATAGTATATATGCACATATATATATATATATATATATATATATATATATATATATATACACTAGATCAAAGTCTCAATACAGCTAGCTATAATAAAGATTTTCGTTTATTTCATTATGAATTGTTTATATTTTTTAAACGTTTTATTGTTGATTGTAACCTAAATAGTAACTTTAATGAGCCACCATGAAATTAACCATATTTATATGTTATTTAAAAATTAATGTTATGTTAAACAACGCTACCTTACTAACAGGCGTCAAAAAAGTTTCCATACACTCAGCATTTTTATATGAGATTTACTTATTTGTCGTCGGGGAAGTCCCCATTTTACTACTGGTACTTGTTCGGTTGTTAGTGTGATAAAGGTATCAGTTTCCAATTTAGTTTCGCTTAGTGTGGTTTAAATTCTTAGGTCTTTAAATGGAAATACCTTCATCAATTCGAGATTTAATTATTAAGTTAAGATCTGAAGGACAATCTTTGAGGCAAATAGCAAAAACTGTCAAAAAGTCACATGCAACATTACGATATATAGATAATAAACATAAAAAACTAAAAACAATTGAAAATAGACCTCATTTTGGTCGACCAAGAAAATTAGAAAATATACATAGACGAGCTATTCTCAGAATTATACATGAAAATCCCAAAACAAGTACACCTGGGCTCACAAACATGCTAAAAAATGATTGCAAATAGAAATTATACCCGAAACAGTAAGAAATGTATTACGCAAAGTGGAATTTAAAGGACGTGCACCCAGAAAAAGTCTTACATTAGTAAGAAATATAAAATACTAAGATTAGAATTTGCAAAGGCACACGTTAATAAGCCTCCATGCTTTTGGAAATCAATTCTGTTCACTGATGAGTCGAAATTTAATGTTTCTAGCTCTGATGGAAGGATTATGGTATGGAGGAAAAAAACGAAGAGATAAAAATTAAAAATTTGTGTTCTACTGTTAAGTATGGTGGAGGTAATGTTGTACTCTGTGGGTCTATGAGTGCTTCAGGAGTTGATAATTTGAAATTTATTGAAGATACAATGGACCAACACGTATATTTGGATATATTGAAAAAAAAATAATATCTAGTGCCTAAAAACTCGAACTTGGGGAATCATTTATCTTCAAAGAAGACAATGATCCCAAACATACAGCACGGTGGGTTAACGAATGGCTGACATATAATGTACCAAAACAACTTCATATACCCCCACAATCACCAGATATGAATCCAATAGAGCATTTGTGGAACGAGATCTAGAGAAGTATTAAAAAACCATACCATTCGAAACAAGGAACAGCTAAAAGTTCCCATAAAAGAAGAACGGAATTCCATCGATTCGGATGCAACTAATAAATTTATAGACGGAATGAAAAACGCATACTGGAGATGATAAATGCAAAAGATGGTTCAACAAGTTACTAATGTTTCAAAAAGACACAATTCATGTATTTTAATAAATAATTACTGTGCCTATTAAGTGTATGTAGACTTTTTTGAGTTTGAAATACTGACTTTTGTTATTGTAACTCGTTTATTGGTTTTACTGTTTAATAATATAATATTTTCTTTGTGGTATTCACTTTGTATGATTACAAACAAAATATTAAAATTATCACAAGTTTTGCTTTAATCCAGTGTATATATATACATACACACACACACACACATATATATATATATATATATATACATATATATATATATATATATATATATATATATATATATATAAACATATATAAGCACACAACCAAATGTTTAAAATTTTATACTTTACAGTAAAATAAATAAACAGATAATAAATATAAACTAATTTAACAGATGGTGAATGAATTGGATATACTTTTGAAGGTACTTATTTTTAAAGAGATATATTTAACTTGCTCGACATTCGAAGAATGTAAATGTAAACAACACATCAAAAAAAGATACCAATTAACAACATACGTGCTGCTTGTATATTTGCAGTTAGGTCTTATTAAACTTATTGATTATTAATTTAATACATACAGATTTAAATATTTCAACTAAATGTATGCAAGTACATTATGCATAATTTTTAAACGGTAACTGTTCTCTTAATGAAAAATTCACATAACAGGTGTTATGAATTTAAATTCAAACTGTAAGTATTTACAATTTACTAGTCAGTAATTAATTAGCGTTTTTTAATTATGAGTCTATATTGTGTTTTATCATAAGATTTGTTATAATGGGAAGATATTAATAAATATACAATAATTAGCTCAACTAAAAGAATAAACCAAATACACAAAAAAATGATCATTTGAAAGGTTAAACAAGATTTTATTACAGGTGAATAAAAATAAGTTGCGATAAGAAAAATATATCAATTTTGTGCTGGTTTTCAAGAAGATAATGAAGAAATTATAAATGAAATTTAAACGTAGTGAAAGAATATTTGTGTGAAACATTGTGGTGTGGAAAAAAGCATTCTTGTGGGATTGCATCATTATCAATCATTTTATTTATTATATATGTAATTATGGTTAATCATTTTATTTATTATATATATATATATATATATATATATATATAATACATATATATATATATATATAATATTTTATTTATTATTATATATAAATATATAAAATGATTGATTTATGACTTTTGTTCTAATATGTTTGAGAAAAATGTTACTCTTTGCAATATTATATACTGTTTTTAAATAATATTGGTATGATTACCTAAATACTTGTTTCTATACATGTTGTAGCAGTACTTTTGTAAAATGAAATTTTTCTAGGTTGTGTAAGTCAACTTTTAAATATTTCACATTTAAAAGTTCAATTACAAGAGAAAAAAATTCAGCATTCGAGAAGGAAGAGGTAAAATCGAACAAGAATAATAGTGCAAAAATTTATCTATTGACATTTTATTACTAACATAACAGTTACTGAAATTAAATATGACTAGAATGATTTCAAAACAATTCATGTTATAAATTGTATTAATAGTTTTTCAGAACCAATCTTTATAAAATAAGCTGCCTGAAGATGACAAATATGGAAATAAAAAAAAAATGAAATTTTAAAACCAAGAACGAAATAAAATTTGAAAGATTTGTAAAGCAACAGACGTCAAAGAAACAAATATTTTAATTTTGATAAGAAGATATTGTAAAGGACAAGTATGGTAAGCATCAAGGGTGCTATCAGAGGTCACGGGGCTAACAAAAGCGAAGAATTAATCTCATTCATTCGTATGTTATGTACTGTGGTGAGTAACTGTTTTTAATTTTGTTAATTATAACGCTTAATTAATATTATTAGAATATAATAGTTCAAATCATCCAAAAGTGATTTTATTGGTAGAAATAACATATATATATATATATATATATATATATATATATATATATATACACGTATATGTATATATATATATACACACATAAACATGTGTGCATTTTTTAACAGATATGTACTTGGCACTTCTAAACGAATAAATTCTACTAACTTAAACACCATAACAATAGTAGTGGAAAAAAATTCGACAGAATTAAAAGGACGAAGACTTTGTAACTAAAAGCATGCAAGATTTATAAACACTTCTTTTGCATTATGATTTGTACATATACGATTGCTAAATGCAATATAAACATGTATCTTAAAATCAAATGAAACAAAAGTTATAAAAATAAAGTATGAAAAAATTTTTCTAATGAAAATCAGGGTTTAACGTAGAAAATTCTTTATTAAAATGTAAATTATATGAGAAAAGTCAAGCTATTATTTACTATTTCCGAATCAATATAAAAGTGTACACGAGAAAATATAACGATTTGCCATTTTAGCTTATAAGACATGAAGATTTGACCGACTACAGTGTGATTTGACCGACTTAAGTAGAGAATGGTGTCAACCTTTATTATTGATCAAATCATAAGGTTGGTGGGCACATGCTTGAAATCTACAATATTTGTACTTTCAGCAAATAGCGCGTATACATACGGTTGCCAACATTTGACCAGTACTGCAAAAAAAAATAGTAAAATCATCATCTCAAACTTTAATGACTGATTACATTATCAGAGGAAAATAATCAACACGGAACGAAGGTGAAGCTGACGGTAGTCTGTTTCTGAAGAACCATTGTCTTTACCATGCACATCTGATGCACTGACTATCTCTTCTAATTATGAAAGTGATTTCACGCACCAGTTCGAAAATGGTACCGAATATCAATCAGTGACGATAATTCTGATGAAAAAGTGTAAAAAGAATTGTTACTTTTCAAAAAATTAAATGAACCAAGTTTTAAAACATTTTTTTTTAAGTTTTATATCAATTTCTTTAAGGTTTTTGAATGGTTTTTTAGGCATACTTATTTTGCTGAATTTTCATAAGCTTTTTTAGTACAATTTTGTGTATATTAATTCATTTCTTTGATTTCAAGCGGTTTTAGAAAATTATGGAACGTATTCCTAATTATTCAACGTAAGTTATATGTTTTTTTGTATGATTTTTTTATATGCGATTTTCTGTGGAACGTATCTACCGCATAAAAAGAGACTAATGAACGCGTGGGCGTGTACTATTAAATTAATTGATCATCCAACCTATATAAAACGTGTATAAAATACTAATTACATGTGATAGTATAAAAAGTAAGTAAAACTCGCATACGGGCAGAATCTCAGATAATCACAGAAGGTGCTTGAAAGCTCGTTTCCTTTATACATTTGACGGGGTAATATAAGTCTGGTACGCGTGCCCGTATGTCATACGGGATTGTCTGGTACAGCTAACCCGACACCTAACATTCTATAGACATACGATAAGCAATTATAAGTGAATATTTGTATATAAGTTGATAAATTCACATACACGTATCCATCTGTATACATACGAGGGGTAGAGCGATAAGTACCCGTGTTTGACAAGAAAATACAATTTTTTTGAGCGACTTGTTTCTTATTTTTCAAGATAATCTCCTTTTAGCTCGATGCACTTAGTCCAGCGCATTACCAATTTTGAAATAGAAATTCGTATGATAATATAATTGAAAATAAAATGTCCAGCTTTTCAAAATTTGCCGTCCTGGTCAGTGGCCCATGTTGCCCCTATTTACATCCTACGCTGGTTATAAATAAATGAGAGATTGATAAACATTGATAATTTATAACACTGCGAGGGTACAGTGATAAGTATTCGTGTTTGACAAACGAACACATTTTATTGAGCAAATTCGTCTTTATTTTTTAAGGTAATCACCTTTTAGCTTCATGCACTTATTCCAACGCATTTCCAATTTTTTTATCCCTTCCGAATAGTACGGCTTGTCAAACACCTCAAAATAGGCATTTACAGCAGCGATGATTTCCGAATTTGATGCAAATCTTTTACCTCCGAGCCATTTCTTCAATTTTGGAAATAGAAAATAGTCACACGATACCAAATCTAGAAAAAATGGTGGATGTGGAAGTAATTCGTAGTATAATTCATACAATTTTGCCATCGCAATTATTGATTCGTGTGGTGGTTCATTGTCGTGATGAAAGAGCACTTAACCAAATGAGGACGTTTTTTCTTTATATCATCATTCATCTGGTTCATTAATGATGCATAGTAGGCTCCTGTTATTGTTTCTTCATTTTTAAGATAATCGATTAGCAATATTCCATAAGTATCCTAGGAAAAAATCGTCATAACCTTTCCAGATGACGCAATTGTTACATATTTGCAAAACACTTTGGTATCTTAAAAATTCTGAGCCATGCTACAGTCTGTATTTAAAAGGTCGAAGGTCTGGAAAATTAGTAACGTTGGATGCCTAACAAATATAATTTCAAAATTTTTTAAAAAAAACACGTGCGTACAGTGTAGCAGGTCAGTAATTTATCTATGGTGTATGGTCAGTATTCATGTATGCAGTGTGTAAGATACTGGGAAATATGAAGCCCGGTTCACACGTAGCCAGTAGTTTAGTAGAGTATAGTAATTTAGTCAAATGAGCCTAATGTTCGCACAAGACAAGTAATTTAGTCGAGTTTCTTAAATTAAAACGAGTCAAACAAGCGTTCACATGCAACCATTAGTCGAGCTGGTAATCTGGACTCTAGTACCGAATCGTGATGTTGTTTTCGGACTCTGGCAAAACTTTGTTTTAATAATAAACAGAGAAACGATTTATAAAACTTGTCAGGATAATGAACTCGCGGCAGTGTGAGTGTAAATTAATATTTCAATGCTTAACTTTTTTTTAAAGTGAAACTTCTATGGGCGCGTTAGCGACGGGTAAAATCATACGGCGTGTCACGAAAAACGTTACCATTAACATAGGCGCGAACAAGAGAGATGGAGCGAATATGAATGCATGAGTGTGAGAGAGAGACTGCGCGCAGAGATACTGCACTGAGGAAACGAAAGCCTTGATGATAAGGATGGTCATGGGCGTCCTTCAGCTATAGACAATAATGATTTAACAATTATTATTGAAGCGGAACCACATAAAACAACTCGAGATGTGGCAGAAGAACTCAATGTTGATTATTCAAAAGTTATTCGACATTTGAGCCTAAATGGAAAAAAAGTTGGATAAATGAGTATCGTATAAACTCATCGAACATAAAGCAATTTGGTGATACGAAGACTGCTCTGCGCTTCTTTTGCATAACAAAAATAATCCCTTTCTTGATTGTCACATGTGATGAAAAGTGGATTCTATACAACAATCGGGAACGTCCATCACAGTGTCTAGACTGAGGAGAAGCACCAAAACAGTTTCCTAAGCCAAAGCTTCATGAAAAAAGATTATGATCACTGTTTGGTGGTCGGTAAAATGGCATCATTCACTACAACCTCTTAAATCCTGGTGAAACAATAGCAGCAGAAAAATAGTGAAAAGAAATTGAAAACATTGTCTTTACTTTATATACATATGAATTGAAACCACACAACATGAAATCAAATTCCATCCAAACTAATAGAATTTAAAAAAAAAATTGTAGTTAATGGTGTTCTGTTTTTTATTGTTTTATATTCGGTTGATGCAAAAATAATCGGAAAAGTTCATTACAGTGTCTAGACTGCGGAGAAGCACCAAAACAGTTTCCTAAACCGAAGCTTCATGAAAAAAGATTATGATCACTATTTGATAGTCGACAAGGGGCATCATTCACTACAACTTCTCAAATGCTGGTGAAACAATAACATCAGAAAAATATTGTCAGGAAATTGAAAAAACGGATGAGAATTTGGATCGTTTACGTCCAGCATTAGTCAATCGAAGAGAATCAATTATTCTTCATGACAACGTCTGACCGCACGTCTTACAAATGACTTTAAAAAAAATTAAATGAACTTAATAATGAAACCTTATCCCACCCACCTTATTCTCCGAACCTGTCTCCGACAGATTATCAACTTTTTAAACGTTTAAGTAATTTCCTACGAGAGAAGGTTTTCAAAGATCAGGCATCACTCAGAGCGC
Organism: Acanthacorydalis orientalis; assembly: GCA_034766995.1. Lineage (NCBI taxonomy): Eukaryota > Metazoa > Arthropoda > Insecta > Megaloptera > Corydalidae > Acanthacorydalis > Acanthacorydalis orientalis. The sequence goes on from CM068314.1 coordinate 54,417,479, forward strand.
TTTCGATGAATTCGTTAATTCCAGGACCACAGGATTCTACCTTATAGGAACAAACAAACTCGTTCCCAGTTGGGAGAAATATGTGAAGGTCAATGGTCTTTATTTTGATTAATAAATACAATTTTTACTGATATATACATCTTTATACTCGATACGTAAAAAACGCAATTATTTTTGCACCAACCTAATAGTACTTTTAACGTTGAAATTTATTAACCTTGTTGCTCTACTATTGGATAATGTAAATTTTATTGTAATTTAAAAAAAACATGTGATATTCATTTCAAACGTACTAAAATCAAACTCGATTACGTTTATTTCACTCTCTCTCTCTCACACACACTCTCTCTTTGTCCATATATATATATATATATATATATATATATATATATATATATATATATATATATATATATATATATATATATATATTGAAAGGGAAGGAGGGATAGTACACGCGTGTTAATTAAATGATAAAATAAAAATACTACACACGATGCTATTAAATGTACATATTTGCAGTAATACACAAGCTCATCTATGTATTCAATCCGGAACACACACCCACAAAACACACACACATGCATATGTACAAACAATTGCAGATTGTGTCGAATGTACATTCGTTTAAATTTCGATTGTTTTTTGTCAGAGTAGTTTTTCAATTCGTACCATATGTTCGGTACATTAACATGTAAACATCTGCTGTTCTCTAACGTGGGGGGAGCGCCTTCTCACATTTCTGTTTAATAATTACATTGTAATTGATTTCGCATTATTACAGTCGCATTTCGGCGTCTCCGAACTGCTTTTTCATCAATGTACATCTTCATTATTGCACCACTGAAAAGGAACTTACGACATATTAACACTGTTATTCCTTTGACCCCAATCCGAATGCGTGCAGAATGTTTGCTATATGTAGGACACATACGCAATACTTTCGCATGCGTCCTACGAAAAATTGTATTTTAGTTGTGTACAAATATAATAAAAGTATTTCAATTTAAACTATATATTCCTAGCTGTTTCTCTCTCTTTCCTTCTCTCTCTCTCTCTCTCTCTCTCTCTCTATATATATATATATATATATATATATATATATATATATATATATATATATATATATATATATATATATATATATAGCAGACTCCCGTACAACGCGGGGGATACATTCCGTGTAGTAGGAAATCGCGTTATACGGGACATACATTTTCGGAGCAATTTATGCAAGTTCAAACATTTCTCTAAACTGTAACTGTTATAAGACTGATATAAGGTACAAGATATTGATGAAACCGAATTAGTAGAATTAGCAAATTGTTATCATTCTAGTAATGATGAGGAAAACTCATTCCAGACTTTTAATGAACCAGAGCATCCTTTGAGTTTAGAAGATATAAATAAAGAGTTACAAATATCCAAAACGCTAGAGACACATTTTATGAAAACTGATCCGTCAATAGAGCGCTGTATGGAATTTAAAAGAAAACTGAATGATCGTCTATCCCCATATTTTCAATCTAAAAATGATCTGGGGAAAGAATTGTTTTTAAACAACGATAACAATAAAGACGAACCTATTGACTATTCAAGCTATGAATCTGTACAACCGATTTTAACAAGACGGCGTCGCTGGAACTTATTTGTTGATACTTCCGATAGTGAATGAATGTTAAATAATGAAATACTTTTATTTTAATTAAAAGTTGAATAAAATTATTTTTCTCTCTTATCTTTAAATGTGTATATATATTATTATTTTTTTTATAAACTGTCACTTTTTTTAAGCTGTCAGCTTCACTATTCATATATAAACAACAGGTAAGTGGATATTTTCGAGTTTCTAAACAAAAAATCAGAAACTATGTGAAAACGTTAAATTGATCTTACGCGTTATACGGGACTGTTTATCGCGCTGTATGAGCACTAGTCGCAAATTTTTCGTCGCGTTATAAGGGAGCGCGTTATACGGTAGTCCACTGTATGTATACAAGGTCAGACAATTAAGTAATGCGACAAAATTCCAAAATCGAGTATATTTAAAAATTAAGGTACATCGCTGCGATCCCCTTCAAAGTAGTCCCCTCCCGCATCTATACACTTATTCCAGCGAGTTTTCCAGTTTTCGTAACAATTCTGGAACACTTCTTGTGGGACCTCTCCGAGTACCCTCGTCACAGATTCTTGGATATCTTCAACGGAGTCAAAATGTCGACCTTTGACGAATTTTTTCATATGGGGGAATAGGAAGAAGTCGCAGGGTGACATGTCCGGTGAATAGGGCGGTTGTGGTAACGTTGCGATGCCTTTAGACGCCAAAAACTGAGAGACACTGGACGCACTGTGACAGGGAGCATTGTCGTGATGCAGAACCCAAGTCTTCGCGATCTCTGGACGCACTCTGAGCACCCTTTTTCGTAATTTTTCGAGCACATTGCGGTAGAATACTTGATTTACGGTTTGTCCAGGTAGTACGAACTCTTTGTGAACCACCCCTTTGCTGTCGAAGAAGCAAATCAACATGGTTTTCACTTTAAAATCGCCTTTTTTAAAATCGGCATGCCACCGAAGCACCTGACTACGACTCAGGGCATCACTACCATACACTTTAAGCACTTTTTCATAAGTTTCTGTCGCGGTTTCGCCGAGTTTTGCACAAAATTTTATCGCGCACCGTTGCTCTAAATTTCTCTGTTCCATTTTCGTGACATGCACTACTCGCGCGTTGTTACAAAACACTAAACAGCTGGCGAAGAAATGATCGTACGAGGGTGGTCAAGGTCTCAATCGAGAGAGTAGGGATCTGCTATTACGGTGGCGGAGTTACAGGTTCGCAGTGTTACCACAGGCCGAGAAAAAAAATCGGTCGCATTACTTAATTGTCTGACCTCGTATATCAAACCGACAATCAAAATCAAAAAAATATTTTACTGATACGAAATATATACAGTGCTGCAAGACTGTGCACTCGCATGATACGGAAGTTGGGTTTGAGGTCTTAGCCAATGACTTGAGCCGGATTTAACAGTAAGATAGGTTGTATGTACGGTGATTTGGGAAACTTGGGAGTTAGAGTGCCGGAAAAAAATTCAAAAAACCGACATATATATATATATAGAGAGAGAGAGAGAGAGAGAGAAACAACAGCATTAGTTTATACGGACAGATATAGTTTAAATTGTAATATTTTATTATCTCAGTGTATAACTCAAATAATTTTATATATATATATATATATATATATATATATATATATATATATATATATATATATATATATATCAAACCAAAAATCAAAATCAAAAAATATTTTATTGGCATGAAATATATACAGTACTACAAGGCTGTGAACTGGCATGGTACGAAAGTTGAGTCCTAGGTCTTAATCAATGGCTTTTGAGCCGGTTCTCACAGTAAAATAGGTTCTATATACGGGAATTTGAGTAAGCTTAGGAGTTAGAGTGCTGGAAAAAAATTCAAAAAACCAGCATATATATATATATATATATATATGTCAGCACATTCCTGGTGCTCGTCCTCCGCATGTCACGATCACTACCCTTGACAACAAAGTGAGGCCTGGGCAACGGGGTATACGTAGGTGATTACAGAGTGCGGGCCTGTCGTGCAGGCGATAAACAATAAAATAACAGTGCAGTGAACCCGGGTGCAGGGAGCACAATCAGAGCAGGAGACTCTCAAGAGACAGCAGGAGACTCTAAGTAAAATTAATATTATGTAAAATAAATATTAAATGTGACTATTGTATTATTTTATTATTAATTATCAGTAGCAAACTGTGTAATCGTTTATGGTTTTAATAATTTCGGGCATGAATAAAAGCGTACTTACATATATATATACATACATACAAATATATAAATCACCATACTTATCAAACAACCCTCATACATACCGGTTACGAATGTTTTTTTGAAATTTTCATCTTATAGTTCGGGGAAAAGATCATTATATATATATATATATATATATATATATATATATATATATATATATATAAATCACCATACATATCAAACAACCCTCATACATACTGGTTACGAATATGTTTTTCTTGAATATTCCATCTTATAGTTCTGGGGAAAGATCATTTTGTTTCATAATACACATACGAGTATATAGAAGTTTTAAAATGTATGAAAATGTGAAAGAGAAAATCAATAATTTCCCTATTTTATATAAATTTTCCTATGAGTCACAAGTACAGGTAAACTTATATAACTTGAATTATCAGTTAATACAAACAGTTTAAATTAGAAATATTTGGAGTTCATAACGAATAATTTTACATTAAATAGAAAAAGTGTATATATAAATAAAAAAAAATGTTAATTTTAAAAATAATAATGAGAAAAAGTATTTATTTTTGAAATGAAATTTTATTTTTCACTGAAGTTAAAGTATTTCCATTAATAAAACGTCAAGTTATAAAATGAATTTTCTATGAAATTCATATATATTGACAATATTACGAGTACAGAGATTCGGTTACTATAAAAAAATGCAAAAGTATAAAACTCGCACTGTTTAATTTAATTGTATAATATTATTCAAAAATAAAAAAGTATAAGAAAACACCCTAATAGCAATCCTAGTTATTAAATTAATTAAAGTATGTCTTAGTTGGGAGTCATTTAAACAAACATATAAAATTCGAACATTTTTAACATTCTTGGTACGCTCGTCCTATTGTGATGCAAATATAAATACTATGCCTGACGTTTTTTCTTCCAGTTTCATACAGTATTCAACGAAGAAAAAAACACACATAAAGAACGACTGCAATGAGTACAAATCTTCCTTACGTTTACATTCTACCTTTCTTTTCAAACCAACACACACATTGTGTTTTACTATCCTCACATGTGTGTTGCATATAACAATGCTTATGCTTGGATCCAAATACAAATCTATGAAAAAAACAGTAGTTTTCTTTTGAAAACCAGTCATTTTTTTATTTTTCATACTTGTATAAAACCCATCAAAACTGACAGGAAAATAGAAGAAGACATAGAAAAAGTGTTCATTGGTTTTTACAACATAATATTTTTAAACAAAAAAAAAACTAAGAACAAATTTTAATGAATTAAACTTGAAACCTATGAGCTGACAAAGAAAACATTTCTCGGCAGCATTGACTTTATTCTACGGACAAACTGATGAGAAATGTGGGATTTTATTATATAGAATGTTTTTTTTATAATAGTATATATATATATATATATATATATATATATATATATATATATATATATATATATGCAAACTGTATATGTTAACATTTTAATAATATCAATGATATACTAAAAAAATGTTACAAATAATTAACAAAAATAAAAACGCTTATAACATAGATTTACCAATTTATTTTATTTAATGGGCACCTATCGTAATGGAGGAATTTGGGCTATTAAATTATTAAATATGTCGTAAAGGGAAAACCGTACATTTTCCTAAAACATGTTATAATTACAATTCATTGTATTTTTGCACATAGAATCGCTTTATATACATTTCTGCATTCATTTTAGGAATATATATATATATATATATATATATATATATATATATATATATATATATATATGAGAGCTCTGCTCCGTGCAAGCTTCATTCGTCAACTTACTGAAAGGAATTTAAACAAAGAGTAGTTGTTTTATATACATATTAGTAAAAATGATTACAATTAAAAAACTAGGATGAATATTGTAAAAAAATAAAAGTAAATAATTTATTTTTTTGTCAAATATAAGAGTCTGAAATAGATAGAATAGGTAGATCTACAATCCAGAAACATTTACCATTCTACATATACACCCTCATCAAAAAATTAAAACAGGAAATGTGTAACAGTTTAATGCTGAAAAGTGGACATGATTTTTTTTAAATCAGTATACAATATCTATATATCTATATATATATATATATATATATATATATATATATATATATATATACACAATATATATATATATATATACAATATATATATATATATATATATATATACACATACATACATATATACATACTGTTCCTAAAATGAATGCAGAAATGCATATAAAGTGATTATATGTGCAAAAATTATATGAAATGTAATTATAATATGTTTTAGGAAAATGTACTGTTTTTCAGTTACGTCCTACTTAATAATATCATAGCCTAATACTACCTTGAATGCATCTTTTGTGAATAATATATGATTTTTTAAGCCTATTAGAGTTTATGAATAATTTATACAACAGTATTAATGTTTCAAAGCTCTCATCTGAATGTAAAATCGTTAAGCTACCATAAAAATTTCAAAACTTATTCACAAATCATTCATGCAAGGTATTGGTGTTACATTATTAAATAGGTCATAACGGGAGAATGGAGCATTTTTTAAAAACATGTTACATTACGATATTATGTGTTTGGAATATAGAAACGCGCTATATACTTTTGTGCACATCATTACATCATTATATATATATACATACATATATATATACATATACATATATATATATATACATATATATATATATATATACATATATATATATATATATACATATATATATATATACACATATATATATATATATATATATACATATATATATATATACATATATATATATACATATATATATATATATATACATATATATATATATATATACATATATATATATATATATATATATATATATATATATATATAAATATATATATAAATATATATATATATATATATATATGTACACATATGTATATACACATATGTATATATACACATATGTATATATATATATATATATATATATATATATACATATGTGTATATATATGGTATGTTGGAGATCGTCATTCCTTTCAATCCAACGAATTATCATTTTGTACAGCTAGTTTCAACACATATACCGTTGTCGATGACTGATTTATTTCTGTTTTTCTTCATGTATGAATATTGTACTTTAACTTGATGGATCATTTTAAAATATTGCGTTGCTGTATGTACTTATTTGTTCGTTTAAGAGCCTATATTTTTAGTTACCTACGTTTTATCATAATAAATTTTATGCCTTTATTTTGACTTTGTGGTATTTGCATTGTATTATCTATGTCTTTACTACCATATTCTGTTTCTAATAAGTGTTTAGTAAATATTAAATCGGTTTTATTATGTTAAATACCGTTTGTGTATTCTTTAAATTTAAGTATAAGTTTCTACTCGTTTTACTAGCATATTCTTCATTAATGTACATATGTATTTTATATTACATATTAGTTTTGGAACTTCATTTAGAACTT
>CM068314.1:54429804-54462304 GCA_034766995.1 Acanthacorydalis orientalis
ACTATATGTTATATTATTCATACTATATATTATACTATACTATAATAAAATAAAAAAAAATACATTTTTGTTATTTTCAATTAAAATCTGCACATTTTTAATTTATCTCAAACACTTTTCAAATTCAAATGTCAATTGACAACTGATTCAAAAGTGTGATCACGTCACGAAATGTCTGCAAAAACAGAAATGTGGGAACGTGTCAACACTAGTTGAGATAAGAACCGTATGCGTCATGCGTGACGTGCATACAGTGAAAACAGTGTGAATCGATATCATTGAAACCAAAATAGCGCTCAGATATGGTCTTATCACATAATATTACGTGACGTGTCAGTAGTGTGCACGCGGCTTAACATGAACACGATGAGATGATACTTTCATTAAAAACAATTAAGGTTAGAATTCAGAAAACAACCGCAATTATTATTTTTACCAACCTAATACATATCATTATAGAATACATATGTATGAATCTTAAAATATATAAAGGAATTTCTAATTGGGAAAAAGTTAAGTCAATTTTGTGTTAACATTATGTTCACATCTGTTACATACACACCTGTCTTTTCATTTTTCTAGAATCAATGTCAAACCAAATTGTCGCAACACATGAATATAATAATACATAATTGCGATCTACTTACTCATAAAACTATTTTTTAAACGTTCAATCAGTATTAGGTTACTACATTTCGTTTACGCTGCGAAAACACAATTTTTATTTTCACTAGCCAAGCAATTAAATTCCTCGCATTTATTAAATATCCATCAATCATGTAGGTGAAAAGAATTCACCATCATTCATTTTGTGAAACTGATATATGATATTTATACACATGTTCGATTGATAAAATTAATCCTGACAGTTTTTATATTTTAATTTTTAAATGGAATCGATAAATTAAGATTCGCTATATATTTGTGCAATTTAAAAAATATAAAATAATCATTGTTATTATTATTACAACATGGAATATTCACTTACAATAAAGAAGAAATAGATGATTATATTTACAACCGTGTAAAAAATAGCACCATATTCAATATTTTTCGAAACTCATAAAGCATTACGTTGGTAAGAAAATAATTGCGGTTTTTGGTTTTTGATATTCTAACCGTAATTTTTTTCAATGAAAGTGTCATTTCATCGTGTACATGTTAATATAATTTTAAAATGCATTTTTCGTCTGTATTTTGATAACATTGTCTTTGGTTTTATTATTGATTTCGCTTTAAACAGGACTATTGAATTAAGAATGGAAAACAAGTAAATAAAAGCAATTTTGGTATGAGTTCAAAACGGGTGGTCAAAAGCAGCAGAAACCGCTCGTAAACTAAACGACGCTTTGATGTCGGTACTATTCAGGAACGTACAGTTCAATGGTGGTTTCAAAAATTTCGTGCTGAGGACGAGAACCTTGAAGGTCACGGGCATCTTTCTTCAGTTCATAACTACCAATTGAAGGTGTTGGATGAATCAGAATCACGCACAATAATTCGAAAGCTTGCACAAAAGTAAGGTGTTAGTCATTCAACAATTCTGGACTACTATAAAAAAGCAAGAGATAAAATGTATGAATTTGAAGGTCATAAACAACAATAATTTTTCTACCAACCTAATACTATTTAATTTGTGTTGTAATCTAATCGCATGTAGTGTTAAATGTTTGTTTATGATTCATTGGTAAAATAAACATAGAAATTTCTTAGAATCACACTTCAAATAAAGTAAATCTCCGTTTTTGTGAAGAATATCAATATTTCAGTGTGCAAATAATAACACCATTTCATTTTTTTGAGAGTTATCTTAGTGAAAAGTTGTAAAATTATTTTTTTCTTAATTATTATACATAAAGTTAAGATAATTACATTATTTATAATTAGTAGTTTATTAACTTAAACCTTTTAATTAGTTAAAATTGGTAATTCTAAGCATTGTAGCGAAAAGTAACGTTTACTGTTAAGGAATTTATATTCGGAGGATAAAAACTTTAAAATTATTAGAGAAGTAACTGGGTGTTCGAATAAAATGATAATAAGTGGTAAAATTTGGTAGAGAAAAAAGAAGCAAGAGGAAAAAATTTGATAACAAGTGACGAAAACAATATAGTTAGGTTTACTAGAAGTACCTACTTATAAATTTAGCTCCTATTTGATTTTTGTTGACGTGATAAACGGGTTTTTCATCGTTAACTTAGTGTTCCTTCGTATACAACCATAAGGAAGTGGGTAGTTGAATTTAAATATGGCCGTGCAAGCTTAGACGATAACCCGCGCAATGTAAGTATGAAAACTGAAACGACAGAAGAAATCATCTACAAAGTGCATGATATTGTCTTACAGGATCGGCGATTGAAGGTGTTCAAATCTGCTAAGGTTGTGGATGTTTTGGATGAAAGCGTGTATTACATCCTAACTGAAAGTTAGGCATGGAAAAGTTATCAACAAGACGGGTGCCGCGTTTGTTGACAAGTGATTATAAACGCATTCGAGTACAAATTTCCTAAGAATGTTTGGATCGATTTAAGAGATACGACTGACTTTATCCGGGGATTTGTTACTACAGATGAGACTTGGATTCGCCATTAGACTCCAGAGTCAAAACATGAATAAAAGCAATGAAATCATGGCAATTCTTCGCAACCAAAAAAGTAAAATCAGTTTTATCCGCCGGAAGAGTGTCGGCTTCAATTTTTTGAGATGATAAAGAGATCCTACTAACTGAACACCTTACAAAGGATCAAACGATAACGGAAGAGTATTATGCTAAACTTTTAAATCGACTCGATCAAACAATTCGCGAGAAAAGACCAGATTTATCAAGGGAAAAAATTATTTTCCATCAAGAAAATGGAATTCCCCATACAAGTGTTGTATCTACTGCAAAACTTGCGGAATTAAAATACGATTTACTGCCCCATCCAACCTATTCTCCAGATTTGGCGCCATCAGATTCCCATCTGTTCCCAAAACATAAAAAAATGTCTTGGTGGTATGTGATTTTCGTCAGATGAAGAACTAATAGCAATAATAGTGGCCCGCTATTTTGAGAACCTCTCAGAAAAAGATTTCCGTGACTGCATAAAAGTACTGGATTATCGCTGGATGTAGTGAATTGAAGTTCAGGGGGAGGGGGGAGCGTACTGAAAAGTAAAAGCAATTTAAAAACAAATTATATTCATTCATAGTTAGGCCGCGAAATTTTCAAATTTCCTTCGTAAATAATATAAAAATATAAAAAATATGGTTTTTCCATACCTTTGACTTGCTGATATGAAATAGATAAATGAATAAATATATATATATATGTGTATGTGTATATGTGTGTATGTGTATATATGTGTGTATGTGTATATGTATGTGTATATATATATATATATATATGTATGTGTATATGTATATATATATATATATATATATAAATATATATGATTCATATTCCTTTATTTCCTTTATCTTATATGTCTAAATTAGTACAAAATATAGACAGAATGTTATAAAACGCAAAAATATTTGAAACACGCCCGGTACAACAACACATCCTTATCTTACTTCATGTAAATGATGACACTATCTAATTTACTGTGACACAATTGTTTATTTAAAAGGTATGAATTAAACATACATGATGGTTAGATATTAACCACAAACTTCAATACTCAGATAAGATTACATAGTAAAGTTAGATTTACACTGATCCGCAACTTTCTCAAAAATGTGGTAAACAGAAAGAGTTCCATTAGCAAAATGTCTTCGCAATAAGATCAGATATCGATTACATATAATAGAAAGTCGTTCTTTTTTATATGAATCGATTTTTTCAAAACTATATACAGAATTATAGCCTGAATATTGTTTTTAAACAATTCTATCTGTTCTATTTCTTAGTAGATATTCTTTACCCATATAAATTCATTGTTTTTCATAGTGTTACAGTTCTTTTAGGGACGATTTAAAAATCTTCAAGTTGTTAAGTCTATCATAGAGTTATATATGTTATTAAATATATACTACTGTCATACGAGACAATTAATGTAGTAGTAGAGTAAGGGAGACTGGGGCTAAGTGAATCTTTTTTTTAAAAGAATCGTTTTTCATTAAGAAAATAAATGTGTTTCTCGAAATAAACATGCTACTATAAAGGTCAAACCATTAACACTAGAACTACCGACAGTTAAGACGAAGTTATTTTTACCAAAACCAGTCAAAATGACTGGTCTTTAAGAATTCGTAATAATAGAATATTTTTATATTTATTGATTTATTAGCCTCTTACAAAAGGAATTCGATGTTATGTAGTACATTTTTGGTATTACATATTAACCCATTTGAGGCCATGTTCCCTAAATGAGGATTGGCACATTTTATTTCTTAAACATCAATAAAAATAATGTGTGTAATAAAGAATATATGCTTTTGTAAAAAAAAAATCATTTCAAAGTTAAGTTATTCTTATAGTATAAAGTAAATTATTAGATACAAAAAGTTATAATTTGTCATATTTCTTACAAACGTAGTTTTTCTTTTGGGTGCATTTTTCGCATACATATTTTTTACATATATTACAAATGGTGGTAACTTATTATTATTACAGTACCCTATTTGACACCATTTGCGTGAACAAAGTGAGTTGTTTGAAGTTGTTTGTACATTTGCTTCTCATGATTCCATCCCTGGTTTTACATTTGCAACGACATTTTCAGTGGCAAGTTCGCCTGCTAGTTGAAACATAAATTCACCTTTCATAATATTTTTTTCGGCATATCCTGTTGGACCGGGTACATCTTTGAAAATATTATGAAGTGGTAGTCTTCCAGAAATAGACGCTTCTTGTATTTTTTCCCAACTGGTCCCGTCTGCAGCAATTTCATTTTGATGATCTTGTAGAGTATACTTTCATTTTCATCTTTAGAACTTGAAAGCACTCGAGCATATCTTCTTTTACGTAAATTCAAAATATTTTCAAATTCACGATCACTTTCTGAGAACTCCTGAGCATTTCCTTCGTTTGAAATCTCATTACTACTATTCTCACTATCAAAAAGTTCATCGTGAATACCGCTTAGTTCATTTTCAATTTCTTCTGGTTCACCTTCACTATCATAGAGTTCATCACCTTCGATATCAGAGGATTTCATTAGTATATCGTTCAGTATTTCCAATAATACAGATTTTCAGGACTTGTAAAAATAAAATAAAACTAGTGATTACATAAAATTCATATTTGTATTCATTTTTTTCGCCTCACACTAATTGAAATAATATGTCGATTATTATAATTTATATAATTATTTTTTTACTATTTACTATATTATATGAGTGCATCATTCAACAAAAACTTCAATACACATTCTACGTCTCCAGATCTAAATGAACGACTAAATATATTTTCGAATGAATGCATTATTTTTGCATTACCGTCATGATCGATCCGGAATTTTTCTGATAATTTTCACCATCATACTGAATGATACGTAGTGAAAATTCTAAGAACGTGCGAAAGTTGTACAAAACGAGCAAACTGGTTAATTCGTATTCGGTAAACAGATTGTAGGACACTTTTACACTTTCACAGGTAGCAGTCATTTTGACTGATATTAGTGTAAGTAGCCATGATACAAAATTATTTTGAAATAAAAAAATAAAATAAAATGAATTACACTATTTCCTTAGTTATCGCTGCAACAGTCATAACATCGTTGCGAAAAAAAAAATGTAACATGAAGTAAGAACTTTAAAATAAAATTGTAAAACCAGTCATTCTGACTGGTGTGGTAGTTCTAGTATTAACTATAAAAAGTTGTAGGCAGATTTGATATTTTATATTTTTCTCATCATTTAAGAAAAAGTGAAGACGTGTAAAATTTAACGTGTCAAAATTTCCGGGGCTAAGTAAACCACTATATTAAAAATTGGTTAAAAATAAAAATAAAGCGTTGTGATTATGAAAAATATTTAATACATTTTATTAAGCCTTTTTTCCATGATTACATGCCCTGTATGAATTTTTCTTTCTAAATTAAGGCATGAAAAAGGTACTTAGAATCGGATAACTGTAAACGACTGTTTTTTCGGTCGTTCTCTCTTCTTGGAATCCACTACTGATGTGGGGTTCGAAACTACTTTCGTAGGAGCCTCTTTTTTCCCGTTATTTATCCTTCTCCTAATCCGGTATCAGTTCCTTCATAACAGGTGAGTCCGTGAGAACGGCGCTTGTTCGCCGCTTACTTCCTTTCTGAGTCTGCTTTCTCGGACCGACCTTCAGATATGCTCGAATACTTTCGATCGTCGATTTTAAAACCGTTGACTTTTTGAAAGAAGGAAGAGGCGTTCAAATAGTCACGGAAACAGACTCAGTGATGCCAGGGTCAACTGCGACGGACTCTTTGGTGACGGATCAGTCTAGTTGCATCGAATTCGGCAGTATCAGACAAGGCTGCAATTATCTCCGCTCCCTGTAAGTCGACTTCATGTAATTCGTCCACGTCGAATTCCACTATGACGACATAGACCCACTCGGTTGGACGACTTCGTTTGCGTCAGTCGACCCAGCTCGACAACCCACGACTCTGCTTGGTGTCTTCACCTTTATGAGCTCCGTTTCGTCCATGTTCCACATACAGTGAACCGGAAAATGATACTTGTCCTTTACTCTACTCAACAGCCCAAATGATCGGTTAACATTTGTCCTGTTGAAGCTGGTGTTACATGTCAAACTGGTAACTTCCCGCTTCCGTATGAAGACTATTGTATTCTTCTTGAGAAATGCTATTAAACAATCTTTGCCGGCCATGCACGTTTCTTTCTAAGACACTGAAACTACCAAATTCGATTTCATAGCATATTCATAAGCTTTTTCAGAGAGAGCCCGAAGTTCATATCGTTACAGTGCTCCAGATACTCAGCTTATAGAAAAAATAAGTTAAAAAAAATCAAAGCAAAATTAATACCATGTTCACTTAGCCCTGCATGAATATTTGAATTTTTAATCATAAAAAAATATATGAATATCGTAAATATGACAGAAACAAGTAACAGCAGTGTGTTCAGAAGGCCTTAAAATTTCATAATCACTTACATTCGGAATTGTTTACAACAAACGGTTATAAATAATTAGATATTTCCACGAGAACAAAAATTCACTTCTGCACTACTGAAACACTCAAAACGTAATAAAACCGGAACCGTTACACCGAACTCTACAAAACTCTGTTGGTAATGTGGGGACACTAATAGTAACCCACAGTACTAAAGACGAGTTCATAATTCATTTTTACCTGGGTCAAAAATCGTTCGAAGGTTCGCTTAGCCCCAATTTCCCCTATTGTAAAGTATATCAATAATTTAAAATAAGTTATACAAGTCTTCGTTTGTAGAGGCATTTTGGTAAAAGGAATTTTTATTAGTCATATTATGATATCAACTGAAAGTAACAGGAATCAAAATGAGGAAATTAAGGAATTTAAGCAAAATGATATTAACGTGAACACGATGAAATGACACTTTCATTGAAAACAATCAAGGTTAGATCAGAAAACAAAAACCGCAATTATTTTCCTACCTACCTAATATCTTTTATATTAATTCTTACGAGGGTGGTCCCAGAAGTACCCGGCCTGACTTAGAGATGGCGGTAGTTGTTTGAAAAATATCACTGTATTAGAAAGTACACAATCTATAAAGCATATGTTTCAAGTTTGAGGCCGCCACGTTGTTTAGTATTTGTTTGGCAGCCATCAATAGTGAACGTTTTCAGTGAATTTGTGAAAATGGAGAAAATTGGTCATCGTTACGTGATACAATACTTTTATTTGAAAGGCCTCAGCCCAACCAATATAAAAGCTGAACTGGAGCTACTCTGGGTGAGTCTGCTCCTTCGTTTACAACAGTGAAACATCGGGTAGCAGAGTTTAAACGAGGCCGTACGAGCTGCCAAGACGAGCATCGCAGTGGTCGACCAAATGAGGTGACGACTCCAGAAATGGTGTAGAAAATCCACAAAGCGGTACTGGGTGATCGTCGACTGAAAGTGCGCGAGCTAGCAGACATAGTAGGCATTTGAAAAAGTGCAGTACATCGCATATTATCTGAAAATTTGGACATGAGAAAGCTGTGTGCAAGATGGGTGCCGCGTTTGCTCACACTCGAGCAAAAACAATGTCGTGAAGATGTTTCAATTGAGTGTTTAGCGAAGTTTCACAGCAACAAAGCAGAATTTTTGCGCCATTTCATAACCATGGATGAAACATGGGTCCATCACTTCACACCCGAGACAAAGGAACAATCAAAACAATGGACTGAAAAGGGAGAACCGGCTCCAAAGAAGGCGAAGACCGTTTCATCTGCAGGCAAGGTCATGGCGTCGGTTTTTTGGGATAATTTTCATTGACTATCTTGAAAAAGTAAAAACTATCAACGGCGAGTATTATGCGAACTTATTGCAACGTTTGAGCG
Organism: Acanthacorydalis orientalis; assembly: GCA_034766995.1. Lineage (NCBI taxonomy): Eukaryota > Metazoa > Arthropoda > Insecta > Megaloptera > Corydalidae > Acanthacorydalis > Acanthacorydalis orientalis. The sequence continues at coordinate 54,438,262 of CM068314.1, forward strand.
ATGAAATCAAGCAAAAACGGCCGCATTTGGCTAAGAAGAATGTGTCGTTTCATCAAGACAATGCACCAGCTCACAAATCCGTTATTGCAATGGCCAAAATTAATGAATTAAAGTTTAAATTGCTACCTCATGTACCCTATTCGCCAGATGTAGCCCCCTCGGATTATTTTCTGTTCCCAAACTTGAAAAAATGGCTCAGTGGTCAAAGATTTCCCAACGATGAAGAAGTGATGTCGGCAGTTAATGGGTATTTTGAGGAGCAAGACAGTTCTTATTATAAAAAGGGTATCGAACTTATTGAACATCGCTGGGAAAAGTGTATAGAGCTGAAAGGAGATTATGTTGAAAAATAAATATATTTTTTTCCAAAATTTTTGTGTTTTCTTTGTTGGGTCGGGTACTTCTGGGACCACTCTCGTATCCTGTTGCAAATGTTAACGTTGCTAAACGGTCAATGAAAGTGGTTCATCCTTATTATTATAGTTTTACGTTATTAAAAGAAGAAAAAAAATAGTTTCTTTGGTTTTTTTTACTATCGCCCTGTTAAATACGCATGTCCTCCATAGAAATGATTCAGTTACATTTTAAATTTCAAAATAAAAGGTGTGATTGAAGTTTTTATAAAATAACAATGCCAAAATACGTTCATATATCTCTGAAAAAAAAATAGAAATTCAGAGTTTAGCTAGTGACGATCTACTGACTGACACGTAATATTTCTAAAAGAATTGGATGTTCTCAGACATCACTGACAATAATTTTGAAAAAGAAAAGAATTTGGAACAGCAGATCGCAAGAAAGGCTCTGGTTAAGTTAAAAAGACCACTGAGAGAGAAGATTTTTTTTTAATTCGTCTATCTTTACAAGATCGATTTAAAATAGCTACAGAAATAAGAGTAGAACTATCGAATCAATTTTCAGTGAAAATAAGTGTTGAAACTGTTTGGAGGCTACTGAGAAAGAATGGATTACGTGCACGAAGATCTGTCAAAAAAAAATTCTAACAGCTAAAATGAAAAAAAGATTGCTTAAACTGGGCAAGAACCCATGAAAGTTAAATATCATTGAATTGGCGAAAAGTCATGATTTACAATGAATCCAAAATCAACTTCTTTTGCTCGGACAGTTTTTAGTATGTGCGACGACAGAATAAAGAAATTTTTATGGAAAAGTGTACCCAGAAAACTGTAAGACACCTTCAAATCCAAACGAATTGGAAATGTTTTTCTTGTTATGGTATTAGCCAATTGGTGTTTTTGAACATCTTTATTAATGGATAAGAGTATAAAAAAATTCTAAATCATAGTTTTTACCTTCGATTGATAATCATCCTTCACATTGTGATCTCATTATCTTCCAACATGATTTTGCACCATGCCATAAGTCACATAAGATAACTTTTAATATTTATTTATGATTTTGTTCATTATTAATAAGATTTTCTGTAAACAAATCGATTGTTCTTGTTAATTTTTCATAGGTAACCACTTACTTACAAAAACTTGAAGTTACGACATAGCTATGGCTAGGAATAGTCCTGATTTCAATCCAATAGAAAATATCTGAGGTGTAATAAAATATAAAATACGAAAAAAGAATATAAGTACAATAAATAAATTGAGATCAGAGTGAAAGAAAGAGAGAAACGAAGGTTTGACGACAAATTTCATGGAGGAATCAGTGTACTACATGCCGCAACGGATTAAAACCGTAATAAAATCAAAAGGAGGGTCGACCAATTATTAATTTTATGTACGAATTAAATCTCTGTGCATATATTCGCATAATAAAATTATGCGAATATTGTTTTTATTAAAAAAAAAAAAAAAACATTGAATCATCGATCACAAAACTGACTATAGAATTCTTTTTATGTTAAAATCTCCTAGAACATATTTTTTGCACCATTTCTTACACTACCATGACTGAATCAACGAACCATATCAGATTTCAAATAATTAATTACATTGAGCACTTAAATTGTAAGAAATATAATCCTTAAAATAAAATTTAAAAAATTTTTTGGGGTGAACCACTTTAAATGACCGTGACTGTAAATAGTATTTACTGTAAAATATATTGGTATTAGTCGATTCAATACATTTCAAAATGTTTTTTTTTCCACTGTTTTTGATGAAAAAAGATCATAATATGAAAGACATGAAGTATTAAATATTAAAGTTTCAAACAACAACATAGACACAAAAACGTATCTGAATTTATGCAAATACAAACAGTAATTTAGAAGATCTTCGATATGAATTGAGTTTTTACCTAGATACCTAGGCCTTGCAGCAATCATGAACGTCATTAATTCGGTACATAAACAATCTTACAGCACATACATGTATAATACCTACATTGGCAAGGTCAGAGCGGTGTCTAAACTGTACTTTGCATATGAAGTTATGCAAATTCCGTGCGCCAAAGAGTTCGCCAATCGCAACAAAAAGAAAACGTCGCACAAAGCCGGTTCTTGTGCGAAGTTCACGTGAAATGTAATTCGAAATAAACAGCTGCTTTCTATACGGATTTACCTTCTTATTAATGACATTTAAATTGGACATGTGCGTTCGGGTTACTGGTTCTTGTCCATTTGTATTGAAACGTGTCCTTGTATGATTCGGATTACGTTGCAAGACGACGGTTCACGGATTAACAGAGAACTGAAAGTGCATAATGTTTCTTTTCATATGTCGTCGGATAATGAGATGATTAATATATTGTAAGAAACTGGAATGGATTATTAACATTGAAAATTTAGTAAGATTAAAAATAAGAAAACATCACGATAAAAATATTATTGTACTTAAAAAAATGATCGAGTGTTCTGAGCCACCAAAAAGTAAATGTTTTTTTTAAATATACATTTTTTTAATACTTTAAATCTTCATTTTCATCTCTGAATTAATCAGCTTAAGAGTGATGCTCCGATGCAAGCATTGACTTTTAATAAATATAGATTAATAAGCTCAGTTTAAAAAATCTGAATACAAGAAAAAGAGAAATAAAGTTATTTTTTCGAATAAACATATTTCCTTCAGAGTGTAAACAAGTAAAACAAAGACAGAATTATGAAATAATATATTTATTTATGAGAATAAGTAACCATCCTTATCAGAAGTTTGTTGAAATGTTTAATCGAAATTTGAAAAATAGGTAGGAATAATGAAATATTGCTTAATATGTTTAAGTAGTTAAAAAATTGATGAAGAACTATTTTCAGTTTAATGAAAATAATAACTTTTATTCTGTTTCCATACTTTCATATTCCAAAAATGATTGTGCTTGTTGTACAGCAAAATTAATATTAAAGTCATCACCAAGAATCATACGAATTTGATGAAAATTCCCATTCAAGAGCGCAACACCATCAATAGTGTATGCCAGCAATACTAGGTGAATAAATCATATGATGTCCTCCACGGTGTTATTTGGAAAAATTTAAATTAGCATCAATATTACTCGCTGGCCACTTTCAACGAGACATTCAGCTGCACATATTTCATCGACTAGTGATTTATCCACAAATATGTTACGTGTTTGTTGCAATGTCAGGATTAGATGAGGTATGACCATATTGGTGCTGTCATATAAGTTTGGGTAAACAGCTACTCCGGCATCTCTAACCTTTAGGCGTTTAAAATGAGCGATACAATAAAAATTTGAAATCACTATATTATCTCCATCGTTGAACCAGCTTTCTGAGAGCAGTAAAATATTAGAGCGTCGAAGAATTGAATCCGTGAGATCTCTAGTGTGAGTATTTAAAGTATGGCAATTTAAAAATGCCATAGATAAAATCCTCTCCTCTTCGTAATGAAATCAATGAGTTGTTGGTATATCGTTTCTAGGCGAGTCAGTGAATCAGATTAAGGCATTACAGATTTTGTGACGCGCACAAATAAGTTTACCCTCATTATAAAAGTTTCACTTTAAAAATATTCAGGAGCCAGGATTGTGATAACAATCCAAACATGGGTTGAAAGCTTAAAAGAAAAATATTCGTGACGAAATCGATGAGATTATCCAGGAAATATGCCGGAATATAATAAAGAGTGTCGTAGAAAGAGCTTCTTTTGCATCGCAGTCAGTGGTGGTTATTTAGCTAACATTTTTTCCCATATAAAGTTTCTAGACCTAAATAATCACATAAAAAATGTTGTTTTCCATTTCTTTTGTAATTATAAAAAAATACGGTGTACATCTATCATTAAAACATCCTGTATAATTGTACATATATCTTTAAAACATCCTGTATAATTGTAAATATCATAAAGCACTTTATTTGTAAAATAAATTAAACAAAAAAAAGTATTTTATTGATTTGAATTTTTCATAACAATACAAACGTATATTTTAATAACTTTTCAAACAAAAAATTAATCATTATAATTATTTCCTTTCATTAAAGTCAGGGGGTTCACCGCTCACTTCGCTTGTCGATCCCCATGGGAGGAGACCTCCCGCTCGCAATCGCTCACTCCTACCCTTGAGAAATGTAAACCGATAAAGAGAAAAGAGATATTTAATAAAGAGCACAGAACCGATATTTAATAAAAACTTTTCCCAGATGTTCACTATTTGAGAAGATTAACAACATATGACAACCAGGACACAAACCATCATAGGAAAATGACTGTTGTCGGGGTCTTGTACCCCCAGGTACGGTCTATAATCTTAAGACGATAACACGATATACAAATACCTCAAATACGTGGAAAAAAATTAGTAATTTTTTCCCAGATAGTGGACAAAGTGTGGTACCAACATTAGTTGTAACATAGGAAGACTATCAGAAAACATCAAGACAAATACCGGTTTTTGGGGCTCTAACGCCCTAAGAAGTGGTATCTCTAACGTAGATGGTATTCAGCACAATATGGCAGATAACTTCAATATGTCCGACAAGAAAAACGATACTTAATAAAGAGATCAGAGAAAAAGCGAAGACGATGAATTACAACACATCACAGAACTGAAGCGATGAAGATTAACACTAGAACTACCGACAGTTAAGACGAAGCTATTTCTACCAAAACCTGATAAAATGACTGGTTTTTAAAAAATTCGTAATAATAGAATATTTTTATATTTATTGACTTACTAGTCTCTTACAAAAGGAATTCAATGTTACGTACTACATTTTTGGTATTACATATGTTATTAACCCATTTGAGAACATGTTCCCTAAATGAGGATTGCAACATTTTATCACTTACACATCAATAAAAATAATAAGTATAATAAAGAATATATGCTTTGATAAAAAAAACATTGCAAAGTTAAGTTATTCTTATAGTATAAAGTAAATTATTAGGTACAAAAAGTTATAATTTGTCATATTTCTTACAAACGTAGTTTTTCTTTCGGGTGCATTTTTCGCATACATATTTTTTACAGATATTACAAATGGTGGTAGCTTATTATTATTACAGTACCCTATTTGACACCATTTGCGTGAACATAGTGAGATTTTTGAAGTTGTTTGTACATTAACTTCTCGTGATTCCATCCCTTGTTTTAAATTTGCAACGAAATTTTCAGTGGCAAGTTCATCTGCTAGTTGAAACATGAATTCACCTTTCATGATATTTTCTTGGCATTTCCTGTTGGCCCGGGTACGTCTTTGAAAATATTATGAAGTGGTAATCTTCCAGGACTAGATCCTTCTTGTATTTTTTCCCAACTGGTTCCGTCTGCAACAATTTCATTTTGATGATCTTGCAGTATACATTCATTTTCATCTTTAGAACTTGAAAGCACTCGAGCACATCTTCTTTTACGTAAATTCAAAATATTTTCAAATTCACGATCACTTTCTGAGAACTCCTGAGCATTTCCTTCGTTTGAAAGCTCATTACTACTATTCTCACTATCAAAAAATTCATCGTGAATACCGCATAGCTCATTTTCAATTTCTTCTGGTTCACATTCACTGTCATAGAGTTCATTAACTTCGATATCAGAGCATTCCATTAGTATATCGTTCAGTTTTTCCAATAATTCTGAGATTTTTTATCGTTTTGCCATTTTCGAGACTTATAAAAATAAAATAAAACTAGTAATTCCGTAAAATTTATATTTGTATTCATTTTTCTCACCTCACACTAATTGAAATAATATGTCGTTTATTATAATTTATATAATTATTTTTTTATTATTTATTATATTATATGATATGAGTGCACCATTCAACAAAAATTTCAAATAAACATTCTACGTCTCCAGATCTAAATGACCGACTAAATATATTTTTGAATGAATGCATTACTTTTCCATTATCATCACGATCGATCCAGAATTTTCCTGATAATTTTTACCATCATACTGAATGATACGCAGTATGAATTCTAAGAACGTGTGAGAAGTTGTACAAAACGAGCAAACTGGTTAATTCGTGTTCGGTAAACAGATTGCAGGACACTTTTACACTTTGACAGGTAGCAGTTATTTTGACTGGTATTGGTATAATTGTAGCCATGATACACAATTATTTTGATTTTGAATAAAAAAAAAATAAAATAACATAAAATGAATTACACTATTTCCTTAGTTATCGCTGCAACAGTCATAACATCGCTGCGAAAAAAAATGTAACATGAAGTAAGAACTTTAAAATAAAACTGTAAAACCAGTCATTTTGACTGGTGTGGTAGTTCTAGTGTTAATCATGATCGTCACAGAACCGAAATTTTTTTTTTTAGGTTAGTTTAAAATATATAGCTGTTCTTATATTCCTCTATGTAGAATACTTCTTGTTTCGGTTGTTCTAGATGATCTTACACCCGAAATACCAACATCTGAACTTAATTTTTTATGACCTCTTTTTGTTATTATTATATATGATCTTATTTAATTTACTAGGAAAAATCCTAGTACTCATGTCAAATAAAAACTTCCACCGCAACACTCTTCTAGACAATGTCACGAGTGTTATCTTGTGATGTGATACAGTAAGATATACCTCTTCTCTGTCTTCTTCCCAACTGTTTGCACACGAAAATTATTTTCGCTAAGCTTATTTTCTCTATCAACTTGTTGTCATGGGACTTTGGTTGGTAAGACTTCCAACTTAAATTCTCCATAAACTTGTTCACCATATCAACTTTCACTTCCTCGTGCAATTTCTTTAGTGAATGTCCACGTGGTTTATATGTATGTTAAAATCTTACTTTGGACCAGTTGTAGCATCTTCATATATTTTTTACATGCATTTAGAGCCGAAGCAATCAACGAAGAAGCGAATGAATCAGTGAAAAAACGAAAACGAACCAATCAGAAAGCATATAACGTGATTTCATCAATCAATCAGAACACGAATAAAAATAACGGCACAGAACCGATTTTTAATTATAGAAAAAAGATCAATTTTTAGAAAAAACATTAAATTCTTCCAATCTTCTTATTAACTCGAACTAAACGCAATTGTACTATCATCTACATTATTTTATTGTTTAATTTGAAAATAATACTATTATTAATTTGAATTTTTTATTTAATTACAGCATCTAATGATTTATTGGAAACGAGTAAAAGAATTCATTGCCGTTTTGCTACGAAGTAAATCTAAAAAAGGCATGCTTAATGCAACAAGTTTTCATATTTACAATCTTGAACAAAAGTGATGATGTCCTTTTAAGTGTATATTGTTGTTAACCCTTGTCAATATGAAGGTTCTTAATGTAATTTATTTTATTTTGTGAAATTAATGCATCGACATACAATAAAACAACGCTTTATATGACTAAATTAATTCAAAAAATGCTGTTAACACTGACACCAGATATTTATGCTTGCTGACTGAATGAAAACGCAAGCGAAAAATTAAGGAAGATGATATTACGTAGACATTGCGAAAAATCGCTCTAATTACTAAAATACTGTGAATTTGAATGTTCTTTTTGTAAGTTCTCATAACGAACTGTTATATTACCATAAAGACATTATTTTTTCAAATATTATTTTATTTAGGCCAAAAAAAAACTTCTATTTATGATGGTTGGTTATTTGGATTTAAGGGCGTTTTGACAGCTAAGGGCATTAGCGCCGGAACACAAATTATAATTAAAAAGACACTCCCTTTGTTCTATTTATGATATAAAAAAAGCTTAGAACTATCACGTTGATGCAAAAATAATTGTGGTTTTTATCATTTTAAGTTTGGCGCCAATTTTTCTAGTTACAATTATTTTTTGTTATACTCATGTGATAAATCATTCTAAAGAATGAAATTAGCACTACTGATTGCAGCTTATGTCTATTGTTTTCATTTTTTAGTGTTGTTAGATATAACCTCTTAAATTAGTAATGGAAAAAAAGGAAATTCGCACAATTTGTTGTATGATTTTAAATTAGGATCTAAAGCAACAGAAACTGCTCGAAATATTAAATTTGTTTTTGGTGAAGAGTCAACTGATGAACGTAAAGCTCAACACTGGTTCCAAGAACTTTGTAATGAAAACAAAAGCCTCGATGATGAGGAGGATCGTGGACGTCCTTCAGCTGTAGACAATAATGAAGAACCATTATCTACATAAAACAACTTCAGAGGTGACAGAAGAATTCAATGTTAATCATTCAATAGTTGTTCAATATTTGAGCCTAATTGGAAAAACAAAAAAGCTAGATAAATAAGTGTCATGATTTTCTTTAATTTTTGCGATTTTATGTGGAAGTCTAAATTTATTCGACTATATATATATATATATATATATATATATATATATATATATATATATATATGTATATATATATATAAGTATATATATATATATATATATATATATGTAAATATATGTAAATATATATATATATATATATATATACATATATATATATATATATATATATATATATATATCGAATAAATTTAGGTTTCCGCACAAAAATTATTAAAAAAAATCGCAAAAATATAAAAAAATCATGCTATTCCTCATTTAATATTTTAGTTGAATTGTATTTTTGCATTAAATTGAACTAAAATACTAAATAAAAAATTGAACGATTTTTTTTATTTTTTCAATACTTTTATAAGCCTAAACTGAATCACCTATAGAAACATATGAATACATTTTTGGAGCAAGTGCAGTGATTGAAAATCAACTTTAAAATTGCTGGTTGGTCATATTTTCAGTATCCTTAATATATGTTCAAAAACGAGTATGACAGTATAAGAAACTGACCTCTGTACCTCTGCACAAAATATTGTTTGTCCTTTTTTAAGACTGTAATTGTTTTCTGTTTCAAAAAACATATGGCATTTCCTTAATATATGTAATTCTTTGATGTGTACATACATCTTACATTCAAATTTAACCGTTTCTTTCAATCAATCATTTGAATACAACATGGAAGAAGAAACTCAATACGAACTGATAATTTAACCCATCTAGACTACATCAGCATACATGTACACATCAACACCTACTTCTTGCAGCTGCATGCTGTTTAAATACTGAAGGGTCCGTTACTTCCAAGTTTTATGTTCTGTAGGATGACTGCTCTCATAGTATATGATACTGTCATGTGAGTCAGACCTTACCTATATTGATAATAAAATGTATTACAGCTATTTTGCGAACATTACGTTTATCTTATTACTTATTATAATGTAATAGCTTTTATATACATAACATAGCCATATGGTTGCATTTATATATATATATATATATATATATATATATATATATATATATATATATAAATATATATTTATATATATATATATATATTTATATATATATATATATATTTATATATATATATATATATAAATATATATATATATATATAAATATATATATATATATATTTATATATATATATACATTTATATATATATATATATATATTTATATATATATATTTATATATATATATATTTATATATATATATATATATATTTATATATATATATATATATATATATATATATATATATAGGAATAAAACAACTGCCTTTTTACTAAACAAAAAATTAAAATACAGAAAACCAATTATAATTGAAAACAGACAAAATGCACAAATATATCAGATATTAATGTATAATAATATCATATATTATTTAATATTCCATGAATTTGTAATTGATTTGAATTTTTCTTCCAACAGAAAGCAAGCATTTGTTTTATTTATAAGGCACAAAAGTAGATAAGAAGGGTAAAATATTATTATTATTATAATTAAAGTTATGCTACTTATATTAACTTGGTACATTTTCAAACTTTAATTAATATGCTAAGCCATCTCAACTCATCATAAGTAGAAATATAATACATCTTTTCGAACATTTGTAAATAGAAAATTAATGATATCTACTATTTTATCATTTCAGAATTGAAAACTAGAAGTATAAATATGAATGAATAACATTTTATTCTACTTATTCACATTTCTATTGTTATATCTCTCCTGTTATTTTTTACCAACTAGCTAATTAAAAACGTTTTATTGCTCAAACAAAATAAATTGTGTATTGTAATGAAAACATATCAGTGTTAAAAAATATTATTAAATAAAATAGTCGGTAATTAAATAATTATTTAGTTTATTTAACCATGATGTTGTAAGAGCTTATATGTAAGACTTTGACATAGGATAAGCAGCATTTGTATATTAAATCTATTTATATCCATAAATATAACATCAAGTATTATGTAAGTACTAACCTCCTGTAATGAATATTTTATTTAAAATACAGTACTTATTTACTTACATATATATATATATATATATATATATATATATATATATATATATATATATATACTTTCGAATTCTATCCTATCATATTACTAACATTAATATTCATTTTAGTATACGTTTAATCCAAATAGTGTTTATTAACAAATTCATTTTCAAACACCAATTTGCATACATATATGACGATTATCGATGAAACATGCTTTCACATCTTGAATACTGATCTTAAAAAGAAGCATTTAACTAGTTTCAACGGATGTATGAGCACATTAAGATGACATTCAAATTTTAATAATCATATAAAATCTTACAGTTATTTATTAGAAAAGGAAGTAAATAATAATTATTTGTTTTTACGTATCTCAGAATTCTATATGGCGGAGAAATTATAATTTAAAATCGTTAAAAACATTATTTATGTCAATAAAAACATTTTCGATATATGTTTGAAAGGTAATACATTGAATGATTTCTTATTATTGAAATTAGAGGAAAAAATGTGTATCATCAATTACTCAGAACATTATATGCGCTATTCTTTAGAAATTAAGTACATTCGTCAGAATGTATTTGTTCCAATTACGTGTTTATTCCTATATTTTTCGACTCGTTTGATTTCTTAGATTAAATTCTATTTTTTTTTTAATATAGATGTAGCTATTCATTAATTTATACACTGATTTTATCGACGAAGTTTCGCCACCTTCTGGGCAACTTTAAGATGGAATCATTCTAAGATTCACTCCTTTTCTGACTAAAAAAACGATTTAAGTGATTTCTGTAAACTTTTAAAAATTGACACGTTTAACGTTTAGTGAGTTCTGTAGAAAACAAATGGTTTTCTGAAGATGCAATGTCAATTCAATTGTATACAGCGGTAAGGGAAAGATACTTTACCCAATTTTCCACTTTTTTTACTGATTTGTTAAGGCAACATGTGATCTAGTATTACCATGATGACAGTGATTAAATCCAGGAGTACACTAAAAGATGAAGTTATTTCTAAAAAGGTAATGCTTTACTTCTGATTGACTATAAAAGATATGGTCCACTATAAAGTTCTAAATAAAAACCAGGCTGTTTATTTCGAACTGACTAGTGACAACAACTGGGAAGGTTAAACGAAAAAGTTGAAGCGAATCATACGAGGGTGGTCCCAGAAGTACCCGGCCTGACCTAGACATGGCGGTAGTTGTTTGAAAAATATCACTGTACTAGAAAGTACACAATCTATAAAGCATATGTTTCAAGTTTGAGGACGCCACGTTTTTAATATTTGTTTGGCAGCCATCAATAGTGAACGTTTTCAGTGAATTTGTGAAAGTGGACAAAATTGGTCATCGTTACGTGACACAATACTTTTATTTGAAAGGCCTTAGCCCAACCAATATAAAAGCTGAACTGGATTCTACTCTGGGTGAGTCTGCTCCTTCGTTTACAACAGTGAAATATTGGGTAGCAGAGTTTAAACGAGGCCGTACGAGCTGCCAAGACGAGCATCGCAGTGGTCGAACAAATGAGGTAACGACTCCAGAAATGGTGAAGAAAATCCACAAAGCGGTACTGGATAATCGTCGACTGAAAGTGCGCGAGCTAGCAGACATAGTAGGCATTTCAAAAAGTGCGGTACATCGCATATTATCTGAAAATTTGGACATGAGAAAGCTGTGTGCAAGACGGGTGCCGCGTTTGCTCGGTCTCGAGCAAAAACAGTGCCGTGAAGATGTTTCAATTGAGTGTTTAGCGAAGTTTCACAGCAACAAAGCAGAATTTTTCCGCCGTTTCATAACCATGGATGAAACATGGGTCCATCACTTCACACCCGAGACAAAAGAACAATCAAAACAATGGACTGAAAAGGGAGAACCGGTTCCAAAGAAGGCGAAGACCGTTTCATCTGCAGGCAAGGTCATGGCGTCGATTTTTTGGGATGCGCGTGGGATAATTTTCATTGACTATCTTGAAAAAGGAAAAACTATCAACGGCGAGTATTATGCGAACTTATTGCAACGTTTGAGCGAAGAAATCAAGCAAAAATGGCCGCATTTGGCTAAGAAGAAAGTGTTGTTTCATCAAGACAATGCACCAGCTCACAAATCCGTTATTGCAATGGCCAAAATTAATGAATTAAAGTTTGAATTGCTACCTCATGCACCCTATTCGCCAGATTTAACCCCTCGGATTATTTTCTGTTCCCAAACTTGAAAAAATGGTTCAGTGGTCAAAGATTTCCCAACGATGAAGAAGTGATGTCGGCAGTTAATGGGTATTTTGAGGAGCAAGACAGTTCTTATTATAAAAAGGGTATCAAACTTATTGAACATCGCTGGGAAAAGTGTATAGAGCTGAAAGGAGATTATGTTGAAAAATAAATATATTTTTTTCCAAAATTTTTGTGTTTTCTTTGTTGGGTTGGGTACTTCTGGGACCACCCTCGTACAGTAATAAAATTGCAGCATGGCTGCTAGAACGCATACAGTAATGCGAATGCGACGCAAATTAATAGAACTGAAATAAAAAATCCTACCATAATACACGCAGACATCGAAAAATACATAGATGATGTTTTTTAATCGAAGACGCTATATTTTTTCCGAAACGAAATGAAAAACTAGTTGGTGGAATGAGAAAGGTCGTGTTAAACAATTGAAATTATATTACTGAATAATGTTCTTTTTCTAAATTATGTGTTTCAAATCATAGATTCCGAAAAATGCACAAATTTATGACTCAGCCTTGAAATTTTCACGTACTTTAACATATCTTTTACAACACTTAATAAATACCTGTATACCCTTGAAAAAATATTCCCAGCTTCTATTTTGAAATTAAGCCAATACTGATAATCTTTTCACAACGTAACTTGAATTAAAGATGGAAAAGAAGTAAATAAGATTAATTTTTTTGCGACTAAAAAAGGAGTAATAAAGCACCAGAAACTGCTCGTAAACTAAGTGCCGCTTTTGGTGTGAGTACTGTTAAGGAATGTAAGGTGTAATGATGGTTCCAAAGATTTCGTACTGGGGACAAGAGCCATGAAGATGAAAACGGTCGCGGGCGTCCTTCTTCTATTCATAATGATTAACTGAAGACGATAGTCGAATCAGAACCACAGTCAACAATTCGACAGCTTGCACAAAAGTTACTCGTTAGTCATCAAACAATTGTGGATCATTTAAAATTAAAAAATGTATATGAATTTGAAGGTAATAAACAACAACTATTTTTTTACCAACCTAAGATATTAGTTCTAGCAAACTCTGTTACCTTTTTTTATTTATTACAGTCTTTTTGATAAAAATATGTTTAATTTCTTAAAATATAAATTGTGTGTGTGGTCGTGCGTTATCTTCAAAAATAATACTTTTTTATGATTTACAAGTGCTGACTGTTTTTGTTTTAATTCATAGTGTAATCGTTGGAGTTGTTCACTATAAATGTTTTCTGTGAGAGTTTGACCTGCTCGTAGATATTCATGGTGAATAATTCCTTTTGAAGTCTGCCAAAGAGAAGTTTTCGCGATGTTAACTTTCATTTAGGACTTTATTGGACAGGATCTCTTAATGAAAGCCAGTGGTAAGTACGCTTGTAGTTGGAATACATAATCCATTATTCATCAGTGGTAAAAATTTGATCCAAAAAGTTCTCTGATTTTAGTCGTGAAATAAGAGATGTACAGATTGTAAGACGCTGTAATTTGTTATTGGGAGTTAACTTGTGTGGTACCCATTTACTTAATTTCTATCTCTTTCTTATTTTGTGTAAATGCTTCCGTATTGTTTCGTCACTTACTTTGAACAATTCTGCAAGCTGTTTACACTTTAAACTAGAATTTGTTTCAATCATTGTCCCCAATTCGTCGATATTTGAATTTGATGGTCTGCCTGATCTGGTCTAATCTTTAATGGATTCATCCCCCACAGACATTTTTTTAACGATCTCTGGGCCGTTCTTGATGTAACTGTATTTTCTCCAAACGTAGTACAGTTTTTTTTTTGCAGTTTCTGTAGCGTTTGTCCCAAGCTTAAATTCGTAAAGCAATTTTAAATTTATATTTTAATTGAAGTTGCCTTTTCTGAAATGTATTTTTTAATGTAAAAAATAATAATTAAAATGAGGACATGTAAGTAAACGAATAAACGAGTTTATTAAAAAATAATTTCAGTTATATCATAATGAATTTATAAATAAACAGGTATGAAAAGTAAATTACTTCGTTAAGATAACTAATAATAACAAACTTATTCATAGTTCAATCTTATTTCTCCTTTACGCTTAGCATAGTGAAGTGTTTATGGTTAATAGCAGGTATGTAAGGCAGTAAACTCATCATATCTCTATATTTCCCTCTTGGTATAGGTCTTGAAGTTGTGTACAGTGGTAACATAGCAATTTTGCTAAAATTTTTAGGCGTTTCTCGTTTTCCAAATAAATCAAGAACTTTAAACTGCTCATTTTCTTCCGTAGAGATTTTGTAGAAAATTTTGTGCGGTTCATCCCATTTAAACCTCATCCAGCATATCTTCAGCCAACGTATAATTTCTCCGTCCGTATTTTTTTTCCTGTTTGATATTGGCTCTTCTAGGGATTCGGTTGAAACAAAATCTTTTCGCTTCATTTCATATAAAAGGAAACTATTTTTTTTCGGCAATTCTTTATTACATTATAGTAGTCTTGAGTAGTATATAAATGGCCCCTATTCCTTAGTGCTGTTTCCACAACTCCAAAATCTATCTCTATAATTAATGCGATTAGAATTTTTTTCCAATTATCATTATTACGAATGGACTTATTCCACTTTCAACAAAAACATTCCTGCGATAACATTTTACAGTTCAACTTCTTTTGATTAATTTATGAGGATATTGTACAACACTGACTCTGTTATTATAAATATAAAAAGAATATATCTATATCTGACTAAAACTACCATTAACTCAATTTTTCCAAAAATGGACTAATACCACTTCCAAAAAAAAAAACGGCTGATATATAGAACAGCTTCATAGTTAGTTTTTTTTTTAATGAAGATCAGAATTTCAAATAAGACAATTGATCGATAGTTCTGTGAACATTTCTCAAGACAATTCGTACACATTTACAAAACAGTTAATATAGTGAATGCAATCGCATGAATTAAACAACACATATTCGTATAATTGAATCATATGAATTACACGAAGAAAATAACCGTGTGGTAATGTTTTAATGACTGGCGTTGATGAAAAACTCACACAGATGATTAATTACGGCGTGCACGATTAAAAACAGCACGGACGGATAATTTGAAAATGAGTGGAGAAAAAAGAAATATCTTTATGAGACGGAAACGGAACGAGCACGATTCCAAGCGCATGCATTAACATACAAATGTTAGTTTGGCGTGTCGGTAAAGAGGAGATCCGCTCACTGTCGGTAACGAAAAGTGCCAGGCTTTGATTTTCACTTGATTGTTTGACGACCGTAACAATGGCACAGACGCCGTTAGATTCTCGGTTCTACTCGCATTTTTCTAGATTATCAACATGCGGCGAATAATTAATTCTCTGCGATGAATAAACAATTTCACATAAAAATGTACGTACATAACAGGTAACCATACTAAACAATAACACGACCAATTATCAATATCATCTCTGTTTGATAATGCGATAACAGTATAAAGTTAATTTAATTGTACCTTGTATTTGATAATGAAGCTTTCAGAAAACATCATTTCTTCATATTGTTTTTAGTATCTGTGTAACACGGATCCCATGACACACGTGTGCACTTAATATCTCGGTTTATGTTTCAGTACATCTCGATTATTCTTTAGATAATAACACCTGTTTTGACTATACAAATCGGAGTAATAAGTTCCAGTCATTTGCATCGTAACTTTTTGCATAAACGATACAAAACAGAGATTAGTATATTTTATAGAAATAGATAGTTCTTCTTTTAAAACATTGTTTTACAATTTATTTCCAACAAGACAGTTATTTTATATAAACAGACTGTTTTTATATCATTTACAGATATTAGACGTTTTATTTCTGCAATACGAAATGATTGAAAAATTTAAAATGAAAATTTAAATTTAAATTTTAAATGATTGAAAAATGTATTATAAAAATGAAAAAAATATTGACAAAAAGGCTATTACCAAAAAATACAGTTTTATTTCTAAACAAAAACATTTCCTATCTTAAAATTATATCAAGTCGACGCTATGAACATTTTATTATGAAAAGTAAGGGGCTTCGCTCCCTGCTGAAAACTCTCGCCCACTTGTTATTTATAAGCATGTACTTGTAATCGAATGAAACAATAAACATATTTTTTACAACTTATTTATGTCTATATAATCATTCTCGCAGATATATTGCACTTTTACTGTTATATAAATAAATAAATAAATAAGATAGTTTGCAACATTTAAGTGGGCACTGTCCAAGCGCGCGAGGAGATGGCTCCTGCCAGCAGAGGCCAAAATTCTGAAAAGCAAAAACGCTAAGCGTCAGTGATAGTGACAGTGACATAGTGATTCTAATAGTTCGATGGTGCAGTGCCGCGAGGATACAAGCGAATATTATGGACATTGTCACCAGCACGCGCCAAGCGCGAGTTTAGTTTGCAAGCTAGTCCATAAGTTAGAGATAAGTTAGCCCGTAAGTTAGTATAAGACAAAAGAGACTCAATTTTCATCTCCGGTTTTTTGAAATTTTTTCCCGGACAAAACATGCAAAGACAATTAAAAAATGTCCACAACACTTCACACACAACACACAATTCTTAAACGCGGATAACTACCGGCAACGGTAAGAGCACCGCACAAATTGTATAAACAAACCGGCCACATAATGCCATGTATACTAATTTATGATTAATAAAATTATTTTGATTTGATTTGACAGTTTGCAACATGTTATTTTATATGATATAAACATATATGGGTATCATAGAAACCCATATATGTGTCATAGAATTTTTTGTGGATAATTTTATACATGTAGAAAGACCATGGGGCTTCGCTCCCATCTCGCTGCGCTAATCAACTCTCGAGCTCACTGCGCTAGACCGCTTGTAAACTATAAGCCTGTACATGTAACCAAATGAAACAATAAACATATCTGGATATCATAGAAGCCACATCTCAAATAGATAATTGGACGTCATGGATTTATATATATATATATATATATATATATATATATATATATATATATATATTCGTATACATCAAACAAATGAATTGAATCATAGCTCTTATAGCGTGTCTACGCAAGCAATATCATAGAACAAATAGATTGTCCTAAAACAATCTAGAGAGTAATTACTAACCAACAGCTCGATATAAAAAGGATGATTGGACAATTATCGACTGCATTTGTTCTGATAACAAAATATTAAGATTTAATTAGCTTAGTTTCGATAGTTATTCAAAGTAAACTACTATTGCTCTTTTATAACTATGAAAAAAATTCAGTATTGGTCAGTGAGTGAATTTCTGTTTTTGGATGGGAAAACATGTGGAGAACAAAAGTTTCAATCGGTTTACGTGAACTCTGCAGCTTCAATTATAACTGTCAGATATCGGTTTATAAATTTAAATGTGGTCGTACAAGCATTTGTGATGAAGAACGTCCAGGTCATTCAATTGAGGTGACTACTAAAGGATGAGATGATTGGAAAAATCCATGACATTGTTTTAAATGATAGGAGAATCAAAGAGCATGAGATGGTTGAGATAGTAGGCATCTCAGATGAATGTGTACGGAATATATTACATGAACATTTGCATATGAAAAAGCTATCCGCCAGATGGGTGCCGCGTTTGCTCACAATCGTTTCAAACGCAATCGAATGAACATTTCAAGGAAGTGTTTAACGGTGTTCAAACGTAATCGATATGAATTTTTGCATCGATACATAACAGTTGCATTGATACATAATCGAAACATAAATCCATCTCCATACACCTGAAAGAGCAGTCTAAACAATTGACTTCTCCTGGTGAATGTGCACCAAACAAGGCAAAAGTCATTACATTATCTGGAAGGGTTATGGCGACTGTTCTCTCTGGAATACTCATGGAATATTCCTCAAGATAATAATTATCTTGAGAAAGGGAAAACAATAACTGGAGCCTACTATGCATCATTATTGTACCAGCTGAATGATGAAATCAAGAAAAAACGTCCTCATTTGGCAAAGAAAAAAGTACTCTTCCATCATGACAATGTACCGGCAACAATTTTGATGGTAAAATTTCATGAACTGAAATACGAATTGCTTCCACATCCACCATATTTTCCAGGTTTGGGCACAGTGTCTTTTTTCAAACTTGAAGAAGTGACTCAGAGGTACAACATTTGCATCAAATTGGGAAGTCATCGGTGCTGTAAATGCCTATTTTGAAGAGTTTGATAAACCGTACTATTCGGAAGGAATAAAAAAATTGAAAATGCACTGGACTAAGTGCATAGAGTTAAAAGGAGATTACCTTGAAAAATAAAAAAGAATTTGCTCACAAAGTGTATCTTCTTGGCAAACATGGAGTGAAACTTGGAAACAGGAGTTTGACAAATCGTACTATTTGCAAGGGATAAAAAAATTGGAAATGCATTGGACTAATAAGGGGAGGATACGACCTCGGAAACTGAGTTTAGGGCCAAATTTTGTGTAGTGGTTATCCTGTCGGTATTAATATAGTAACGTACTAGCTCGCACTATTCAGCCATTTTCGAGAAGAAAGACTCCCAAGTTACCGCATCTTACAAGAGAAATATTTTCTTCAGTACTCAACTAGTCAGACAGCTAGGCGGTAACGTGCAGGTTTCGCATGTCTGAAGTTTCAATTTCGACTCCCAGTCAAAGCCTTTTTCTTTACCTGAATAATTATGCAAGGCTTTTAATACATTTTATTAAAAAAAGTATTTAAATAAAGATGAAATAATATTTTCTTGCAACATCTCTTCGAAAAATGTTCTTTTTAAATTTTTACAATTTTATTTCAGAAAATGATTTTTTTACAATTTTTTAAATTTTTTTGCATCATTTTGCAGACATATTCTTATATTAAAGTGTTCATGTGGTACATTCCACGGAATATTGTGTATAGAAAAGGTATAAAATTATTTCATGGATACACCACGTGATCACTTTAACGCAATTTAATCATATACCATGTGAAT
Organism: Acanthacorydalis orientalis; assembly: GCA_034766995.1. Lineage (NCBI taxonomy): Eukaryota > Metazoa > Arthropoda > Insecta > Megaloptera > Corydalidae > Acanthacorydalis > Acanthacorydalis orientalis. The sequence continues at coordinate 54,458,146 of CM068314.1, forward strand.
ATTTTAATATACGAATATGTTTACAAAATAATGCAAAAAATTAAAAAAAAATCCAGAAAAAAATCATTTTCTGAAATAAAATTGTAAAAATTTATAAAAGAGCATTTTTCGAATGAAAATTCCAAGAAAATGTTATTTCATCTTCATTTAAATATTTTTTTTAATAAAATGCATTAAAAGCATAAAATAATTATTCAGATGAAGAAAATAAACTCGAGCGAGACTCGAACCTGACACATCAGACACTTATCAGCTCGCTATCGCCTACCTATCAAGCTAGTAGACAACTCTTAATAATTTTTATCTTATAAGCCTGATGTAGGAACTTTAGATCCTTTTTTTCTCAAAAATGATTGGATAGTGCGAGCTAGTACGTTACTATATGAATACTTTCGGAGTACCATACAACTACACGAAGTCTGGTCCCAAACTCAATTTCCGAGATGGTATCCTCCCCTTATAAGTACATCGAGATAAAAGATTACCTTGAATAATAAAAAATAATTTAGTCAAAAAAATAATTGTGTTTTCTTGTCAAACATGGATATTTATCACTCCACCCTCGTACTATACAATAGATATTAAAATATTGAAGTTTAATATGAGTCTTAACATAAAATTAAATTCAAATTTCGTTAATATTCCCATCAAATTTACTAGAAACGATGATAAATAAAAGAAACTTACAGATGAATAAGAATTACTTTTTTTAAAAAAAAAAAACGAATGTAATATAATGAATGTTTTTTTCTTCGAAGAAATATATCATACGGTTAGTTTTATTTATAACTGTAGATTGGCATAAATTTATTCTCTTCATAAAATCTCTGTATGAATAAAAACCTCAATGCCGTTTCTATACTTATTGAATAATTCTATTGTTCACACGTACACGTACGCATTGCTATCATCAAAAAAATCGACATATCGAGAACAATTAGAAATCAGTGAGATATGAAACTAAATATCCATCTATATCCACCCATCCATGTATCCATCTATCCATCGGTATGCAGGAAATACCTAATTGCATATTCCGCGGACGTTGTCGGCCAGTATTGTTCGCATGGACATTATGAAAATGAATCGGCCATATATATTACCTGTTGCGCAGAATATTTATTACATGTGCATTTAATTTCTGCGCTATTATTATTATTATCATCGTCATAATACCCATCCAAAGCACGAACAGACGATGTATATATTACTAAGCAGAGGTGAAATGTTTCCGGTCACCGTCAACGAAATCATTACTGTATTATTTTAGAGCGTGCACAGTTTTCAGTTAAATTATAAAGCAAGACGCGTTAAACACACGAGTACAGTTATGAATTTATTATAAGAACTGTTTATTTTCATTAATCTCTAACGGTTTCGGCCGAATGTATAACACATTGTGAATCGTAGATTAATTTCGTATGGTGTGTAGATGAAGCGTGAGTCGCTATTAATTGATGATGAATGTTGTACAAGCGCAATTACAACATTCGAACAGATTGTTGAACAGATATATTTATTTTTGTAAGACGATAAGACCAAAAATCATGTACGTAGATTTTTTTGGTACTTCTCGACACGGAACGAAATATTGTGCTGAAACTGCAGAATTGTTTTTCTGTTTGTCTATTTCAGGAGTTTTTTTTTGTATAAATATTTTCATTAGTTTCATAAATTGATTATTTTTTCATACCGAAAATTTACCGATTAAAAATATTCAATAAAGTATTATTTATTGTTTTTGATTGGCACTCATGCACATTTAGACGGCAAAGCCACTATCCTCAAAGCCTGCAAAGACTGAAAAATCTGAATCACACGATAATTAATTCATCAGTATTTTTTCTGTTGAGGTATATTTTTTTATCGAAATTAAAATATTAACTCATGAACTTAAAAGTTATATATATACATATATATATATATATATATATATATATATATATATATATATATATATATATATATATATATATATGTATATATCAAGGACGCTATAAGAACAAGAACAAACTCTCGGTTGCTTATTGTAATCAATTTATGAAACCCAATTATCGGATGGCGGCGCTTGTGTAGATGAAAGCACTTATGCGCGAAGGCCGATGCGCAGAATTCTTGGTATCACAATATCTGCTAAGTACAGCTGATTGCGTGAAAAGCGGCGATTAATGTCGACTTATTGTTTTTTACGGCAAAGTGTGCGAAAAATTCAATTGTAAATAAAAATTCTCAACAAAATCTAAATCCCTATCAACCAACTATCTTTTGAAGTACATTTCAAATAAAGCACTTAAAATAATAGGAAGGTGATTAGAAGAAAAAAATTAAAAAAAATTAAGAGTGCAAAGTGTTAATAATGGAGGTACAAATAACTATCATTTTTGTCTCAATCTTGATATTCTTTTTCATATATTTTACTATACATACATACATACATATATATATATATATATATATATATATATATATATATATATATATATATATATATATATATTACTGTACACTCTATATTTTAGTCCATAATCATATTTTTTGATTTGATCTTTTGTGATCAAGTGGAATTAGAAATTCATATTTTTTCTATTAAATAAAATCTAATATTTATTAAACTATATAAATTTCATCAGTTAACCGCTGAAGTTGATCATACATTCATGTACACCTGACGATCAAAATAATAAATGTTATAAACTACAATAATTTTATATTTTAAAAAGATACAACAAATTTTTTTAGAAATGCATGATACTATAAATGAATATCAGAATATTAATAATTATTAATCGGACATTTTATTTTGACCGTTGTAGGATACTGAAATGTGATAAACAAAAATTCAATTAACACTGATTTTATAATCATTAGAATTGTTTATCGACCACTTAACTGATACTTTTACATACAAAACACATTCGCACACAACCGAAAATATTAAAATGACAATACATGAATCCTAATTAACACAAAAGTATGTGTGTAATGGTGCGTATCGACTTTTAAACAGCGCTGAACTCAATGTCAATTTCTTGAAACGTACATGCATCACCTCACAGCACACAAGACCATTGTGATTCTTAATGAAAAATCGACTTTGTCGAGAGGAGATTAAGTATAAACTCGCATCGTACAGGTATGTAATGTCAGGTAATGAGTCATTCTGTGACGTACGTGTGTTTGGTTTATTCTGTTAGTTCGTTATCTGAAAACCTGTTCTGTGCAACTGACAACCGTTGCATCTAAATGACTGAGTCACGAGGTGAGGTACCATGGGTTCTAAAATAAATATTGTGGCGTCACAGACGAATGACGAAAATTAATAATATTTAAATGCAGTTCACATGAAGTGACACACATCTAAAACGGTTACAGAATCCATTTGTTTGTTCTTGTATTTAGAAGTAGCCTTGAATAAGAACGAATTATAATCAAAACGAACTGTGACACTGTTTGAACATTTTCAGTTGAAAATCAAACGCAGACTCTTAAAACTATTCATCAAACGATTCTTTCAACGGACTCTTTCAGACAGTGCACGTTATTCAAAATCGTATTCAATGAGTTCAACCACAGTAAACAATTTGATTTTTCAAACACATTGGATCAAAAAGTCTCCATACACTTGTGACAATTTTAGTTTTTTGACTGTAATAACCGTAATATTGTATTTATTATGGAAATATGCAGATCGCATATATTTTGTAATCATACAAAGAGAATGACACAAAAAATTACATTATTAAACAGTAAACCAATAAACAAGTTACAATAACAAAAATCAGTATTTTAAACCCAAAAAAGTCTCCGTAAACTTAATAGGGAGGACAGTAATTATTTATTAAAATACATGAATTGTATGTCTTTTTGAAACATTAGTAACTTGTTGAACCATCCTTTTTATTTATTACTTCCAGTATGCGTTTTTTCATTCCATCTATAAATTTATTTGTTACATCCGAATCGATGGAATTCCATTCTTCTTGTATGACAACTTTTAACTGTCCTTTGCTTCGAATGGTATATTTTTTAATTCTTCTCTACATCTCGTCGCACAAATGCTATACTGAATTCATATCTGGTGAATGTGGACGTGTATAAAGTTATTTTAGTACATTACTTGTAATAATTTTAGTTTTTTGTCTGTAATAGCCGTAATAAT
>CM068314.1:54467304-54472304 GCA_034766995.1 Acanthacorydalis orientalis
ATTCTTTTGTCATTTCACAAAGTGCAGCGAATTTTCGATCAAAACATTCAATAAATTATTAGGTTGGTAGAAAAATAATTGCGGTTTATGATCTTCAAACTCATACATTTTCTCATCTAGCTGTTTTAAGTGGTCCACAACTGTTGAATGACTAATGTCCAACTTTTATGCAAGCTCTCAAATTGTTGTGCTTGGTTTTGATTCAATTAGAACCTTCAGTTGTTTGTTATTAACTGGAGAAGGACGCCCGCGACGTCCTTCATATTCAAGGCTATCATCCCCACCATGAAAATTTTGGAACCACCTTTGCACCGTACGTTCCTTAACAGTACCCACACCAAAAGCATCGTTTAATTTATGAGCAGTTTCTGCTGATTTGCTATCAGTTTTGAACTCATACAAAAAAGATGCACTTATTTGTTTCTTTTCCATATTCAATTCAGTAACCCAATTTGAAGCAAAATTAATAATAAAACCAAAGTCAATGTTACCAAAATACAGACCGAAAAATCTACTTTAAAATGATATTAACATGAACGCAATTAAATAACATTCATTGATAAAATGAAAATAGAATTCAGAAAACAAAAACCGCAGTTATTTTCCTACCATCATTATTATCGATTATTTTCGATTGTAACTTTGTGCTCATTTCGATGGAAACGCCATCTTTCTCAGAGCGACAGGTTACCGAAAACTCTGTAAATAATTTATTGAATATTTTTGATCGAAAAATTTGATGTAGTTTGTATGGCGAAAAAGAATTTATATGTGTACATGTTTTAGAATAAAATATATTTATACAAAAGAATAATGCGAAATTACAACATACATTATTTTTTATGAAATTATATTAGAAGATGTTAAGTTCATGTTTATAATCGACTACAGAACTGTAAAACTAGCAGCATCTCTAAACCAATAACAGGAAACATTCGATACGGAGTTTGAATTTGTCTGTAAGTCAGTGAATCATCGACTATATTTCGCTACGATTACCTGAAGAGGCACAGATACATGCATGTATACAGAACATATAAACCTTTTTTTAATGGTTTCTGTTCCGACTAGACGATTTCGAATATTTCTGTTTCGCCGTGAATGATATACCCAGCAATTAACCTAATTATCTTGGAATTTTGACAATAAATCTACATTTGATGACACATGGACAATTATATTCGGACATAAATACAAATGAATCACGCATAATTGTTTGTAAGTATTCATTGGTGATGTCGTTAGAATTTTTTGTGCACAATTTCAATTTACTAGAAAAATATTTTTAATGGATGATAAACAGAGATGAAATATGTGGTTTATACTGGAATCATTCTACCAAATACATTGTTAAATATGATGTGGTATTATCTGATACATTTTACAAATATTTTTTTAATAATTTAATTTACTTGGCCAAATTAAAAAAATATTCCATTTTAAATTTAAATGAGAAGTAAATTATTTCTTAGATATTCTCAAAGTTTATTACAACTGGTAGTTACTGTAAAATAAATATGTAGATACCATTTTCTAATATACAACTTATAGTAAAACCTTGATTATTCATGTCAATGAATAGTTAAGTAAAAACAAATAACATTGATTTGGTTTATATATCAGTATTAGGAATAACATTGTGCGACAAAATTTAAAAAAATGTTTGTTTAAATGAGTTTTTTGATTGATTTTAACAAAACGGATAAAGACGAATATAAACCTACTAATATTTTCATTTAAATGATACTAAGAAGCATTCAAAGTCCAGTTTTCTTGATTTTACATTTTTTTTAACTAATTTAGATTTTCAAATCCAACATTTTTTTGTTTGACGAAAAACGTCTTACACCGCGGGTTTAATATGAGTGGAAACTATGCGAAAATCGATGTTACGATTTTGTGTATATTAAACAAATCTTCATAACTTTAAAACTATAACGCATATCCAAATAAGCAACACATGGTTTAAAGAGAGCAAAGGTGCATTAATGTTACGCAATGTTAACCTTAAGCGCGTGACGTCACAGGTAGCCACAACATTGTCGCCAAATTGTAGTGTAATATTATCGGTTCGCCGCGCGGAAAAATTAATGTAGCTCAAGAGTGCGTACGTGTAGGATGTTGTGTGAGGTATCGTTTAACAGAGCTGGACAATTGCTATAAAATAAAATACTAATAGTGACAATAGTGAAAGCAAATGAAAAGATATACGCAGGTAAAGTGTTGAAACTGGACTAATTTTCTTTAAAATTTTAGAAATATCCAAATATCTTCAAAATAAGAAGGTAAATAAGTATCGTAAACAATTACAAAGTGAAAGAAGACTAAATGAGGAATCCAAAAAGGCTCCTATGACAGCAGCAGAACGAGTGCGGGGGATGAAGCAGCGTCGACAAGCTGAAGCGAACAACAGTCACGCGAACGCTGCAAAACCTAATGCAAGTTCACAGGGAATAGATGTCGACAGTGAAATGGAACCAACGGAATGCGACGAAACAGAAGCAGAACGTTTGAGAATAGATATAAAGCGTTTAAAATCCATTGGCATCTGGCGACGGAGCATTTTAAAAAGACATTTTATGGAAACAAGTTGGGTTCTGTTTGTGGAGTTTGTGACCGTATATGTTTCCAAAATAATTTAAAACGGCCAAATGAAGTTATGTTGCAATTCTTACAACAGAAACTTACAGACGAAGACGTTAACAGTTCATGTTGTCCTCAAACTGCTTTACATTAATAAAGCAAAGAAAGGTGCTACCGTTGAGTAAAATTAACGAGTTCGTGTATCCGATGAAGCTAACACACTTTCCACTCAACTATATCGAGATGTTTCTTTTTCAATTAATGCTTTACTACACAGAGCAATAGTTAGTGACTGCCCCTGCGATCCCAACATATCGATTCTTCTCACCGGGGACTAACACTGATGCGTCGAACGATCGTCTGAAACAGTTTCTGAACGACAAGTTTAGATTGGTCTTGGCCACGGATCTAACTGACTTCACAACTTTAAAGTATACCACTATAGACTTAATGTTCTCTAGAGGTATAAGTGTAGCATGTAATTCTTACATATTGTACTATTCGTACCATTGTCCTGTCTATAAAAATTTTACAAATTAGTCGGAGCATTGTGAGAAATAAACAAAAAGACATATAAGTTTGTTATGCTCATTTCTTTCTTACCAGCCCTACAAACACCACGCCCCGACGACACTACTTAAGTAAGACGTTTTCCGCCAAAAACCTCAGCGGTAGTGACTTTGACACTACCTACCAATTTTTTTCTACATAATTTACAATAATATGGACGTAAATTACACGGACAAAATAGAAAATTCGGAGTAACGTCCGACAGGATTATAGGTTCTTATTTCTTTAAAAATGAAGACAGTACGTATGTAACCGTAAATGGTGCTGCTTAATTCCGTACGATGACAAAAACATTATTGAAACCAACTGTTGATAATGCACATAGCAAGACCCGTTATGGAACTTTTACCGGAAAATTTTGGAAAATGCATTATTTACAAAAACGGCGATTTGAATGTCCTATGCGTTCGGTTAATTGGATCCCTCCTGATTTTTTCTTTAGGCTACTTAAAAGAAAGTATTGACATCAATTATCCAAAACCCATCCTCCAGCTACAGAAACAACATACAAGTAGAAATTTGAGCGTTATGTCCAGAAATCCTGAGAGAAGTGATGGAAAATGCCTTTGAAAGAATTCGACTTTGTGAAGCAGAAAAAAGACATCACTTATATGATGTCAATTATCACGTATAATCAGGAAAAATTTCCCATCCTTTTACTATATTTTGGGACATAAAAAAAGATAAAAATATTACAGAACAAACAAATAGTAATGTTTAAAACCCCTTCATTGTTTTTGCGCCACCTTTACCAACTCAATATAAACAGTATTAATAATGTATTTTCTCATTCATATGGTAAGTGTTGAGTCTTCAGTACTGTAATATATGGTATTTGGCATTAAATGATCTTGCAAAACTAAACGAAATACATTAAAGGTTGCATGTAAATCGTACTTTATATACGAAGGTAGAGTGATAATGATCCGTGTTGGACAAGAGATGGTACCACTGATATCGAACTGCAATATTTTTTTAACAGCATTATCTTTCAAACTATTACTGTTAAAGTTTGAGCACAATACGTTAATTAGTTTAGTTTCGACAGTCATTCAAAGTAAACAACTACTGCTTTTTTTAACTATGGAAAAAATCAGTATCGGCCAGTGATTCGATTTTTGGTTTTGGATGGGAAAACGTGTGGAGAAATTAAAGAAAAGTTCTACACTCTCTACGGAGACTGCACCTTCGACGACAACCGAGAGATTTTGGTTCAATGAATTTAAATGTGGCCGTACAAGCAATTGTGATCACAAACGTCCAGGTCATCCAGTTGAGGTGACTACTAAAGAGATGATTGAAAAAAACAATGAATTTAAACCTGGTCGTACAAGTGTTTGTGATAACACAGTTAAGACAGTCGGATCTCAGATAAGCGTGTAGGGAATATCTTATATGAATATTTGCATATGAGAAAGCTATTCGTCAGATGGGTGCCACGTTTTCTCACAATCGACCAAAAATGCATTCGAATGAACATGTCAAAAGAGTATTTAACGATGTTTAAATGTAATTGATCTGAGTTTTTGTGTCGATACATAACCGTTCATGAAATATGGATCCATCACCATACATCTGAAACGAAAGAGCAGTCAAAACAATGGACTTCTCTGTCAAACGAGCATCAAACCAGGACAAAAGTCATTTCATCAGTTGGAAAGTTTATGGAGACTGTTCTCTTGAATTACCATGGAATATTGCTAATCGACTATGTTGAAAAAAAGGAAAACAATAACAGAAGCCTATTATGCATCCATTATTGGATCAGCTGAATGATGAAATCAAAAAGTGTCCTCATTCGGTAAAGAAAAAAGTGCTCTTCCATCAGAATAATGCACTGGCACACA
>CM068314.1:54477304-54567304 GCA_034766995.1 Acanthacorydalis orientalis
CAAAAAATGCTCTTTTTTGAATTTTTACAATTTTATTTCAGAAAATGATTTTTTCTCGAATTTTTCCAATTTTTAGCATTATTATGCAAACATATTCGTATATTATAGTGTTCAAGTTTGCAAAATAATGCAAACAATTAAAAAAAATCGTAAAAAAAAACATTTTCTGAAATAAAATTATAAAAACTTAAAAATTAGCATTTTTTGAAAGAAAATTGCTAGAAAATGTAACTTCATCTTTATTTAAATATTTTTTTTAATAAAATGCATTAAAGCATTAAATAATTATTGAGGTGAAGAAAAAAAAACTGCTTGAACTGAGCGAGATTCGAACCTAACACGTCAGACACTTCGAGGTCTGTGTGTTAGCCTAATAGCGTTTACACAGCTATTAGGCTAATTCAATTTTAGTGAAATAATTTCTCTTATAAGATGCAACTTTGGAGCCTTTTTTCTCGAAAATGGCTGGATAGTGCGAGATAGTACATTACTATATTAATACCTTTGGGGTGCCATACCACTAGACGAAGTTTGGTCCCAAAGTCAATTTCCGAGGTCGTATCCTCCCTTTGATAGTCTATAAGAAACCGCTAGAGAATAGATAACCGATTAATCAATTGAATGCAGTACAGAACCTGGCAGATCTTTCGCTATCTCTAAAAGAGGTCCTCACAAAGAGTCACCTTACGTTTTCAGGAAAACTGAAAGATCATGTTTTAGAAAAAATAGTTACCGACATAAAAAAAATCCCATTCGAATATGTAGAATATGCCTTTTAAAAGGAAAGTGGAGCGAAGTTAGATATACTTGCAAAACCGGTTATGTACAATCGCATATAGGCGAATGGTACACAATCTATCATACGGGAAAATAGTCGGTGACAGAATAGTTTTTGCATAAAATTGCCGGTCAACAATGTGTTAAATTTTACACCCCCACACCTCACACTATCACCACCATGTTTAATTATTGGTATATCTTTCTTATTAAATTCTGTATTTGCTCTTCTCCGCACTTTTAATTGTCTATTCAAACCAAAAATATTAACCTTACTCCCGTCACTGACGACTACATTTCTCCAAAATTCATCTGATTGGTTTGTATGCATTCCAGCAAACTTAACCCGCTTTAATTTATTTATCTTTAAAACAAATTACTTTTTCTTACTGAAGAGCCATGAAAACCAGCTTTGTGCAAGATATTCCTAATCGTCTGCGCATTCAATTTTTTCCTGTTAATTCCTCCAATTCTTGCCTTACTTTTGAAGACCAAATCTTGGGATCTCGTTTTAATGTGTTGACCATAATTCGTTCTTCTTAGGAAGAAAATTTTCTAGGCCGGTCGGAACGTGGTTTAGTTTCTACTGTATCGATTGTACTAAATTTTTTAATAATAGATTGTATACTTGAATGTATTCTTCCTACTATAGAACTGATTTCCAGAAGCGACTTTTTTTAAATATAACTGAAAAATAAGTTCTCTTGTAATTACTGAAATTTCCTAACTTCCACCCATTTTCACTTTAATTTTAATGAGCATAATTTAACTAATTGAATTAAATTATTATTTTCAAATTTTACCTTTAAAAAAATACTCGTACAAAAAATTTAGAAAAAAAACTATTTAAAAATTCAATCGCAGCTCTTGTAATGCACTATACAAAATTATACTGAACGAAAACATTTTTATGTTTGATCTCAGTTTCATACTGCATCGCTTACTCAATTCGTGGAATTCCCTGTTTCCATGAAAAATATTTTAAAAAGCACAGAATAACAATTTACAAATATTGAAGAAATTATGTATAAAAGTTTTTCTTCGAATAATAACAAAAAAACCCTTTTAAAGGTTTTCTTCAAAAGTTTTGTTGAAAACTTTTTTGACTCACTGTATATTATTAAAATTTTCATGAATGAATATGGAAGAGTAGACGTACAAAAAAAACTTTTCATCAAATGAACGTTTTTATTATTTTTGTTATCATGCATATTAATTCATTCCTGCACGGAACGACGTTTCAAATATCCACATCAACAATTTTCGCGATAACTCTATCCTTACAAATAAATCAATTCGCACTTAACGTATCTGAAGAGGTGACAATCAAGTATTATTTCGCTTACACTTAGGCTTTGTATAGATTAAAAAACATACACACAAAATGCAAGTAAGCAAAATAACAGTGTATCTTTATTGAATCAATCTCAACATTATAATCAGCTCAGCGTTCTTCAAAATTTAGTACAAAATAAACAGTATAAAAATAGGTGTTTTGTTATTTATTATTATACGGTTATTATTTTTATGTATTGAATGATAAACACAGAATGTTTTATTATCTTTGTATATATAAAAAAAATGGTAGGTAGTGTCGAAGTCACTACCGCTAAGTTTTTAGAGGAAAACATACACACACACACACACATATATATATATTTTCATCATCTGAAGAAATTGAGTTAAATTTACCAATTGGTCATTTTTTTGTCTGTGCCTTCTTTCGATGTTATGTGTACAACCTCCATTTCCTCCGGTATATTGAACATTTTTTTCCGGATTCGAGACTAAACCACACCCTATACCAATTTCTTGAAGCAAAAAAAGCCTTCTTTCAAAACCGACTTAAAATCTATGAGCGAAGACCCTGGACCCAACCATCAATTTTCCGTCCAACGGACAGCATTACGGCGTTGCAAAAATGAACTCACCACCATAAAATTATTTTTGATTTTGGTCATTTTGTTGACGAAGTTTATACAGTTACCGATAGCAACATTATTCAATCGGCTTGTAGACGACAATACTGCAAATAACATTGAAATTACGGATTTGGATCTTTGAGATAATAAACATAGTCATGTTTACGATTTGGATGGAGCTATAAATGATGGTCATGAGTGTGCAGAAGAAGATTTAGAACATAATAATGCAGAAGATTTAGTAAGTAACAATATAAAAGAATTATTTGATATTGATAAAGTGACTTCAATTAATTGGTAATAGAGTGGTCGGAAAGCCAAACCCTTCCGGTACAGGAACTTCTACTTCTTAGAAAGATGCGAGAAAAAGCAGCATTAAACAATTTAAATGAAATCTCTAAAATATGAATTATAATATTAAGAAATTCATTAAAATTATAATTATGTTTATGTATATTAGGAAAATTGTTCCTCTACTTATATAAACTGTTATCTATCTATTTGTATATCTATCTATCTATCTATCTATATATATATATATTTATTTATTTATATGTATGTGTGTGTATATATATATAATATATAAGGTTGTAACCTAGTATATTATAATATATAACAAGTTGCCAAATTCCAGTCAGTCAGTGGTCGACCGCGATTGAGAAAGGTTCTGTGCAATATATTAGAAGTTCAGCTATTTGGAATTGACTAATGATCTGTACCCTTCAATTTCTTTAAATAGAGAGTTATAGTTGTTATTTTTATTTTATTATATACCCTTTAACAGGATGGTGTCCACAAAAGATTTGCATCTACTTTTTTTATATGAGTTCAAGTTGGGACACAATGCAGCGGTAGCAGGTAGAAATATCAATGGAGCTTTCGGAGAAAAGTCATCTAGCCAGAGAACAATTCAATTATGGTCCAAAAAATTTCGTTCCGGTAATATGAAACTCAACATTGAGCCTCGAGGAAGGCTCAAAACCAATGTGAACGAAGAACATTTGAGAGCCATGGTGGAAGCTAATCCACAAACAACAGTTCGGGCAGCTCTCGCATGTGATTTAAGTGTTAGTGTTATGACTGTTTCTCGTCACCTCGCTGCAATAGCAAAGATGAAAAAGCTGGATAAATGGGTGCCGCATGAATTGACAGATGGTCGAAAACTGAGACGCTTAGAGGTGTGTTTTTCATTGATGATTCGAAATGATAAAACGTCATTTTTAAATAGAATCGTTACTTGTGATGAAAAGTGGATTTTGTATGATAACAGAAAAAGATCTGGACGATGGTGAAATGCAAATGAAGCTCCAGGGCACGCACCCAAGCCGTCATTACACAAAAAAAATGTATGGTTACTATGTGGTGGACAAATAAAGGAATAATCCATTATTCTTTTTTAAAACCAAGCGAAGCAATTACGGCATTCATATTGTCGCGAAATCGACAATATGAATGAAGAATTAAAAACAAAACAGCCAATGCTAATCAATATGATATGGGTAATGATATAGATATGAGCCAATACTTTTGCAAGACAATGCTCGATCACATACATCTCGAATCACATTTTCCAAATTAAATTCATTAAATTATGAAATTTTACCGCATTCCCCTTATTCACCAGATCTTTCATCGACAGACTATCATCTTTAATTAATTAAGATTTAATAAACTCTAAAAATGTCGATTTTTATAAAAATGGCATAAATAATCTAATCACCTATAAATTCCGCAATTTCATATGTTACACCTTAAAATATATATATATATATATATATATATATATATATATATATATATATATATATATATATTTGGATGTAACATATGAAATTGCGGAATTTATAGGTGAGAATTAAAACGCAAGAGAATTAGTAACAAATTGAAAAAATAATATACTTGTACATTTATGAAATATTTGTTTTGTTTAATACAAACAAACAAACATATATTTGAATATTTAAAAGATGATCGAAATTAATATTTTAGAAGATGTATTTTAAAGGAATTGATGGTCAATTAAATTGAATGCTCTGTAAAAGATAAAAGATCCTATATTTAAACCGATATAAGTAACAAATTATCTACATATAATTGAAGATAGCACACGTACCGAAGATAATCCTAAAAGATAAAAACTCAGGTGATTCAAAACTATTAGAACTGCAGTGTAAAAAAACATAAATATAATTTAGAAATTATAAAAATTAAAACAAGAATATTAGTGCGTTAGTTCAAAAAGTTAGATAGCTGTAAAAAGAAAAAGTATTTGAAATAAAAATGAGTAAGGAGTATTTCAAAAAAGAAAATATCTTTATTTATATATATATATATATATATATATAAATAAATAAATAAATGATCCAGTGATGATGATGTTCCTGTTACTTATTCATTCTCTGATTAATTGATATCGGTCACGTGAGCTCTGTTCTGATTGGCTGATATCAGTACATGTTCTGTGTTTTGTTTTACGCTATACAACGAAAGAGATAGGTTTTCAGTGTAAAACTGATAAGAAATTTATTCAAAATATTGTAGTCACTGAAGCTTTAGAATAAAAAAACAATTACACTAACACATTTATAACATTGTATTTCGTAATGTTAATTTTTATGAACTTTTCCAATAAACATTTTAAGATATTTTACGTGAATTACTTTTGTGTATAATTTGTTACTTTCTGTTATTTGACAAGGGAAGGGGAGAGCGAAGTGTGAAATCTAGAGTTATAATTCAAGCAATTACTAAAATATTTTTAACAAAAGAATTATTAAAATATATATATAAAAACGTATGATCAAGTGCTCAACGAATGCAAATCAATCAGATTTGTTTTGTTATTTATCATAATTAGCTTAATATTTATTGATCATTGCATCAATGTCCAGGTATTGGGAGGTGTCCACTCATTGGTACATTTACCTTAAATCGAATGTGTATTGTAAATATAAATTTCCGAATACATTTATGATTTTGTGAATACAACACAATGCACAAGCTAATATTTTTCAATAACAATTGATTGTACGAGGTCAGACAATTAAGTAATGCGACAAAATTCAAAAATCGAGTATATTTAAAAATTAAGGTACATCGCTGCGATCCCCTTCAAAGTAGTCCCCTCCCGCATCTATACATTTATTCCAGCGGTTTTCCAGTTTTCGTAACAATTCTGGAACACTTCTTGTGGGACCTCTCCGAGTACCCCCGTCACAGATTCTTGGATATCTTCAACGGAGTCAAAATGTCGACCTTTGACGAATTTTTTCATATGGGGGAATAGGAAAAAGTCGCAGGGTGACATGTCCGGTGAATAGGGCGGTTGTGGTAACGTTGCGATGCCTTTAGACGCCAAAAACTGAGAGACATTGAACGCACTGTGACAGGGAGCATTGTCGTGATGCAGAACCCAAGTCTTCGCGATCTCTGGACGCCCTCTGAGCACCCTTTTTCGTAATTTTTCGAGCACATTGCGGTAGAATACTTGATTTACGGTTTGTTCAGGTGGTACGAACTCTTTGTTAACCACCCCTTTGCTGTCGAAGAAGCAAATCAACATGGTTTTCACTTTGGACTTGCTCATTCTCGCCTTCTTTGGCCTTGGTGCTCCAGGGGACAGCCACTGTTGTCTTTGTCGTTTAGTTTCGGGGTCATATTGAAAGAACCAACTTGCATCACCAGTAATAACTCGATCGAGAAGAGTAGGATCACTTTCAACCTGCTCGAGACAATCTTGAGCAATTTCTCTGTTCCATTTTCGTGACATGCACTACTCGCGCGTTGTTACAAAACACTAAACAGCTGGCGAAGAAATGATCGTATGAGGGTGGTCAAGGTCTACACAAACTACTAAATTTTTTAGCCACCCGTAACTCTATCAAGTATGTTTTGTTCATCACTGTTTTTAATATCTAATTCTTTAATGAACACTTATATTTATGAGTTTATAACAATTACATTACTCTTGACGTACAAATAACTGTTCAAAATCAATTACTCAACAATGTTAAAATACTTTGACAAAAGATGAATCAATTATTGTGCACACTTCTATATAATTTACGATGCTGTCGTTATAGAAGAACGTAAATAATTGATTCGTTATGAAAATAACTTCAGTTACAAATGAAATATATACATGGGAGTGCTTGCAGTAAACAAGGCATTTTAATAGTAAACACAATTTTCGAATTACTGTCGAAATGATTTGTACCATTTACATATTAAGTGTACGCGGTTCGATTCAATGACAAGCACTCAATTTGTATAAATATATTAGAAAATCTTTAACGCACAAATAACACTTTATCGATTTTATTCGTATTTCGATAATTTTCACAGAACACCTGTGTGGCGAATTACTTAAAGAAACTGGTTTGTTCTCGAATTTTATACATGATTGCATTTGATTTGTTTTATCGTTTCGCTTAGTAATTCGTCGACTTTTAGATCCGTCTACAAAAAGATTTTAAGCTTTTTTTGTATGGTCTTTCGCAGCCGAGTTCCACAGTTCAGAATAATGTTCACAGGATGCAAACTAATTGTTTTTAATCATCAGTTCTACCTGCGTTTCCTAAATTTTGTTCTTATAAATGTGTCGTGGTGTTACTGTAATGAAAACGATTTTGATTGTACAAGTAATCAAAATTATTTTATTTAATTGGTCGAAACAGAATCACTTTAACTGAACTACTTTATTTATATTTGTGATTTAGAAATGTTTTATAATAATTTGTTATAAAATGCGTGTTTAAGTTTTTTGAATGTCTATTTTGCAGTTTTAATCTATTTCGAATACAATTAGCAAATGGAAGTACATGTACATATATATATATATATATATATATATATATATATATATATACACACACACACTAGTCAGAGGGTTGGTGAGGGTGTGTAGTGGGCGAAATCGCTTACTATATATATATATATATATTTATACATGTGTATATATATATACATACATACACACACACACACATATATATGTATATATATATATATATATATATATATATATATATATATATATATATTAGGAGGCTTGCTGCGCTCACCAATTTGTCAATTATAAGCCTCCTGTACATCTAACGGAATGAAAACAAATATTTTTTAAAACTCATGTATAACTATATAATTATTATCACAGATATATCGCAACGTTGTTGTTACACACACATACACACACACATATATATATATATATATATATATATATATATATATATAAATACACATAGGAATACCCCGATTTAAGATGCTTTATTCAAAGTCGTTTCACAAATGTCGTAAAAAAAATTCCACCCCGAGTCGGTATTATTTCGCTTCGATATTTATTTTCGCCTACCCTAATCATTTCAGATGAAAGCATGTATTAATTAAGAACTCAAATTAACAAATACATATGTACATATGTATAGCATTCTTGTAAAATATATTTCTATATACATAATGTACATAGAAAAATGTCTATGAATTTGTCAATAAATTTCCATAATATACACATATGTATGTACATCCGTATGTATATACAATGGATCAAAAAGTCTCGATACAGTTAGCTGTACAAAAGATTCTCGCTTGTTTTATTACGAATTGTTTAAATTTTTCAAACTTTTTATGGTTGATTGTAACCTAAATAGTAACTTTAATGAACCATCTTGAAATGAACCATATTTATATGTTATTTAAAAATTAATGCTATCTTAAACAACGCTACTTTACTAACAGGCGTCAAAAAAGTTTCCATACACTCAGCATTATTGTGTGGGATTTTCTTATTTGTCGTTGGGGAAAACCCCATTTTACTGGTACTTGTTTGGTTGTTAGTGTGCTAAAGGTATCAATTTCCAATTCAGTTTCGTTTAGTGTGGAAGAAATATTATGCTTTTAAATGGAAATACCTTTATTAATTTGTAAATTTATTATTAGTTTAAGATCTGAACGACAATCTTTGAAGTGGATAGCAAAAACTGTCAAAGGCACATACAACAGTGCAATTGCAATATACAATAAATAAATATAAAAAAGTAAAAACAATTGAAAATAGACCTCGTTCTGGTTGAGCAAGAAACTTTGAAAATATACATAGACGAGCTATTCTCAGAATTATACATGAAAATCCCAGAACAAGTGCACCGAAGCTCACAAACTTGCTAAAAAATGAATAAAAAATAGAAATTGTACCCGAAAGAGTAAAAAATGTATGACACAAAGTGGGATTTAAAGGACGTGTACCCAGTAAAAAGCCACATAACATTAAGCTGTACATTAGTAAGAAAAATAAAATACTAAGATTAGAATTTACAAAGGCACATGTTAATTAGCCTCCATGCTTTTAGAAATCAGTTCTGCTCACTGATGAGTCGAAATGTAATGTTTCTGGCTCTGATGGAAGGATTGCGGTATGGGGGGAAAATGAAGAGCTAAAAAATAAATACATAATAAAAATTGTACCCGAAACAGTAAGAAAATGTACTACGCAAATCGGGTTCCATTCATCTGCTTCTATTTTGTCGCATTTCATCAGTTCCATCTCACTGTCAACATCTATTCCCTGTGAACTTGCGTCAGGCGTTGCAGCGTTCGCGTGACTGTTGTTCGCCTCAACTTGTCGACGCTGCCTCATCCTCTGCATTCGTTCTGCTGCTGTCAGAGGGGCCTTTTTGGATTCCTCATTTAGTCTTCTTTCACTTTGCATCCGTTTACGATACTTATTTACTTTCTTGTTTTGAAGATATTTGGACATTTTTAAAATTTTAGAGAAAATTAGTTCAGGTTCAACATTTTATAAGTATATATATTTTCAATTGCTTTGACTATTGTCACTGTTAGTATTTTATTTTATAGCACTTGTCCAGCTTTACCAAACGATACCTCACACAACATCCTACATATACGCACTCTTGAGCTGCATTAATTTTTCCGCGCGTCGAACCGATAATATTCCACTACAATTTGGCGACAATGTTGTGGCGGCTTGTGACGTCACGCTCTTAAGGTTAACATTGCGTAACATTCATACATCTTTGTTCTATTAAACCATGTGTTGCTTATTTGGATATGCGTTATAGTTTTAAAGCTATTAAGATTTGTTTAACACTAGAACTACCAAGAGCGTCATTTTGACGATTTTCAAATTTCGTGCTTAAAACTTTCGATATAATTTATGTTTTGTTCTAGAATTTTATGACGACTGAATGAAATATAAGAACAATTAAATATTCCTATTCAATTTCCACTCAGCTACTTTAACTTCCATAATTAGTATGACGTATACCTATTTATACCAAGACCCGTCAAATTGCCGACATTAGCAATCTCAAAATTTATAATAATTTGGCTAAATAAATTTATAATAAATGGCTTTCCGTACTTAGGCAAAGATGAACTTAGACCATCAGGAGTACCTTTGAGTGAATTTGTAGTTTTTAATCTTGTAAAAAACTATGTAAATTGTGGAAGAAATATAACAACAGATAACTTTTTTATAAGTATAGAACTCGCAAAGAAGCTACTGGCCAAAAAAACAAGTCTTGTTGGAACTATGCGAGCAAATAAAAGAGAATTGCCGAAAATAGCTAAAGCTAGAAAAGATAATATGGCTGTTTTCTCCACAAAGCTCTACAAATCCAATGATATTGTTCTAACGATTTACAAAAGTAAGCCTCGCAAAAAAGTACTACTTCTTAGCTCTAAACACAAATCTGTAAAAATTGCTTCTAATCGAAAACAAATTCCTGAAACTGTATCGTTTTACAATGAGACTAAGTTTGGAGTAGATATAGTTGACCAAATGGCCCGCAAATACAGTGTAAAAGCAGGGTCACGTAGATGGCCTTCACAGGTATTTTATAATATTTTGGACTTGGCATCAATCAATGCGTGGATTTTATATAAAGAGACTTGCGATAAAAATATAACAAGAAAACAATTTTGTTTCAATTATCCGAAGAACTCTCCAGTGCATATAGTTGCTGCAGAAAAGAAGCCTCCTCCCAAAAACAAGAACGGAAAGCAATGGATTGTACTCCAGAAAATTCAAAAAAAAATCCTTATGAACGCAAATCTTGCCAAATTCGATTGTGCAATAGAAACAGAGCGGTTTATACCTGCAATGCATGCAACAAAAATATGTTTGTGGCAAGTGTTCATCACAGATAACATGTATTTGTAAAATATGTGATTCATAGTTATTCCATACATATTAAATGTGCTATAATATAAATGCAAATAGAAAGTGTTTTTGTTTGTTTGTTTTTTTTTTGTATTAATAATTAATGAATTATTATATTAAGTGTTGTTTTTGTTAAATTATATTGTTTTATTTACATAAACTAAGTGAAAAGTTAAAATGAAAGCCATGATCAAAAATACGTCAATTTGACGAGTGCGGTAAAACTAGGTATATATTTAACATCGGTAGTTCTAGTGTTAATAAACACAAAATCGTAACATCGACTTTCGCATAGTTTCCACCCATATTAAACCCGCAGTATAAGACGTTTTCCGTCAAAATGAATACAAAATATAGAAATTGTACCCGAAAGAGTAAGAAATGTATGACGCAAAGCAGGATTTAAAGGACGCGTACCCAAGAAAAAGCATTACATTAGTAAGAAAAATAAAAAACTAAGATTAGACTTTGGAAAGGCACATGTTAATTAGCCTCCGTGCTTTGGAAACCAGTTCGGTTCACTGATGAGTTAAATTTTAATGTTTGTGGCTCTAATGAAAGGATTTTCGTATGGAGGAAAAAACAGAGCTAAAAACTAAAAATTTGTGTTCTACTGTTAAGCATACTGGACATAATGTTCTAGTGCGGGGGAGGGGCAAAACAATTGCATGCATCTCCACAATCACCAGATATGAATCCAATAGAGCATTTGTGGGACAAAATAGGAAGAAGAATTAGAAAACATAGCATTCAAAACAAAGAAAAATTAAAAGTTGGCATAAAACAAGAATGGAATTCCATCGATTCGTATGTAAGAAATAAATTTATAGATGGAATGAAAAAACGTATGATGTAGGTGATAAATGGAAAGGGAGATTCAACAAGTTACTAATGTTTCAAAAAGACTAACACAATTCATGAATTTTAATAAATAATTACTGTTTCTATTAAGTGCATGGAAACTTTGAGTTTCAAATACTGATTTTTGTTATTGAAATTTGTTTATTTGTTTTACTATTTAATATTATAATATTTTCTTTGTGTCATTCTCTTTGTATGATTACAAAACACATGTGATCTGCATATTTCTATAATAAATACAATATTATGGTTATTATAAACGAAAAACTAAAATTATCACAAGTGTATGGAGACTTTTTTGATCCAGTGTACATTATTCCAAATTATGTGACTTAAGTTTTGCTTGTTATACTCATACGTACAATTTGGTCAAATTTAAATAATTCTAAGTTAAGTCGGAATTTTACAGAACGTAACCCCGTCGTCAACAGTTAAAATATTAGTCTGTAAACTCTTTAAAGAGTACAAAATGTAAAATTGTTTAAATAAAATTGTTTTCTATATTCATTTGGTTTTTCTTTATCTATTAAAATTTTCTTATTTTCCAATAAAAAATATTTAGAAATTCCACAAATATCAGATCTCAGCGAAGTTCCAATGCTATTTTCAATATAATTTGTAAAAAAAATTGTTTAACCCTTTCACATCGGCTATATCCGGCATCCACAAAATAATGCACACCGGCTAACGCAGGCTATATCCGCCTTTAATGAACTCAACACTAGCGCCACGCCACTTGAGTGCCACGCACTGAACATTATTTCATTTTAACTATGCCATGACCCTTTTTATTAAGCATAATTAAGGGAACTCCGAACATGCACGACACTTTTTATGAGTACAGTGTGCATTGTCACGACGACCCATTCATCGATAACGTACTGATGGTTAGTTCCGCCGTTGCGAAAGGGTTAAATTGGTTCCTATCGACCCACTCTCTTTTGAAGTACATTTCAAATGAAACACTTACTTAAATTGAAAAAGAATTAGGAGTGCAAAGGATGAATATGTGTTTTATAAATTAAATAAAAATATTTCCACACACAATCTCACATTTATACAAAAGATATATATCTGTGTATCTTTAAAGAACGCAATTTAATTCTAATAATTACTAAAGGTAATAAAATAAATGACATAAAATAAATTTAAGAAAAAACTTTTACAACCTTATCCGAAACATTATTTAATTAAATAACACGAAATATATACACATTAATAAAAATGACTGTAATAAAATCTGCATTCAAAGAAATATAAAAACACATTACGACTCGCGAAACAACTTCAATTACAATAAACATTATAAATATATTATATTTTATTCTATAATAGAAATGAATACTTGAAAAATTATTTCATTAACTCGCCAACACAGAGAAAAATCCAACTCGATTAATGTCGGTTTTATGTTAATATACATATAAGAATATAAAGTTTAGACACTAAATCAGACTTACTCGCCACGTAAATTATTTCTCATGTAAAATAGATGACGAAACTTTCTGCTCATATTTTCCATATTTTATTTACTATGCAAGAAGTAGGGTAATTGTACTTGTTATCTCGGCATCGGTTAATTTATCAAGAGATTTATTGTGAGATTTTTGTATTCACGTCATTGTTTAAGTTCACTCTAATAAAACATGAGCGCGTTGTTAAAATAAGAGAAGAGTACTAGAAACGTGTTACTACCGAATATAACGGAAACAGTTCGAATATCCATTTATACATGCTTCAAACGTAAACTGGCGGGTATGAATATTTGAAATGTAAACTATGAAGAACTAAAAAATGAATAATACATGACGGCCATTACGGGCCGACAGATTACCTGTCGCTCTCTAGCAAAACATGAACGCATGCAATCTGGATTTATCAGTACACAATAGAGAATATATATATATACACATACAAATACACTAGATTAAAAAAGTCTCATACAACTAGCTACAACAAATATTTTCGCTTATTTTATTTTGAATTGTTTAAATTTTTTAAACTTTTTATGGTTGATTGTAACCTAAATAGTAATTTCAATGAACCACCACGAAAATAACCATATTTATATGTTACTTAAAAATTAATGTTATGTTAAACAACGCTACCTTATTAACAGGCTTCAAAAAAGTTTCCATTCACTCAGCATTATTATATGGAATTTACTTATTTGTCGTCGGGGAAGTCCCCATTTTACTACTGGTACTTGTTCGGTTGTTAGTGTGATAAAAGTATCAGTTTCCCATTTAGTTTCGCTTAGTGTGGTTGAAATATATAGGCGCTTAAATGGAAATACCTTCGTCAATTCGTGAATTAATTATTAGTTTAAGATCTGAAGGACAACTTTGAGGCAGATAGCAAAAACTATCAAAAAGTCACATGCAACAATACAATATATAGTAAATAAACATAAAAACTAAAAACAATTGAAAATAGACTCGTTCTGATCGACCAAGAAAATTAGAAAATATACACAGACGAGCTATTCTCAGAACTATACATGAAAATCCCACAACAAGTACACCTGGTTTCACACACATGCTAAAAAATGAATGCAAAATAGAAATTATACCCGAAACAGTAAGAAATGTATTACGTAAAGTGGAATTGAAAGGACCTGTACCCAGGAAAAAGCCTTACATTAGTAAGAAAAATAAAATATTAAGATTATAATTTGCAAACGCACGTGTTAATAAGCATCCATGCTTTTGTAAATCAGTTCTGTTTAATAATGAGTTGAATTTTAATGTTTCTGGCTCTGATGGAAGGATTATGGTATAGAAGAAAAAACGAAGAGCTAAAAACTAAAAATGTGTGTTCTACTGTTAAGCATGGTGGTTAATCTTCTAGTCAGGGGTTCTATGAGTGCTTCAGGAGTTGGTAATTTGATATTTACTGAAGGTACAATGAACCAACACGTATATTTGGATATATTGAAGGAAAATTTAGTGTCTAGTACTAAAAAACAAAATATTAAGATTACAATTTGCAAAGGTACATGTTAATAAGCCTCCATGCTTTTGGAAATCAGTTCATCATCCATTCACTGATGAGTCGAAATTTAATGTTTGTGGCTCGGATGGAAGGATTATGATATGGAAGAAAAAACGAATGATTAAAAACTAAAAATTTATGTTCTAATAGAAAATGAATGTTAAATCAAAAGTATTCAAATATTTGGGTCCAATTTTTATTACTTTTTTAATTTATTTTTTTCCTATACCACATATGTTTACTACACAACTGCAAATAACATTACTGAATAAATTAAATTGGGACACACCCGAAATGGTATAATTATAATGTGTATGCAATATGTGATACTATATGATAAATATATGCATTGTGATGATATCTGGTGTTTAGTTGATTATTTAAAGATTAAACATTTTTCAAACGCGTTAGGCTTTATTCGCACGAGCGTTAAAAACCGCATCAACGCGCCCTTTTTATTCTTCATCTTTTCAATAAAACATATGGAACTCTTGTGTATTTTTTTACATGTCGGCGTTTATTTAACGCCCGGTAAAAAATATAGAACTTGATTCATTTCTAACACCGAGTGTTTTGCGTTGAAATAAATACAACATATGGAAGAGGGTATTTTCACTCGCATAGGCGTTTAAAAAGCACCGAATGACACCGAATTTGTCAGTCAGTCTTGCTTGCACGTTGGTACTGGTTACAAGTACAACAGATAACGGAAGACAGCGTTTACGAAAATGGCGGTATTTGATACTGAACGTTTTATTTTGGAGGTGGAATCGAGATCTTTGTTATATAAGAAAGGTTTACCAAATTGTTCAAACAAAATTTTGAAGCAAGACACGTAGATTTAAGTCACTTCAAAACAATTCCAAATTGGAAAAATACCGTAGATAAGAATTCTCAATAATTCATTAAATGTTTCAATTCTCAAACTGGAGTAGCTGATAACATTCGGATACAACCTTCTTCAATCTTTCATAAATAGCCACAAACTGTCCTTTCAAGTATCGTTGATCATTCAGAGGATGCACACAGAACTTTTTCATTTTTTTTCGCCTTTTTATACATACAGCTATTACCAACAACTCTTCTGAATTCATACGTCCGAAGATGATGAAAAGAAGTGATTTTTAAACGCTCATATGAACACTATATCTGCGAGCGTTTTAAAAGCGCTAACGCTAATTCTGAACGCAACGTTTTTTTAATCCTCATGCGAATAAGGCCTAAAAGTGAAATTGCGTAAATAGAGACCGTATAAACAGAGGGATTATAGTATATATTATACATACATACATACATACATATACACACATATACATACATACATATCATATATATATATATATATATATATATATATATATATATATATATATATATGTGTAAATAAAAATTAATTATTTTTTCATGTAATTATACACTTTATAATGGAAAAAAACGTGTTTCTCGTACAAAGTGTATGATTTAATATTTATTACAATAAAACTACAGCACTATTGTTCCTCTGGTACGGTCTGTGTTAAAGGTTACATTAGACGGATATCTTAGTCTAATAAATTAAATAGCATTATCTTGTATGCATTGACCTTTACGTTAAGATGTTTATGATAATATTAGAACACACACAATACTTTAGTAATTGAATAATATGTTTTACAACACACAAACTTGGTACGGTTATTATGCATTGTTTCTTAATATTTGTCTATAAGTAAATGACATATGCATTTAAGTTTACTCAAGACAATGGCAATAATAATGTACAAAAATATTCAAATGATATATATATATACACACACATACACACATACATATTGGTCTGTGTATATCATAAATGCAATAAATATAGATTTATAAAGTTATATTTAAGTTCAAACACTTTTTTCTAAATAGAAGATGGAGTAGGAACAAAATATACTTTACGTTTTGTCTATCACATTTAGAGTGTAGAAGTTTGTAGTTTTATATAATATATACATATATATATATATATATATATATATATATATATATATATATATATATATATATATATTTGTAAGACATGTAATATCTATATAAATACCCTGTTCGACAATAAAAATTAATTAACTGCAGAGCTGCAGACACGAGTTATGTATTTAATATCGAAAACGAGATTTCATATTCACAGAAATGTCAAACCACCATCCCGCTAAACAACAAAAAATATATTATTTTACTGCTACCAGTGTATTTTGCATTATTCTAACAGATAAAAGGGTATTTAAATTGCTCCTGTCTATTTCATACATAGCAGTTTCATTTTTAACACTTTTGATAAAAACAAATATTCATAAACATTATATTTAGTATTACCATCGTTGTTGCATTTTTTTTACACTTTACAAACATTAGATCTGTAAGAAAAATGTTTAGAATTGTTTTTAAACGAAATTATTACTATTAGTTATTATGTTTATTATATATATATATATATATATATATATATATATATAATATATATGAGGATGATTTGATAAACATGGTAAATAAGCCAGTTAAACACCATTGTTTGAAAAGTCACGCAAATTTATTATCATCAGCTAATATGCTGAAGTGTAAGCTTCGTTTCTTTACATAATGATCAATCTTTTCTCACGAATTCGTGGCCGCTCCGAGCTCGGAACCCTTAGTCCTCGCCAGGTTCGACACCCGCTTGACCCGCCACTGTATATATACCATATACGTGAGTCGTTTGATATGTATGGTAAAAAAGCAAGTTAAACACCGTTTTTTGGGAAAAATCAATTTTCTTTCTCAACACAGTCGACATTGAGGCCTATACACTTGGTCCAATGAGTTTCTATTTTTTTTCATCCCGTTGGAAAAGTAGCTTTTCTAAAATTCTGCAAAATACGCATTGACGACAACGATGACATCTTGATTCGACGAGAATTTCTTCCCACCGAGCCAAATTTTCAAGTTTGGAAACAATAAGAACTCGTAAGCGGCTAAGTTCGGAGATTAGGGTGGATGAGGAATCAATTCGAAGCCTAATTAGTGCAGTTTTGTTAAAGCGACGACCGATTTGTAGAACAGCCCGTTATCCTGGTGAAAGAGCACTTTTTGTGCGTCAATCTTACCCGTTTTTATTTCTGTTCT
This sequence comes from Acanthacorydalis orientalis, assembly GCA_034766995.1. NCBI lineage: Eukaryota > Metazoa > Arthropoda > Insecta > Megaloptera > Corydalidae > Acanthacorydalis > Acanthacorydalis orientalis. The sequence goes on from CM068314.1 coordinate 54,495,161, forward strand.
TCTTTCAAACAGGCCAATAATGGTACATAATAAGTTCATGTTATAGTTTTTCCCTTCGTTAAGTAGTCGATCAGAATGATTCCTTGAGAATTCCAAAAAACAGTGGCAATAATCTTCCCAGTCGACAAAACGGTCTGCCTTCTTTGGTGTACTTTCACCAGTCGTTGTCCAGTGCTTTGATTGTTTCTTCGATTCAGGTGTGTAGTGATGGATCCATGTTTCATCCACGGTGACGAATCGATGCAAAAATGATTGCTCATTTTTTTTCATTTTTGCAGCAACTGCTACAATTCTCGCTTCAAACGTCTGTGGAACGTAAACAACGCGTCATTTCTGGCTGAAATGTCGCCTTGCTTGTTTGAAAAGTGACACTTGATAGCAGTTACGTTACCAAAAGAATGGTGACGCCACATCAAAGAAATTTACTAAACGTATTAAACAACCCGATGTATTAACGTGCAAATTGGTTTTATGATAAATATCAAATTTATTTTTGAACTGATAGACTTTATGCTCAGTTTCAGTTATTGAGTCATCTCTGTATTTTGTGATACTCGTAATATAATAGAGATAACAGAAAATATCGTTTAAGAGCAGAAACTGATCGCAAAAGAATACAAGTACATCAAATTAACAAAAGTCTGTTGAAGAAAACAAAGGAGTATATTTTTTTTTATTGTTGTTGCATATGATTTCAATACAGATAAATAGTAAATATCGAACTGCGACATAGTTGTTACATGCCCGTACGTTATTGGTATAAATGAAACATTATTGAAAAAATATTCATCTACTTGTAAGTTTTTCATTTATTTAATTTGGATAATTTATTCATTACCATTATGTTAATATTAAAATTGTATAATTATATAATGACAAAATACAGTTTTCTTTCTTTCTCTCTCTCTCTCTCTCTCTCTATATATATATATATATATATATATATATAATAAATAAACAAATATATGTATGTGTGCGTACTCGCATATTGTGAATGTATGACTTCGTATGTATTTTTTAGTATTTGTGTTTTTCCATTTATAAAAAACTAAATCATCACATTTAATTAAATGTAAATAAAATAATGCCTTAGGGTAGGTATTTCGTCTTTTTAAATTTATTAAAGCAAGAACATAGATAAGTTATTTATGTGCTAATTAATCAAACGTTCATCATGTAGATGCGAAATTTAAAATTAATTACATTTACCAAACTTATCAAACAACCCACGTTCATGTACGTCTCATCAATGGCAAAATGTTTTGATGCAAAAATTCGGTTATATTGCGCTTATAGAGTGCCAAAAAATCGGTTGAAACGTCCCATCGACATTGTTTTTGGTCAGGTGTGAGCAAACGTGGCACCTATCTAGAGCATAGCTTGGTCAAAACCCAAATATTTGTGTAAGATATTGCACAAACGTTCCGTTGATAAGGAAAAAGTTTTTACTCTCTCACTCGCTTTCACTCTACGATCTATCCAAACGGTTTTATGGATTTTTTTAATCATTTCTTGAGTAGTCACTTCAATGGGACGTCCACTATGTGGTTTATCACTGGTGCTCGTCCGACCCATTTTAAGTTCAGCAACCCAGCGCTTAACCATTGTATTCGATGGAGGAAAGTCTACAAACATTGAATACAAGCCCTTTTTTCTATCGGTTGCACTTCAACCTCTTAAAAAAATTAATCATGGCATGAATTGCACCATCAAAATATTAAGCATAGTGGCGCCATCTATACACGAGGCCAGGAACTTCCCACCATACCCACGTGTATGTGTGTGTGTGTGTATATATATATATATATATATATATATATATATATATATATATCATTTTATGAATATTTAACATAGTGAATGGTTTTTGTTGCATAATTTCTATGGTAATAGCTATTATTGTCATTGATATTTATTTTCTTAGAACTGTTTTAATTTATTGTTTACAATATATTCTTGTTTTATAAGTTCGTTTAAGGTGTAGAAGAATTGCATTCTAAAAAATTACAGCTTATAAACGATAATGTGTAAGATACAAGAATAAGAATATTGGTTTTGAAATTTTCTCTCCATTTCGCTCTGTATACATATATATATATATATATATATATATATATATATATATATATATATATATATATATATATATATAAATCAAAATTACCCACAATTTTTTTTTCGATGACGTCGAGGTTTCTACGATAGTCAAATATGTTTATATCATATGTAAAATAATACGTTACAATATATATATATATATGGTACATACAATCAAAATTATCTACAAAACACTATAAAATAACACATTGCAAAAATAATCTCTCTACAAGAATGTTTATATAGCCATACTTAAATATATATTGTGTGTATGTATATATATATATATCCATGTCGTCGACTTATTTATTTGGGATGAGGTTTCTACGGTACTCAAGTATGTTTATCTCACATGAAAATAATCCGTTACAATATGGACATATTAACAAATATATATATATATATATATATATATATATATATATATATATATATATATATATATATATATCTCCATGACGTCAACTTATTTATTTATGACGAAGTTTCTATGGCACCCAACTATGTTTCTCTCTTCTCACTACATACATTAAATCAAAATTATCCACAAAAATAAAAAAATCTGACTTAATTATTTGAGACGTGGCTTCTATGATACCAAAATATGTTCATTGTTTGATTCGGTTACATGTACATGTCTATAATTAACAAGTGGACAAGCGGAGAGAGTAGGGGGCTGATCCCCTAATACATAAATAAATATATATATATATATATATATATATATATATATATATATAAATGTATATACATTAAATGTCTGTTTGCTTCTCTGTTACATTTTTATTTCTACTCCGTTTGACCTCTTGACCTTACAAAATCATTCACTATTATCCTACGATCAATTATAGGATATCTTTATCAATTAATCTATTTTAAAAATATAGTGATTTTTCATATAAAAAAGTATAGTATGATATTAGGCTAGCACACTACAGACAGGCAATTATAAGAATCCAATACATACGAAAATACAGACTGTATGTAACAAAATCCGCAACATGACATATCCGTAACAGTTTACTATTATTCAAACATATCAAAGGGGTTCCCTTTCAAATACGATTTTTTTACTCTACTTAGTTCAAAATATACTGCAAAAAATAATACCATCATTCTTAGTTTTTTATCGTATAGAAAAAGATTTTTGATTGAACATTTATTTTTGATTAAACCTTTTTTTGTGGTTTGTGTGACAGTGAAAAATTACATTGTAACACAGAACTTAGAGACTTAATAGACTTTATTGCTAATCGTTTAAACATCTCGATTTCTTTACTTCCAATACATAAAAAGAAGAATTTCTTGTGGCGTATTGTGAACGGCAATAGAAAATGGATCTACTTCGACAACCCGAAACGCAGGAAACTGTGTTAATCCTGGGTAAACCATCAACGTCAACACCAAAGCAAAACATCCACGACCGCAAAGCAATTCTCTTTTTGGTAGGATATGGTGGGTGTCGTGTATTATGAGGTGTTGAAACTGAGGAAAACAATCACCACCGAACGTTATAGACAATGGATACATCATCAACTTCACATCATCATTCTTCGCGGAAATTGTGTAACATTGGGAGTCACTGTTAGTAATAATTTAATATAAAATCTGTACACGTTTTTTTCGAATTTTTTATCTGTTTTTTTAAATTTTAAAGAACATTTTCTTATAGAGATAGAGAGATAGAGATAGATCATATAAAGAAGATATATCTTAACTGTGACACTTTTCTTGATATATCTTTTTTTGAATGGAGCATTCTCAATGATATTAAACTTATTATAAATCATTAAATAATACAAGTTGAATCGTAATCAATACCTCATGTATTTTTGATGTGCTTAATTATTTTAAATGTCTTTTTATGTATGTTATTAAATAAAAACTGTAAATGCATATTAAAAACAATAGAGCACAGACGATTATTACTAATTAAGCAAAACAGATTTCAACTGATTATTTGAACCGTGACGTTAATTATATGCATACACATTCATGTACAAACATACACACACGAATAATATATATATATATATATATATATATATATATATATATATTTATATATATATATATATATTTATATATATATGTATACATATATATATATATATATGTATGTATATATATATATATATATATATATATATATATATATATATATATATATATATACATACATACGAGGTCAGACAATTAAGTAATGCGACCGATTTTTTTTCTCGGCCTGTGGTAACACTGCGAACCTGTAACTCCGCCACCGTAATAGCAGATCCCTACTCTCTCGATTGAGACCTTGACCACCCTCGTACGATCATTTCTTCGCCAGCTGTTTAGTGTTTTGTAACAACGCGCGAGTAGTGCATGTCACGAAAATAGAACAGAGAAATTTAGAGCAACGGTGCGCGATAAAATTCGAGCAGGTTGAAAGTGATCCTACTCTTCTCGATCGAGTTATTACTGGTGATGAAAGTTGGTTCTTTCAATATGACCCCGAAACTAAACGACAAAGCCAACAGTGACTGTCCCCTGGAGCACCAGGGCCAAAGAAGGCGAGAATGAGCAAGTCCAAAGTGAAAACCATGTTGATTTGCTTCTTCGACAGCAAAGGGGTGGTTCACAAAGAGTTCGTACCACCTGGACAAACCGTAAATCAAGTATTCTACCGCAATGTGCTCGAAAAATTACGAAAAAGGGTGCTCAGAGTGCGTCCAGAGATCGCGAAGACTTGGGTTCTGCATCACGACAATGCTCCCTGTCACAGTGCGTTCAGTGTCTCTCAGTTTTTGGCGTCTAAAGGCATCGCAACGTTACCACAACCGCCCTATTCACCGGACATGTCACCCTGCGGCTTTTTCCTATTCCCCCATATGAAAAAATTCGTCAAAGGTCGACATTTTGACGCCGTTGAAGATATCCAAGAATCTGTGACGAGGGTACTCGGAGAGGTCCCACAAGAAGTGTTCCAGAATTGTTACGAAAACTGGAAAACTCGCTGGAATAAGTGTATAGATGCGGGAGGGGACTACTTTGAAGGGGATCGCAGCGATGTACCTTAATTTTTAAATATACTCGATTTTTGAATTTTGTCGCATTACTTAATTGTCTGATATATATATATATATATATATATATATATATATATATATATATACAGATATATATATATACAGATATATATATATACAGATATATATATATATACAGATATATATATATACAGATATATATATATACAGATATATATATACAGATATATATATATACAGATATATATATATACAGATATATATATACACAGATATATATATACAGATATATATATATATATATATATATATATATATATATCTACATATATATCATATATATATATATATATATATGATATATATGTAGATATATATATATATATATATATATATATATATATATACATATATATATATATATATATATATATATATATATATATATATATATATATATATATATATATATATATATATATATATATATATATAGAAAATAAATTAATATCAACGTAACATTCTGCCCCAGTTTATTTTAATATGTATGAAATAAACGATCACAATCAATGTTGTATGAATAATAATACAATATTATTCTTTTCCGTGTGGGTAGTGTGTGCCTTTTGTGTCTTTGAACTTTAAACATATGAGAAATGAGCTTTTTTAGTACCTGATAAGTTATTTGAAAAATATACTATATGAAAATAGCTAGCAGCATATTTAAATAATCGTACATAGATTGCAGATTGATCATGCGACCCATTTAAAGCGATGGCATTGAAAATGTATGTTAAACTTTTTTTGTGACAGTTATTATCGTTTATTATTTATTTAAAAAAACTTTTATTGTTTAATGCATACCAAGATATCGAAAATTGTTACATGAATAATACAAGTTGTTGGATACTTGCTTGTCCTCGTTTTTTTACCAAAATTAATTCAGATCATACCAAACATTTTAGAATGTAATTAACATTAAATTTTTATTATTTTTGTTTTTAGTCATTTGTTAAGAAATTGAATGATGTGTAAAAAACACACATAGAGCAATATTTCTGTTTATTCTTCATTTTAAATTTGGATATAATATTTGTGTTATTCTCTATGACCAGTTTCGACTCTTATGTGTTTTTTAAGAAGTTTATCTATCTATCTATATATATATATACATATACGAGCGGGCTTCACAAAATTCATAGAAGTGAAAAGAAAGACAATATTTAGGGCAGTAAAATTATTTTTATTTTTCAAAATAAACTCCCGTAAGGTCAGAAAATTTTTTCCAACGTTACTCGAGTGCCATTATGCTGGTATTAAAGTGAGATTTCTCAAACTCTTCAAAATAGACATCCACTTGGATTATTACCTCCTCATTGATTCTATTGTGGAAGAAAGACACATTCAAATATACAAACTATTATTAAAAGCTTTAGTAAAAGCTTTAGAGTAGCAGCCGGTAGAGTAAAAACTAAACCACGTTCCAACCGGCCTAGGAAATTTTCGTCTAAAGAAGAACGAATTGTGGTCAATAAAAAAAGATCCTATAATTTCAACCCCCAAAGTAACTCAAGAATTGAAGGAAATAATAGGAAAAAATATAATCAGAAAACTATTAAGAATATCTTGCAACAAAGCTGGTTTTTATGGCCATTCAGAAAGAAAAAAGTCGTTAGTTTCAAAGGTAAATAAATGAAAGCGGGTGAAATTTGCTGAAATTCATAAAAACCAATCAGAGAATTTTTGGGGAAATGCTGTTTTCAGTGATGAGAATAAGTTTAATATTTTTGAGTCGAATGGAAACGTAAAAGTATGGAGACGAGCAAATACAGAGCTTAATAAGAAAAATATACGAATCATCAAATATGGGGTGGTAAGTGTGATAGTGTGGGACTATATGAGCGCTGCAGGGGTTGGAAATTTGGAGTTCATGGAACAAACTGGGCAAATATGATTATTCACGTATTTTTCAGAAAAATTGAATAATCAATGTTGAAAAAATAAGTTTAGATCCAAATAAATGTATGCTTCAGCAAGATATTGACCCAAAACACTACTATTTAACAGGGAAAGAATAGTTTCTTTACAAAGTCTCTAAGCAATTGCATTCATCCCTTCAATCAAGCAATTTAAATTCCATAGAACATTTATAAAATTTACTTAATCGAAACCTCACAAAACATCAAATAAAGTCTACGAAATCACTGAAAATTACATTATTGGTTGAATGGGAGAAAATAACGGGACAAGATATAGAAAAAACTGGTTCTTAATATGAAAAGTCGTTTAGAAGCTCTGGTAAAGTCAAAAAGCTATTCTATAAATATTGAAAATTAGAAAAAAAAATATAAACTATCTTTATATTTTATTTTTTTTCTTTGTACCTAAACTTTTTTAATATCTAATTAAGGTAATTCTTTGTTTTTTTTTTATTTTTCGCGTTTCTTAATGTATTTGGATTTAATTTGGTTATGAGTATATTCTTTAATATATACAAACACAAAAAATCCGTCTACTTCTTATACTCAGTATGTTTTATGTAATAAATTAAGTTTATGGTAGAGAAGAAATTGTTTAAAAATATGTTTGATGTCATTTATTACTGTACATCAAAATATAATATTTACCAATTATAATATATATATATATATATATATATATATATATATATATATATATATATATATATATATATATATATATCACTGAAACGGACGCCAATTACCTTAGTTGAGGATGTGCTCTTAAACCCCAAAATACCTATCTACCTTATTATATAAAAGAATGTGCATAAATAAAATTTACCAGGATAAATACCTTAAGAATAGCAAACAATTAATTTTATTCATCTTATAAAATGAATTCGGATGTATTTTTGAGTGCAACAATTTACCATTTTTTCCAATAAAACTTGTATGTTTCATTTTCAGTACATATTAAATAAAATCAATGGTTTTATATCAGCTGTGAATCAAATAGTGAAAAAAGTAAATAGAACGATTTTATTTTTTTATTCTTTATTTTTCTATTTGTACATAAAAACTTTGTGTGTATATATATACATATATATATATATATATATATATATATATATATATATATATATATATATATATATATATATATATATATATATGTATACACACACACACACACATATATATATATATCTGTGTGTGTGTGTGCGTGCGCGTGTGTGCGGTTGAATAAGGAAAACAATTTCAATTATTTAGCAACCTTAAAAAATTAATCTCATTTTAATAACATAAACTATTATAATAATAAGCTTAATTCGTGTGTCCGGTTGAATGATTAGAGTGACGAATTAAGACACACACAAATAGTCAAAATATAAATATGATGAATTAATATTCTTCAACTGTAACCATTAATTTCGTACAGACTAAATTAGCATCACAGATGTTTTTCTTCAAGTGTATACTTTGCTTTTATAAAAAAAAGTGAAGAATTGCAAAAGAAAAACTGTTCACAACGTTGTGTAAGAGTAAATAGTAAGAAAACATACATACACATGTATATGTATACGTACATATATATATATATATATATATATATATATATATATATATATATATATATATATATATATATATACATATACATATACATATACATATACATATTGGGTTGGCCAAAAAGTAATTGCGTTTTTTTTCTAATAGATGAACATATATGTCTTGAAATGTAACTAACTTCATTCTAAATCGCACACAAATTATGTATCTTGATAGCTGACAGTTCAAACTTGTTTTAGAAAAAGAAAGTGTACGGTTTCGTTAACAATTGTTTGTTTACCGTCGATTACATAATGGAAAATCAAAAGGAACATTTCCGTTATATTTTGCTGTATTACTTCCCAAAAAAGAAAATAACTGTGCAAGCTCATAGAAAACTTAAGGTGTGTATGGTAAAGATGGCTTAAAATTAAGACAGTGTCAGAATTGGTTTGCTAAATTTCGGTCTGGAGAATTTTATGTTAAAGATGTTTTTTGAAGTTGTTAAAGATGAATTTTATGTTTTATGATAAAGATGCACCACAACGCTCAGGAAGAAAAATCGGAGCTGATGATGACAAAATAAAGGCATTGATCTAATCCAGTCAGCGTTTAAGGACACGAAAGATTGCTAAGAATCTTTACGTATCGAAATCGAGCGTTAAAACCATTTAAAACAACTTGAATACGTTAATAAGGTCAGTATTTAGTTACCACACGAGCTTAAAGAAATTCATCTCACTAAGCGCACTGACAGCTGCGGTTCTTTCTACAACGTGAAGAAAACGATCCATTTTCGAAACGTATGATAACATGCGATGAAAAATGGATCTCCTACAACAACATCGAACGAAAGAGATCATAGAGCAAGCGTGATGAACCTTTCCAAAATACCGCAAAAATTAAAAAAAAAATGAATTCCATACTGTGATAAAACACTTCTACTTGAAAAAGTGGATGGTCGCCTAGATCAAAGCTGAGTTGGACGGAGTTTATGGAGACTCTTCACGAGCACAGAAGATTATTTATTTCTGAATAAATGAGTTTAAACGTGGAAGAACATCCATTGAAGATGAAGCTCACTCTAGGCGCCCAGTTGACAATCACCACAACGGATATTGTTGAAGAAATCCATGGTATTGTTATGGAAAATTGAAGATTGTAGGTATCTCAACAGAACGAATGTACAATATCCTGCACGAAAAATTGTACATGAAAAAGGTATGTGCGCGATGGGTGCCAGGATTGCTGACTGTCGACCAAAAATACACACAAAAGGACATTTCAATCCAGTGTTTGGCGATGTTTAATCGCAATCCGCAAGCTTTTTTACGTCGATTTGTCACCGTGGATGAAACATGGATCTACCACTACACATCTGAGTCAAAGCAATGGACAACGACTGGTAACAGTGTGCCGAAGAAGGCGAACACCTTTTTGTCGGCTGGGAAGGTGATGGCAACTGTTTTTTGGGATTCCCAAGAAATCATTCTAATAGACTACTTAACGGGGGACAAAACGATAACAGGAGTCTATCATGCAACATTATTGAACTGTTTGAAAAAAGAGCTGAACCAAAAACGAACAAAATTGGCGCACAAAAAAGGTGCTCTTTCACCAAAACAACGCTTCATTTTACAAATCGACCGTCGCAATGGCAAAACTGCACAAATAAGATTTCGAATTGATTTCTCGTCCGCCCTATTTTCCTGAATTGGGCTCGTGAGACGTCTTCTTCTTCCCAAACTTAAAAATTTGGATCGATGAAGAAATTCTCGTAAATGAGGATGTTATCACCACCGTCAATACGTATTTTGCAGACTTGAAAAGTAAGCCTAGAAAAGCTACTCTTTTCTAGTCTAGAAAAGCTACTTTTCAGACGGGAGTAAAAAATTGGAAACTCGCTGGATCAAGTATATAGCCCTCAATGGGAGCTATGTTGAGAAATAAAATCGATTTTTTCCAAAAAAACTTATTTTTTCACTATACTTATCAAACTACCCTCGTGTATATATATACACTCAAACCTGTTTTTGTGCGGTGTTTTTTTGTGCGATTTTTTTTTGTGCACTTGTTTTTATGCGATTTTTTTTTGTGCGGTAAATGAAAATTTCAATGAATTTATTATTTTTGTTGAGTTTTAGCAAAATAACGCAGTGTAATTTGAATGTTAGTTTCTAAGTAAATTGCGGTACCGTTCAAGTCAGGTATAAGGGCGCGCATATCTGTCCTGTACCGCAATCGGATAATAAAGTTCTCTGCTGCACAGATGAACCGCTAGTTATTTCGTAAGGTTTTAAGTTATTTTAAACGCGAGACTTTTTTTCTGCGGTCCCTATTCACCGTATAAAAAAATTATTTTTTAATTGTGTTCCGAAAACTATATTTTATAGCTACTCGTGAAGTTTTGTGCGATTTTTTTTTTATGCGTTTTCTTTTATGCGGTCCCTATCTACCGCACAAAAACAGGTTTGAGTGTATATATATATATATATATACTCGGAGGTGGGATAAGAAATTTTCGGCTTAGGAAGAAAAAAACAAAATATTGGTTGAAAAATGATTTACTTTTCGGCATAGTCTCTTTTTAGTTAATTACACTTATTCCAGCGACATTCAAAAGCTTTTATGCCATTCTTATAAGCCGATTCGTCCACCTCTTCAAAATAGTCGTTTTGTGGCCACAATCATTCCGAAATCCAACGTATAATTTTTATCAACGTGTCACTTTTTGAGGTATGAAAATTAAATAAAGTCCGACAGGGCCATGTTTTGCTACTAGGCTATCTATGTTGAGAAAAAAAATCGATTTTTTCAAAAAAATACGGTGTTCAACTAGCTCATTTACCATACTTATCAAACAACCCTCGTATATATAATATACACAATATGTAGTATTTTAAAAAATACCATGTACCTATGTAGCATAGAAACAATTATACACTTCGTTTTAATATTTAAAAATCTATAAAAATTAATAAGAAATAAACGACACGCGAAACACCCACAATAAAATATAATACGTTCTTTGTAGCACAGAAAAAAATATTTAATTAACTTAAAGTGCACGTCTGAAAATATAGCAGTAAAAATGTCCGTATTAAATATTTCATCGCATTTTAAAGATTTGTCATACGTGTATTTGTTGGAAACAAAGTATGTCTACGGAGTACAATGTAAACAAATCGACGAAACAAGCAACGAAGCCGTGTCGCCTATCCAATTAACATTCTTTGGAGATTAAAGTAAACAGCCTCGTCTTCAAGTGGATCTTCACTAACAACCTGGTGAACTACTAGTTTGAACTTCAACCTTAACAATGTAACCAGGTCAACAAGCAATAAATGAAATAAACAAACGTGCACATGTACACTATATATATATATATATATATATATACATATATATATACATACATACACACACACATACATATATATATATATATATATATATATATATATATATATGCATATGCATCAGGTAACCAAGAAAGTTCTGTAATTTTTGAACTGAGAAAAAACACTTCTGTGTTTTTACATAAAATAACTTTCTGACATGTCCGGTGAATAGGGCGGTTGTGGTAACGTTGCGATGTCTTTAGACGCCACTTTGAGCACCCTTTTTCGTAATTTTTCGAGCACATTGCGGTAGAATACTTGATTTACGGTTTTTCCAGGTGGTACGAACTCTTTGTGAACCACCCCTTTGCTGTCGAAGAAGCAAATCAACATGGTTTTCACTTTGGACTCCGCGCCTCGTCTTTGACGCTCTCACGGCCTTTTTAAAAATCGGCATGCCACCGAAGCACCTGACTACGACTCAGGGCATCACTACCATACACTTTAAGCACTTTTTCATAAGTTTCTGTCGCGGTTTCGCCGAGTTTTGCACAAAATTTTATCCCGCACCGTTGTACTAAATTTCTCTGTTCCATTTTCGTGACATGCACTACTCGCGCGTTGTTACAAAACACTAAACAGCTGGAGAAGAAATGATCGTACGAGGGTGGTCAAGGTCTCAATCGAGAGAGTAGGGATCTGCTATTACGGTGGCGGAGTTACAGGTTCGCAGTGTTACCACAGGTCGAGAAAAAAAATCGGTCGCATTACTTAATTGTCTGACCTCGTATCTGGGGAATACGGGCCATGGGGGAAGATCTTCCACACTAAATTCATAATTTTGTTCTGGTCTCTACTACAACGTATAATCATGCGATATCTTGCAAAAATAAAACTTTTTTTACGATTTACAAGTGCTGGCTGTTTTTGTTCTAATGCAACGTGTACTCGTTGGAGTTGTTCACTATAAATGTTTTCTGTGAGGGTTTGACTCGCACTCGCAGATATTCATGGCAAATAATTCCTTTTGAAGTCCATCAAACACAGAGAAGAAATTTTCGCGGCGTTAACTTTCATTTAGGACATTGTGGGACACGATCACCTAATGAAGCCAGTGATGAGTACATTTATAGTTGGAATAAATAATCCATTTTTCATCAGTGGTCAAAATTTGATCCAAAAAGTTCTCTGATTCTAGTCGTGAAATAAGAGATGTACAGATTGTAAGACGCTGTAATTTGTTATTGGGAGTTAATTCGTGTGGTACCCATTTACTTAATTTCCACCTCTTTCCTATTTTGTGGAAATCCTTCCGTATTGTTCCGTCACTTACTTTGAACAATTCTTCAAGCTGTTTACACGTTAAACTGGAATTTGTTTCAATCATTATCTCCGATTCTTCGATATTTAAATTTGATGGTCTACCTGATTTGTTCTCGTCTTTAATGGATTCATCCCCAGTAGAAAATTTTTTAAAATACCTCTGGGCCTTTCTTGATGTAACTTTATTTTCTCCAAACGCAGTACACATTTTTTTACAGGTTCTGTAGCGTTAGTCCCAAGTTTAAATTCATAAAACAAACACGCACGTCCTACACTATTTTTTCACAGATATTTTTAAGGGTTAGAAGTATTTTTTAAATTAAAGTGAACAGTTCGAGATTTATTTTAAACACATGCTTATATTACGGATAAACAATTCTTGGAATTTTGTCCGATAACAAATGTAAAAAATTCTTGGAATTATTATACGTTGTAACAGCGACAGACCTTTCTTGGTTACCTAACATATACAGTCGAATTTGTTATAGTAAGTGTTGTGGGATAAATAGTACTTTCTTATACGACCGATTGGTTAATTCTAATTACAAATTATTTCCAACAGATTTACCAGTAACTACCTTTTATTAAACATGGAAATTTATTATAGGGCATTTCATTAGGTACACATTTTTGTTTTGAACTTATTGAACAAGATAGTACATTTGAAACTTAAAAAATTGACAATTTGTACACTTTTTTTACAATTTGTAAATTACGATCCATTCATAGTTTGTTTTAAAAAGATTTTGACTTTTATAACATTTTTGGGCAGATTGTAACTAACAGTAGATAGATTTATTTCAGCCGTTATCATTTCTTTACTGACTTTTAAATACCCTCGGCAATTTTATTATTTGTGAATTGTTTCGTTCAATTTATTTTTGACTTATTTCCTTCACTATATTAATCCTATTATACCTCTTAATGCTAATTTATTCCTCTATATATTTATATGAATGACTTTTAAAAAGTTGAATTATAATGTGATACATTTTTGGGCCTTCATGTGCGTAGTGTTAGAGAGCGTGGTCTATTTCTAATTCATAACAAAATAAGATGCGTATCTATTTTTCTAGTATTATGTTGTTTTTTCCTATATTTACAAAATTTCAAAAATAGTTTGTTTTATATTTTGAGTTTTTATTCTGATTGTCATATATATATATATATATATATATATATATATATATATATATATATATATATATATATATATATATATATGTATATTACGTATACAAATTAATTCGGTTCCTTTTACATATATATATATATAGCCAGAAAGTTTGTCAATTTTTAAGGAATATTCATGACAGCATTTTTGTATGCAAGTATATCTTTAAAACACACCGGTTTGTTTTATAACATTTTATTCTGTTCATGCAACTTAAAATTCCATCTTTTACAAGTTCATCAAGGAAAATCTAACTTAATACATATTCGGTCTATATTTTTTACATTGCTATCGCCTAAGGGCCGGCATTTTTTAATACGATTTGGGATATTTCATATTAAAATAAAATAAATTTTAAAAGAGCACATACATTGTAATGAAATCTTGGGAACCCTCATTCTCACAGTTAAATTGTGGCGTGTTGTTTTATAAACTCGCACATTTCAATCCAATTGTTAGCCGATTTTTAAAAAATTTTCCGGCGCCATGAATCTGATAAACAAAATAGAAAATTCGCATAACGTCAAAATAATTAAGTAGTTACGTTAGTTTGTACTAGTTTTACTATCATTAGCTAAGTCAAATTACACTTTAAAAACCTCGCGGCTAAGGTAGTGCCAAACACTACATTATTCTCATAACAATCTATTCAAATTGTCCACATTCTATGTACTCAATGATTATCAATGAACTTTATTTTATTTATTTGCAGTTGTTATGATACCAATATAATTTTACGTACAACTTCGGGTGTCACTTTTAATGATCTATATATACATACATACGTATGTTACATACATACATACATACATACATGTATGTTCCGTAAAATTTCAAAATATGGACAAAATATTATAAAAAACGTATAGACATTTTGTATTAAATTATTATTAACGATGACACCCAAAGCTACACAAAAAATTATGATATTGATATCATAACTGCAATTAAATGTGGGACTTTATAAAACAAACCGCGAAATCTAACTATGAAAGTGATTATATAGACAAACATATATATATATATATATATATATATATATATATATATAACAGTATTGAGCTATTATATGCAAAAAGAGCGAAGGGAGTCAAAGGGAGCGTGTGTATGGGGGAGTGTATAGTCGGGATGTAGCGGGCGGGGGCGGAGCCCCCTGCTCGACGATCGTAGCAACTAGGGGGCACAGCCCCCTAATAATGTAATACAAAATCTCTTCATGTTTTTTTATTCATTTTTTGTTTAATATTTTGTGTATTTTGTACAATACTTTGTCAATTTTTTGGAATTTTACAGAACATTATATATATATATATATATATATATATATATATAGATAGATAGATAGATAGAGAGAGATTATTTACGTATATAGTAACGCTATTTTCTTTTGACACATCTGTACGAAGCTATATGTGCCTGACGCTATGACTCATATGAAAAGAGGTGCTAAGAAGGTAATTACAATACATTAATGTTACTGTGTGTTTAAAATTGTATATCATTAAAAAGCAACTAATAGTAAAACAAATTATAATTTTATGTATTTTATTTAGCAATACTTTTATAAAGTGTATAACACAAATAGAAGTAGTAGCATGTGTGTGTGTGTATATATATATATATATATATATATATATATATATATATATATATATATATATATATATATATATTATAATTTCTACTAGATAAAGGAAAGTCCACTGACAATCTAGTCGACGATATTATCAAAACAATACAAAGACACTAATATTTTAATTTTTTTGAAAAAAGCCTGTATTTTCAGAATTCTAAGCAACGGATATGAAAGATGTATTATCTACAAATGATATTTACGAACCCCCTTCAAATAATGTATACATGCATCGACTCAATGTAGACTAAATACAAAACTACGAAGGCAATTTGAAAAGTTAGCGTCCTACTTAAAAATATCGATGCTATGTTTAAGGTTTTTGATAACTGTTTTGCCGTCCTTGTCTTATTAATCGATGTAAAATGCCATGTCGGTCATGTTAATTTCTTGTGAAGAGCTGTATTTACTATCAATACAATTTTAACATGTTGTCTGCCACGGTTGTCACCCGTGACCGGTGCTTCTCAGTTGGGCCTTGGTGGTCAACCGTGATCGACGTTACCTATTTTTTTAGAATGATTAAAATAAGATGACTATCATTGACTAAAAATTTTTGAACAAGGTAAAAACTAGATAATATTGTGATATAAAAATGGCACTATTCAACAAACAAATTTCTTTATTAGATCACAATATTTTACAAAAATTAAATACTACGATGTACTACATTAAAACATTTCAAGTGGCCGTCGCAATCTTTGCAGTATAAAGTTACTTTACTAATAAAAGGAAATCTTCGTTAATTTCTTTCTATTTGAAACGATTTACTGACTGATGCAGACACATTTGTCAAAACAAATGAAATGGTGTTTGTTAAGGTTGTTATGATATTTATCAAGGTATGTATAATGCGTAAACATACCAAACATTCATTTCTTTGTTCTTGCGCGGTAGTTTTCAAAAAATAGTTTATCAAGTGTGACCAAATGCACTGTTAGGTCCATGGTGGCCATCCGTGATCACCAGCGAGATAAACGCACTGGTGATAAGGATATGATCTTATTTAATTATATTATTTAATATTTCATCATTATGTGTTTGTGTGGCCCCAAAGCAAAATATATAAAAGTTGCATGGCAGTCAACGTGTTAAGGTAGATGATAAAGATTTAATCGAATTGTACAATTTTACATTAACCATTACAACCCATTTCGTGATAATAAAAATCGACTGGGAAAAGAATGAAAAACCGGTACTTTTATGAGTATGTTTTATTTATTATTTTCAAAGCCAAAAACCTACGATCGACGATCTACCGACGTCGATGCACCTACGCAGTTCTCTTTTATTAATATAATTTGAATAAATATAATATTAATATTTTTTTACAAGTTATATATTACGAAGACTTGTTTTAAACTAAATTGTTACAAAAAAATGGTGCGTGGAACTCTCACGCGTTGGAAGTGAAACTTATTATTTTTTTTAAATATCAAAAACCGTTAATTATTCTTAATGTGAATAAGTTTTAGGATATTAGGATTACAAAACAGTAATGCGACATTAAATTGAGTAAAAATAACGTAATTAAATTAAATATATTAACCTTTATTCACCAATCTCGATCGATTCTTACTCTAAGAATGAAATTATTGGCTTATGATAACTAAAACTAAGTTTCATAAAAATACACATTCTTAGAAATTCTAAAAATTCTAAGAATGAAAAAATCTAGATAATTCTAAACACATTCTAAAAATATAAAATTCAAATAATTTGCGAAATCGTTCAATCTACACTATGTATATGGGAAGTACTCATTGCGCAAGCGTGTGACATGTACGAGGTAGAGAGAGTATGATCGTTTCTCCCTCCCACTACTCAAGGCTTATGCTGAGAGAAGGATTTGACTGTTCGTCTTGTCCGCTTAAACTTACTCTACCGCGGCTAAAGAAGTTTCACTTCAAAAATTAAACTAGTACACTATATAGTAAATGAACTATATTAAATAATATACAAAATATAGACAATACCTTAAATGATTCAATAAGACAGGAATCGCAAGAGAATTTATGTAAACTTACCTGAAACAAAAAAATAATTGTTAGAATCATTTAAATATAACAATGAATATGTACACAAAAATAAAATGAATACAGTGTCTATACTCTTTTTATTCCAAAATATGTTTTCAAAAATATGTGTTAAATACATTTTCACAAAAGAACCCAAAATTATTGATGTTACTTTAATTATTTTGGCGCCTCCTAGAATCGCAAATTGTATCATGGTGAAAGAAGTTTCACTTCAAAAAACTATTTTTGAAGATATAATGAACTATAATTAAAAGACATATTTCTCTTCGTATTTGTAATTGCAAGATTTCTAAAATCATACTATCTGATATGTTTATATTGAATTGATGCCAATTGCTGTTCCATTGTTTCTCTATCAGAGTACTAAGACAGTTTTGACCATACAGAAAATTATCAGTGGTATCCGGTGTAGAATTTGGTTGATGATAAGATGAAGAAGAAACGCATTGATGTGGTTTACACATAAAGAAAATTGATAGCAAATTAATTTGATTTTTTTTTTAAAAAAAATAAATTGCATCAAAAATTGGGTTGACTGATTTCATATACGTAACATCTTCGTAAGAAGAAACACATCTGGAGAAGTATTTAGTATTAAAGTGAATGCAATGACTGTAAAATAAGTTTGTGTGAAAATAAGAATATAAGACAAATTATGTTTTTAAAAAAATGTGTTAAATATATTTTCACAAAACAACCTAAAATTATTGAATAGTAAAAGTAGTGAATTGTAAAATTGTTGAATTACTTCAATCATTTTGGCGCGCTCTTAAAATTTCAAATTGTAAAAAAATAATCAGTTCTTATCAAAAATTGTTCCTACTGACCTGACTATCAGATTTTTATCATTTTAATACACGAGTTAGTATTATAGACATGTTTTTTAATGATAAATATGAATAATATTTTCATTACAAAAACAATTAATAAACGCACATAAATATCACAAACATGTATTATCCTCGTTTCAAAGCAAAATCTAAATACTTAGATAAAAATCCAATTATATATTTTTATAATATAGACAGTTTTCTTTGTTGCGAATAGAAAACAAATTGAATACAGATTTATAATCTATTTTTTATATAAATAAATCTTTTGAATTTTGTATAATAGTTTTTTTACAGACTGTATACTATGTAAGAACTTTTAACACGGTGCTGACCATATTACACGCATACGACGTACGATTCTCGTCTCGGATTGATTATTAGATGTACGCAGCATACTTTGATGCTTCAGTCATAAGAATCAATATGGCGAACAAACAACAAACGAATGAACAGCTGTCACATACTTTAATAACACATTTTTTGATTGAAATGGAAAGTTTTAAAGAGACATTCAGGTGAAAATTAATACCAATACAGTGTACACCATATAACACTAACACAGTTATTTAAGTATTTAATATTATTTTCAATGTTAAAAATTAATATAGGAATACACATAGATTATTAAATAACAGTAATTGCTTATTCAGTTTCTCTCTCTCTCTTTATATATATATATATATATATATATATATATATATATATATAAATATATGTATGTATGTAGAAACGTATGTAAAAGAGATATGAAAACGGAAGAATCGCAAACAAAATTAAGAAATGGTTACAAGACATATAAAATTTACAAAAAATAATAACTAAGGAAAGCATCAGCTCAAGAAAAAAAAAGATATATAAAAGAACTAATCCAAATTTCCAGTTGTTATCCTAGGATTTTCGAAAATTTAACCACTGTCACATTAGTAGTTGACTACAATATTACTTAGTCATAATAAATAGTGTGTTATTTGTCTTTATGTTACTTATAGGTGCCTGCATTGAAAGCCGCTGTTTCTTTGTGTTCTTTGAGCGTGTATTTCAATGAAAAAATGTATGAATACAGTAATATAACGGTATTTGCCCTCAGAAGCTTTTGAATTTTTCTCACTTTTCTTCCAGAAGTTGAATTCCACGACGAAAGAATGGTATGTTTTGGAGCCAATCCATTCAGCACCCTAATTTTCAACTTCTCCGTAGTTATTGAAATGTATATCTTCCAAAGCGTGTTGTATCGATCGGAACAGATGGTAATCGCTTGAGGCCAGGTCCAGAGAATACGGTGCGGGAGAACCTCATCTCGAGTTCCATCAGTGTTTGTACTACGGCTACAACAATATGGGGCCGAGCGTTGTCATGAAGAAGAATCACTTTTCGGCGATTTGATGCAATTGATGGTCGTTTTTGCATCAAATTATCATCCAAAAGCTTCAATTGTTGTGAATAACGTTCGGGGATGATTATTTCCTTCGGTTTCAATAACCCATAATACATGACACCCTCCATATTCTACCAAATAGAAAGAATTGCTTTGAGGCCGTGGATGTTTCGCTTTGGTGTCAACGTTCATTGTTGGCCAGGATCAACCTATGATTTCTAGCGTTTCAGATTATCGCAATAGATCCATTTTTCATCGCTGGTCACAATATGCTACAAGAAACTCTTCTTTTTATGTTTTGAAAGCAAAGAAATCGAGATGTTTAAACGATTAGCAATGGCATTTTCGGTCAATTCATGTGATAGCCATCTCCCTTCTTTCTGAAACTTTTCCATAGCTTGTAAACGTCGTGAAATGGTTGATTTATTGACTTCGAGCTGTTGAGCTAATTCTTTGAGTGTTTGGGTAGGGGTTTCTTCCAATAGAGCTTGCAGTTATTCATCTTCGAACTTTTTCGATTGACCTGGACGTTGTTTATCGTGAACGTCACAATGACCACTTTTGAATCGTCGAAACCAATCGCTATATACTGTTCCCGATACAGCAGATTGACTATAAGTTTTCGCAAGCAATCGTTGAGCTTCACAGCTGCACTTTTTTTAAATTAATTTAGTGTAGAAGTACACATCGGAGAAACATCTTATCGTGTTCCATTTTAATTCTGTTATAGAAAAGCACTTGCATAAAAAAGGATGGTGTCTTATGACTGAATTTTAGTGAGAAATGTTCACACTTCAAAATGACATAAAAGACATATATCGTTGCTCACAGTACACGCATTTATAGCTACCTACACATGAACAGCGGCTTTCAATGCAAGCTCCTATTAACAAAGACTATCTGTATATTAATATATTCATACATGTGACAAACAAAGTCAACAAATAAACACGTATCCCTGTTTTTACGACAACCATAAAAATTACAAATTATAGTTACAGAAAACTAGCAATCTATAATTAGATGCATATCTCTTTTTCTACATAGAATTTTGTTAATTTCAATTTTTCGCATAAATTTGGCTAAACATAACTAATATATAACCACTTATCCAGTTTCATTTCAATTGATCGATGCTGCTATGTTTTGTCTTTTTCCTGATTATAAAAGACTGTGGAAAATAATTATATTTTAGTTTCTTTTGTCGCTTTTTCTCTATTAGAATTTATAACAAATTGTATTTTGGTTTTTGCAAGTACCAATATTTTTTTAGTTAAAATATCATATTAAAAATTACAATGTTTCATTATTATCACAATATTGCATCGTTATCAAAGCTATTATGTTAGTAGAAAAATAATTGCGGGCTTTGTTTACTGAATTCTAACCATCATTTTTTTGAATGAGTGTCATTTCATCGTGTTCATATTAATATAATTTTAACGTCCATTTTTGGTCTCTATTTTAATAACATCGAGTTTGGTTTTATTATTAATTTTACTTTAAATTGGGCTATTAGATTCAAGATAGACAAGAAGTAAATACGAGCATTTTTCTTGTACGAGATCAAAACGGGTGGTAAAGCCGCAGAAACTGCTCGTAAAATAAACAATACTTTTGGTGTACATGTGCTGTTAAAGGACGTGCGGTACAATGGTGGATCCAAAAAATTTGTGCTGGGAATAAAATCCTTAAAGATGAATAAGATCGCGGGCGTCCTTCAGATCATAAAGACCAACTAAAGGCGTTAGTTGAATCAGAACCAAGCACAACAATTCGAGAGCTTTCCTAAAAGTTAGGCGTTAGTTATCCAACAGTTTTGGATCACTTAAAATAGCTAGGAAAATCAAGAGAAAAATACATATGAATTTGAAGGTCATAAACCACAATCATATTTCTACCAACCTTATACAATGGTTAGTTTCAATAGAAAAGTGTCTACATTCAATTATATATATATATATATATATATATATATATATATATATATATATACTCGTATAAATATTTATATAATCACATTAAAGGATATAATAAATATCTGATTGTCAGAGAAGCCTTGGGATGTAATCTACTTCTTTTTTAACTACAGATAAGGATGAAAAATAGGTGTAGTGGTGAATAGATCTCTTAAAGTAAGAATTTTCGTAAAAAATGGTGATTTAAAAAAAGCTAAGCGAATAAGTGTTGTTTAAAGATGTAAAATCAAGAAAAAATTGTACAAAATCTGCAACAGGCATTCTAAATTAAATAAACACATCTGAAGTGAAAAGAGAGGAATAATCACTGAATCAAAGTGTTAAAAATTGTTTTGATTTTGAAAAAAATAATTTGAAGACGTCGCAATAAAAGAATTTTTTTCACATATGCATTAAAATACAATAATTTATTATATAAACAGTGGATAGAAGGAGTTATTATGTGTTTTTCTGGAAAAGAATCCCAAAAGGTCATCGTTTATTATGGAAATGTATTGCTTTACTATCGATTAATTCTTTAATGACTATTTTGAGATTGATTTCTTTGGAACCAGGTGTGAACGACTAAATTATGTCGTAAAAAATACGCATGCCTACGTGATGATAGAATTACTGGGTATGTTGACATGAACACCGGATTCATAGGGAAAGAATATGTAAATAGCGTTATGGTTTTTATGTTACTATATTTTCGAAATTTAACTTCAGATCATTTATCATGAATGATCATTGAAGTTATTCGACAAGTAGAGTCATTTGAGCTTCGAGTTATGTGCACAGGGTGTGACATGGGATGCAATAACCTGAACGCGTTAAATTCCTTAAAATCGAAAAAAAGACCCCTTCCTTTGGTTTCGATGGTAGAGCAATTTTTAGTGTCGTGTTAAATGTTCTTTTTTGTACTTATTATTAGTATTAAATATTTTTTAAAAATAAATAAATTAAATAGAAAAAATGTATTTTTAGTGAATTGTAAACAGCATCACACAATAGCATAATCGCAAAAAATTAAATAATTTAAAATATATTGACAACCATTCAAAAATATTTAATTTTAACGCAGTTTTATAATTTTAAAGTAATGAATTTCGTATTTTATATGGAATTGATTACTTGAGAATTATTACAAAACTGTATTAAAATTAAATATTTCTGAACGGGAATGTATATACCAGCGCTAATATTCAAATTTCAAGTATTTGAATCTCCCGCACAAATATCGCGCGGACAGTGCCATCTCGCTATGTCAGCATGAGTTAACACCTCGCATCCCCCAGCCTATCTTTTTTATGCCATAGATTTTTAACCCATACCTCTTGTCATCTGGATAGTATCTATCTATGCTTATCTGTGCTCTAGACATTATTGTTTGTTTTTGTCATGAAACATTTCTTAGTAAATAATTTTTTTTAAATCTATACTTTATGTTCGAAATAACTTCAAGTTCTCAGGACCAACAGATTTCTTCTAGAAGAGGATTGATAATTAATAGAAAAGATGGATAAATCTGTGTTAATAATGGTAATTATATAATTGATTAAGAAAAAAAATGTTTAAAATTAAATATGTTTTTATATTAAAATAATTCATTACTCACGGACGCAGCTGTAATAAGAGTGAAGCGGGCCAGTTGCTTTGAAATTTACTACAGTTACATTAATAATAAACACGAATCTTACTGAATTACAAAATATAGCTTTTTTTAAAAAAAAAACTGTAAGAAATATAAATTATGGAATCCGAGCTTGTTGTTACATGCTATGCAGATTATAAACATGAAAATTAAACAAGAAAATGTTTACATCAATTAATGTATTATTTGTACAGTTATATACAAAGGGAACCATTAATGGGGCATTGTGTTTAATCGTTGATTACAAAACCTGATGCATTTTATAATCGATGACGGTTCCGTTCGTTATAAAAGATTCGGCCAGCAAGTCGACTCGAAGAAAAACAAATCCACGAGATTTATTTGCCTTTTTAACGATTTTTCCCTGTAGGTTTTTCAGAATGAGCCACATGACCCTACGCATATATATCTACCGACTAACTGATAGCGATTTTATTTATGGAACGAAAAACAAACAAAAGAACTGTAAACACACGTGGGCGCACGTGTAACTACAAACAAATTCAATTTAGGACCACGCCTCGACATAGACATTTTATGATCCGAGTAATATAAAAATAAGTTTCCGGAATGAAGAAGACCGTTTGTAAACACTGGCTGACTGGTGCAGAGTACGTGTGACATTTTTTTTCTATTCAAACACGTTCGCTTGTAAACGAATTGGGTGCATGAATGAAACTTCTTTCATTACTATTGATTAAACGTGGAGAAGATTTTCTTCAGTTTATGATATAATGGTGCCATCATAAATTTTTAGTTTATATATATATATATATATATATATATATATATACGTACCATATAAAACAAGTATGTAAAATAAATATGCTAATAAATAATCCGATTTAAAATCGTCCCCTTCTTTCAAAATATAATTTACATTTTACCTTACCATATGAAATAAAAGCAGAATGTGTTTTATTCTCAGTGATTTAATAAAAGGGTTTCATTTTTCAAACGTTTTAAACGTTTGATTTGATTATATTCATTGCATAAAGTTATTTAACTTTTATATTCCAAATAATCTGAAAATTACATATATATATATATAACCTGTAGGCAAAATAATAGCAGTGGACTTACATAGAAAAGTAATATTCAAATTTCAGCCACTTTCTTCTTTAAAAATTACAGACATCTATTGTAAAACACATTTTACTGTTTCAGAATTCGATTTTGTGTGATTTCCCGTTTAGAGATTTAGTTGTCAAAAATTATCGTGATTGTTTCTGATAGAGTAAGATTTGCACTATGCAAAATAATATCAGACTTGTTAAATTTATATCTAAAAGTTAAAATAACGAAACCTTTAAGATTTTTTTTAATTTTAATCTGAGGTGGACTGAATTTATTGACTCAATACAAAATTTAATGAATTCTATGTGTGTTGCAGTGAATAAAAATGACTTTTAATCAAAACGTTGCTGTCAGAAAATAAGACCTACCAATTTATTGAAGAAATGCATTGGATGCTGTAGTAATATGATTGCAAATGTTAAAAAGTGAACCCAAAAAGCAGGAACACGAGGACGGAAAAGGAAAATTAAAAAAAAAGAATGTAAGTTAAATAGTTTGGCCAGCGAAACCCAATCATTTTTTGGCGAATTTGAAGATAACACAGGAGCTCAATTTAAATGTGGACGTCTTTATAATTACGAAGAAACTTGCAGAAGCCATATTATTCTGCAGAAGTCCAAAAGGGTTCCACTCTTGAAGCGTCAGCATTTGGAAAATAGGACAAAATTTGCAAAAGAATATCTGCATTGGCCATCTATTAAATGGGGTATGTTCTGTGAACGGATTCCAAGATAGTTTTGTTTGGCAATAGCCCAACAAAGCAGTATATTAGAAGACCGCCAAATAGTTCAAACGATCCATGGTACATAATAAATTAAAGGAAAAGAATATATTTTCAGTGGTATAGCAATTGTATTTTAACTTAGAGGGCACACGTTTTTTAAAATTAATATTTTGTCATAAATGGCACAATTCAATATAATGGTAAATTAATTTTAGTAATTCGATACTGTTTGCGACATTCTTTATAATACAAAACTAACTGTATACAAGTATTTATATGAATATTTTGACGCCAACGTCGGGACCGGGCAGATAAAAATTTATTTAGTAAATACAACGCATCAGTTAGATTTGATGATGTGTGTATACATAGTCTGATCAGTTAAAACTCTTTCGCTTTAACTGTTCAGTTAGACTGGCGGCCAAACTAATAGTATATGGGGTTCTATAAAGTATAAATCGATGGAAATTGATGATTGAAGATTAAAATATTTAAGTTAATTACATTACGTTTACTTAATTTATATACAGCATTATCTTCTCGTAACCATAATATCCTAAAACTTATTCACATTAAAAATTAACGGTGCTTATATTTACAAAAATGATAAAAGTTTCACTTCCAGCGGGTGAGAGTTCCATGCAACATTTTTTTATTTATTGGAATGAACAAGTTATACACACTAAAATCTATTTCGTGCGTAAACGTGTTTATTCTATACTTAAGTCATATCGAATCTATTTCGGGTAATTGATAACGTAATGTGCGCTTGATGCTTCTTCGTCCCGCACTATGAACATTGTTCCCGTAAAATGTATCCGAAACGGGGACAAACTCGATACTATATTCTAAAAGAAGTTTAATACCGTTTAAAAATATCTGAAAGCACGTTTCGGTACAATATCAAACTGGATAGCGATAAAAATAATGTGTTTCTTGTTCAAATGACTTCCCAAACGAAATACATTATTCTCGACAATTGATAATGCATGTGTGTGTGTGTATATTTATTTATGTACATATATATATATATATATATATATATATATATATATATATATATATATATATATATATATTATATATATATATATATATATATATATATACGAGGTCAGACAATTAAGTAATGCGACCGATTTTTTTTCTCGGCCTGTGGCCGAGAAATTTCAGTTTAACGTATCAATAGCTTGCAGAATTGTTCAAAGTAAGTGACGAAACATAACGGAAGCATATGTACATAAAATAGGAAAGAGGTGAAAATTAAGTAAATGGGTGCCATACGAATTAACCCCCAGCAACAAATTACAGCATCTTACAATCTGTACATCTCTTATTTCATGACTAACATCAGAGAACTTTTTGGATCAAATTTTGACCACTGATGAAAAATGGATTATTTATTTCAACTATAAATGTACTCATCACTGGCTTTCATTAGGTGATCGTGTCCCACAATGTCCTAAATGAAAGTTAACACCGCGAAAATTTCTTCTCTGTGTTTGATGGACTTCAAAAGGAATTATTTGCCATGAATATCTGCGAGTGCGAGTCAAACCTTCACAGAAAACATTTATACTGAACAACTCCAACGAGTACACGTTGCATTACAACAAAAACAGCCAGCACTTGTAAATCGTAAAAAAAGTTTTATTTTTGCAAGATATCGCATGATTACACGTTGTAGTAGAGACCAGAACAAAATTATGAATTTAGTGTGGAAGATCTTCCTCCATGGCCCATATTCCCCAGATACGAGGTCAGACAATTAAGTAATGCGACCGATTTTTTTTCTCGACCTGTGGTAACACTGCGAACCTGTAACTCCGCCACCGTAATAGCAGATCCCTACTCTCTCGATTGAGACCTTGACCACCCTCGTACGATCATTTCTTCGCCAGCTGTTTAGTGTTTTGTAACAACGCGCGAGTAGTGCATGTCACGAAAATGGAACAGAGAAATTTAGAGCAACGGTGCGCGATAAAATTTTGTGCAAAACTCGGCGAAACCGCGACAGAAACTTACGAAAAAGTGCTTAAAGTGTATGGTAGTGATGCCCTGAGTCGTAGTCAGGTGCTTCGGTGGCATGCCGATTTTAAAAAAGGCCGTGAGAGCGTCAAAGACGAGGCGCGGAGCGGAAGGCCAATTCAAGTGCGAACCAGCAAAGGGGTGGTTCACAAAGAGTTCGTACCACCTGGACAGACCGTAAATCAAGTATTCTACCGCAATGTGCTCGAAAAATTACGAAAAAGGGTGCTCATAGATCGCGAAGACTTGGGTTCTGCATCACGACAATTCTCCCTGTCACAGTGCGTTCAGTGTCTCTCAGTTTTTGGCGTCTAAAGGCATCGCAACGTTACCACAACCGCCCTATTCACCGGACATGTCACCCTGCGACTTTTTCCTATTCCCCCATATGAAAAAATTCGTCAAATGTCGACATTTTGACTCCGTTGAAGATATCCAAGAATCTGTGACGAGGGTACTTGGAGAGGTCCCACAAGAAGTGTTCCAGAATTGTTACGAAAACTGGAAAACTCGCTGGAATAAGTGTATAGATGCGGGAGGGGACTACTTTGAAGGGGATCGCAGCGATGTACCTTAATTTTTAAATATACTCGATTTTTGAATTTTGTCGCATTACTTAATTGTCTGACCTCGTATATATATATATATATATATATATATATATATATATATATATATATATATATATATTTATATATATATATATATATATGTATGTATATAAATATATATATATATATATATATATGTATGTATAATATATATATATATATATATGTATGTATAATATATATATATATATATATATATCTATATATTTCTATATATGTATGTATATATGTATATATATATATATATATATATTTATTTATATACATATATATATATGTATATATATATATATATATATATATATATAATAACAATTTCGTTGCGATATATCTGTGATACTAATTATATAGAAATAATAAGTTTTAAAAAAAATATTTATCGTTTCTGTTGGTTCATGTAAAGGATTACAATTATCGAGTGAGCAAGCGCAGAGAGCCCGGGGGTTGGTAACAGCAGCGAGCAAAAAATGAAACCCCTTAATGTGGATATATATATATATATATATAACTATTCAATATAATTTAGTATCATATATCTGAGATACAAAGAGCAGTAAAATTTAAGATAAATTAATCCAAAGCGATGTAAGGAAATATATTGAGCTGGTATAAAATTATTGCGGTTTACGACCTTGACATTTATATACATTTTTTTCCAGCTAATAATTAATTTTATTAATCGAAAAAAGCACCATTAGAATCAACACATTTTTGTCAATTAATTACAAGATCGTTTCGGTGGTGTAAAATTCCGGAATTCGGAGTTCTGGATGCAGCGACCTTCTTCATCTTCAAGGCTCTCGTCTTCAGCACGAAATTTTTGGAACCACCACTGAACTGTATGTTCTTTAATAGGACCCATATCAAAAGTATCGTTTAGTTTACGAGAAATTTTTTCTGCTTCACCACCCGTTTTGAACTCATACAGAAAAATTGTTCTTATTTGCTTCTTTTCCATCTTTAATTCAATAGCCCAATTTGAACCAATATTAATAATAAAACCACAGTCGATGTTATGAAAGTACAGAGTGAAAAATGCCATTTAAAATGATATTAACATGAAAGTTTCATTGAAAAAAAAAATAAGGTTACAATTCAACAAACACCACAATTATTTTCTACCAACTTAATATTTACTATTTGAACAATACTGCTAATTTTTCATCCCCATAAAAACTTAATAACATCTCTTTTACTTCTAGTTGTATTTTACCGCATTGTTTCTCCATTTTACCAAATATAAATTAAATTTTTACACTATTATACAACTTTAATAAAACAGTGATGAATATACATATATTCATCACTGTTTCATCACTTATTCATGTTCAAAAGGTAATAAAATATCTATTTTTGGATACGGTTAAAAATAGATAAACTGTTATTAGCTACCTGAGTTTTACTTTGAAGTTAGTTTTCAGATTATATACTTTTTTTAAGTCATGAAAGAATTTTGTTTTGGTTTTTGATTTATTTGGATTAAAAATAAAATTAGAGTAATACGAATATTTTTATTATATGTTTAAATTTGTATGTTTTATTCTTTTACTCAACATAACATCATGATTTCAGTTCGATTGACTGTACATACATATATTAAATAACTGTTGTGTTAATATACTTAACTAGTTTTTAAATCAACATACAAAAACTTGTGACTTAAATATTTCTAGTTATATTATTTATTTTTTTAATTCAAGCAAACTAATAATTAAAAAAGGGAAAACTTACATATAAATACAATATCCTTGTACTCATTACAAACAAAAAAAAATATCAATTCGTTTGGCATGTGTACATATATGCATACAAACGAACCAGTGAAATCTATTTAAGATTCTTTTTTACATAATTAAAATTCATGTCGAGTAGAGTACACATAAAAGTTTTGTACTATGTAGTTTACACATCACAAATGTGCCACAACCACTACAGTACTGTTCCCAGCATTCAAAAGTTCCCATGTTAATAAAGAGCACTACTTAAAGAGTGCTAATTCACTAGAGCAAATTAACCCACATACATATTCGTATGCTTGACGTCACGTAATTTAGACAAAACGTGATCTTGATCATTCAAATTTTAAGCTAAAATAATTGCGCCACGAAACAGCCGTGCCAATGAAACGATGAACCCTAATCAGTTCGAATTGGATGTTTCTTATAACGAATTGAGGTTAGTTATACTGAAATGTTTGTATACGTATTTTATGCGTATATTATATATATATATATATATATATATATATATATATATATATATATATATATATACATACATACAAACATACAATATGGTTTAATAGCGTTTATACAATTTGAGTTCTGATTAAAAAATAATAAAAAATAATCATACAAGAACATTAACCAGTAAGCTGTGTATGACGAGTATACTCGTCATGAAGATGAATTTGTGCAATAAAATTATTGATTTTTCAAATGCTATTTCGTTACAATTTAATTTTACAGTAGCTGCATATGTTCTGTATTTGACGAGTATACTCGTCATTCCTTCTTTTTGCGACACAACGTAGGTGTACACATTTTTAAAATACGGTGACACAACCAACAAGTTAACAGTTTGGAATTATCTTGCTATTATTGACACTTTTCGTTTGTTTTCTATATACAAAATAAAATATTAAAAGAATTAATTAATCTGTTATGAGGGTCACGTCACTGTGGTTATCATCACTAAAATAAACTGATCAGAATAGGATCAAATAAGGATAATTAATTCGGGGTTGATTTGCTAAAGTGTAGAATTTGCATTAATTTTTTTTCTGTCATTGTTAATAGTAATGTGTGGGCGATTGGAGTTAGCTTTTTACTTTCTTTTCTACTCAAAATATATTTACTGTAAGTGAAAATTATTTTATTTGGGTGACTTCTTAAATTATACATGTAACACACAAGGTTTAATAATTTAAATACTGTGTTTGACGAGTATACTAGTCATCTCTTCATTTTTACGATACAATGTAGGTACATACTTTTAAAATAGGGCGACACAACTAACCGATTCATCGATTGCGATTACTTAGTTTTTATTTATTTTACTATCAAAAACAATATACGTAGAAAATACAGATCTTGTAAGCAATGTTTAAGGGGACCCGGTGGTCTAGAATTTTCGGAAAATCGATTTTTTTTTCGAAAGTATAGTATCTTAAAAATATACTGTTAAAATTTGATGACGAAATTCAGAGTATTTCAGGATCTACAGCCCATTAGAAGGTCAGAACTACTTGGTCAGAATATACTTGCTTGAAACTTTAAACGCGTTTATCTCGAAACTACTTTTTTTCGTCTTGCGGGGGCCAGAAAAAAAAAACTACTTGACCGATTTGTCTGAAATTTTAATATGTTATTCTGAATAGTT
The DNA here is from genome assembly GCA_034766995.1 of Acanthacorydalis orientalis. Taxonomy (NCBI): domain Eukaryota; kingdom Metazoa; phylum Arthropoda; class Insecta; order Megaloptera; family Corydalidae; genus Acanthacorydalis; species Acanthacorydalis orientalis. The sequence continues at coordinate 54,526,953 of CM068314.1, forward strand.
CTAGCTCTCTAGTAGTTTCCGTACTAATAGTTTCCGTAAAATATTTATATTTTTTTTATTAACAAAACATTCAAAAATACTGGTCGTTTTCAAACTTGTACTTTGACTACGCGCCATTTTGTCAAATTTTTTTTTTTATTATTATTCTACTTCCTGCGATAGCTATACTTATACTAATTAAACACTCGTCAATTGTTTTATTTCAGATCAGAGGGAGAGATAAATCATCATTCACCACGCAATTCCATTTTTTTAGAGAGGGAGACTTCAGCATCATTTTTCTAATTAAAAAAAAATTTTTTTTTTGTCTTTATTTTCATTTTTGTGTAGTTTTTTGTAATAAAATAAGTGTAAAAAAATTTGAAAGCATTATTCATTACCCTCATATAGAAAAAATTTTTTTAAAATAGCTTAAATTTTAGGCCGCTAGACCACCGGGTCCCCTTAAATATAAATAAACATATTATGGATATGCACGAGGTAGATATATATTTGTGTGTAATCTGATTTTCACACTTTTAGTCATTACTAGAATATTGAAAAATCCAGTGTGATTTACAGACTTGTCTGATTTTGAATATTGATTCTTGTTTCTGATTGGTTGTTGCATGTACACAGCATTTTAAGGGCATATATATCTTTTGAGTGGTGAAAAAATCGATTTTTCAAAAATCAAATATTCGGGTAGTACTCAAAAATATTATTCAAAAAAAATTCAAAAAATTTTATTGGAAAATTTGTAAATCACCAGAGTTACAGTTACAGAGTTGCTGGTCGTTGGGCGCCCTGCACCACGGCGTCTGGCACATAGTCTAGGTATAAACATGACTACAAAGTACTTCCACGGAATGTTCTTGAAGTGATAAAACCTACTTATGAAGATCTGAGTTCGGAGAGTACAAGAGCGTTGCGTAAGAGGATTTGCACAAAATAACAATGAAAGTTTAAACCATTTGATATGAAAAATAGCGCCAAGAGTATACAGCGGTCTTCCCGTAGTCAAAATTTCCGCAAATATAGCCACTTGTGTACTCAACAAGGGATCAACGGCACTTTTAAAAATGATGCAAATCGATTGTGGAAAGTTTGCTCATCAGTGAGCCGAGAAAAACAATTTTATAAGGTCAAGTTCTACCGAGCGTTCAGTGCAAAGCGTGACGAAGAAGCCCAGACAGCCCACGAAACCCAAAAATGGAGGCAGAAAAAGCCTTCACTCGGACGGAATGTAAATTTTACGGTCCAGGCATCGATGATAGCGTGTAAATTAATAGAAAAACATTAATTCACTAAAAAATTTAATGGTCATCTAGATTTAAAATCTACTTGAATCTTTAAACGCGTTTTTCTCAAAACCATGTTTTCCAAATCGGTACCAGAAAAATCTTAGCAAATAATTTTGCATAAATATTTCTTACAAGGGGAGGATACGACCTCGGAAGTTGAGTTTGGGATCAAACTTCGAATAGTGGTTAAGATACCCCAAAGGTATTAATATAGTAACATACTAGATCGCATTATTCATCTATTTTCGAGCAAAAAGGCTCCAAAGTTTCCGCATCAGGTTTAAGAGAAAATTTTTTACCCCTTGTCAACTACTTTGATAGATAGGCGGTAGTGAACCGGTTTAAATGTCTGACGTGTCAGATTAGAGTCCTGCTCGATTCATGCAGTTTTTTTTTCTTCACCTAAAAAATAATTTAATGCATTTTATTAAAAAAAATCTTTAAATGAAGATGAAAACATTTTTTTGCAATTTTCTTTCAAAAAATGCTCTTTTTTAAATGTTTACAATTTTATTTCAAAAAATATTTTTTCCACTATTTTTTTTTACTTTTTTACATTATTTTGCAAACATATTTGTATATTAAAGCATTCATGTTGTATATATTCCACGGAATATTGTGAATAGAAAAAGATATAAAATTCTTCATATACCACGTAAATACTTTAATATACGAATGTATTTGCAAAATAATGCAAAAAATACAAAAGATCTCTGAAAAAATCATTTTCTGAAATAAAATTGTAAAAATTTAAAAAAGAACATTTTTCGAAGGAAAATGTTATTTCATTTTCATTTAAATATTTTTTTGCATAAAATGCATTAAATAATTATTCAGGCGAAGAAAAAAAACTCCATGGATCGAGCGAGACTAGAACATGACACGTCAGACACTTGAAGCCGGCTCACTACCATCTAGATATCAAGCTAGTTGACAACGGGAAAAAAAAATTCTCTCATAAGCGTGATGCGAGAACTTTGAAGCCTTTTTTTCTCGAAAATAGCTTGATAGTACGATCTAATACGTTACTATATTAATACCTTTTGGTACCCTAATCACTACACGAAGTTTGGTCCCAAACTCAATTTCCGAGGTCGTATCCTCCCCTTGTTAGATCATTATCTAGCTTTTCGTGTAGAATCATTTCGATATTTACATTGTTCGATTTGTTATTAAATAGATGCCCATTTCAAGGCCGAAGTTTTATGTTTCTTTTCCAAAAAGTTGTCATTTCGGAAAAAATCATTATTTAAACAATTAATTACATATTTTCTATTCATATATTTTACTTAAAAATAAGAAAAGTTCAGTCTTTTTCCATAGGGTAGAGATTAGCAAGGAAAACTTTAAGGGTGGCACCTTCTCCAAACAATTATGATAAAGAAATTACTTTATAATTTCATTTCATTACCTTTCACGGCACAAAAAATAACTTGAATGTGTAAATTGATCCAGAAAGTAACATTTTACAACACTAAATGAAATCAGGTACAGTGCTTCAGATATAATTTGTTTTTGATATCGGGATTAATGTTTCAATTCTTCTGACTTGTATCGTTCATGAATTCAGGCAAATTAACTAAGTCACCAATTATAATGAAATCATAGTTACAGGAAGGTCAAACATAATTCGTATGTTATTAAACAACTAACATACCTGAGTTATTTCAAAGGTGAATGAATTTCAACCGGAACTTTGTAATGGTTTCAAATTAATTACTCAGTTAATAAATAACTATCCGTTTATTAGTCACAAATAATCATCTATCCATCCATAGGTCACAAAACGTTGAGCGGCTGTGCGAATGGACGCTTGATGCCGGATCGATGGAATTGTTTGGTAAAATATCGTATATTAACTAAAACATATTATGTATGAACGCATTTGCGTGAAAATAATGACAGAAACGGCACGACAAAGAGGCTACCGAGCGGAACACACTTGACGGAAATGTCGAGCCATCAGTTCCGGCACCGACCTTGTTTTGTTCTTCAGCGAGCATTGTGTTCAATGACGATATCGTCCCGGTCCAGAATTATGTCAGCAAAAATGTCACACATCACAATAACTATTGTTTTACATAGTTCCACGGGCGGATTGTTTCCGAAACTGTCGTGTGATACTCTGACAACGTTTCGTTTAGATTAAATTCTTCGGTTAACAAAAGAGCACAGCGAAAACGTTAATGAAACTGTTGTTGAAACATGTAGAGATTTCCACATGAAATTGAAACAAAACAGGAACAACACTGATCATTTATCATCAATGTTACAGCGAACTTTCAAAGAATGTCACTGATAAACCAAAACAGAAATTGTTTCAAATATTTTTTTATTCAACTAGGGGGTTCTCGCCGATCCCGGGAGAGTCTGCCCCCCAAACTCACTTCGATTGTATCCGCATATATTAGCTCAATATCATAATATATTAGGTAACCAAGAATGTTCTGTCGCTGTTATAACGTACAATAATTCCAAGAATTGTTAACACTTGTTATCGGACAAAATTCCAAGAATTGTTTATCAGTAATATTAGCAGCTGTTTTAAATGAATCTCGAACTGTTAACTATAATTTAAAAAATAATTCTAACCCTTAACAATGTCTGAAAAATAGTGTAATACGTGTGTGCTTGTTTTATGAATTTAAGCTTGGGACAAACGCTACAGAAACTGCAAAAAAACTGTACTACGTTTGGAGAAAATACAGTTACGTCAAGAACGGTTCAGAAATGATTTAAAAAAAATTCTGCCCGGGATGAGTCCATTAAAGACGAGACCAGATCAGGCAGAGCATAAAATTTAAATATCGACGAATCGGAGACAATTATTGAAACAAATTCCAGTTTAATTTGTCAACAACTTACAGAATTGTTCAAAGTAACTGACGAAACAATACGGAAGCATTTACACAAAATAGGAAAGATGTAGAAATTAAGTAAATGGGTACCACACGAATTAACTCCCAATAACAAATTACAGTGTCTTACTATCTGTGCATCTCTTATTTCACGATTAAAATCAGAGAAATTTTTGGATCAAATTTTGACTGCCGATGAAAAATCGATTATTTATTCCAACTACAAACATATTCACACCACTGGCTTTCATTAGGTGATCCTGTCTCAAAAAGTCCTAAATGAAAGTTAACACCGCGAAAATTTCTTCTCTGTGTTTGGTGAACTTCAAAAGGAATTATTCACCATGAATATCTACAAATGGGTCAAACTCTCACAGAAATAGTTATAGTGAACAACTCCAACGAGTACACGATGGATTTAAAAAAACAGCCAGCACTTGTAAAGCGTAAAAAAGTTTTATTTTTTGGGAGATAACGCACGACCACACGTTGCAGTAGAGACCAGAACAAAAATTATTAATTTAGGGTGGGAGATCCTCCCCATGCCCCGTATACTCCAGACATATTTCCATCAGATTATCATCTATTTCTATTTTTGGACAATCCTATACGTGGTAGACAGTTTAATAATGAAGAAGAATTAAAAATGAAGGTGTCTACATTTTTTAAAAATACAAATAATCAGTTTTATAAAAAAATAATTTATAAATTATCTTCTCGTTAGGAAAGAGTTGTTCAATGCCAAGGTGAGTATTTTGATGAATAAAGTGATTCTATGTAAAAATACACAAGTGTTTTTTTCTCAATTCAAAAACGACATAATTTTCTTGGTTACCTGATATTAGGTGTACCGGAAAAGAATGTTATTTTTATGATAACCATTTTCAAGTTGTGCTCCAGTTGTGCTCTTCCTGCCGATCGGTCATCACATAATTTGGTGTCATATCGTTGTGTAAACATCTCGAAACTATATTTTAATATTTTTAAAGTAAAATAGTATACCCATTCGTAATGGAAGAATTTATTCCGAGTGAAGAATTTATTCACAATTGTATATTATTTCAATTTTTCAAGAAAGAGACCCCAAATAATACAAATAAACATATGTACGGCATATTAGGTGATGTTTTGAATGTTTGCAAATATCAGAGGTGATTCAAAAAGTTTCGATCAGGCAACTTTGATATGAAGAGAATATTCCTGGAAGTGGAACACAACAAAAATGGATAAGGACATATTAACTGCCGAAATTTGACCAAAATCAACGTTAACTATTCAAAAGATTGCTACAATTTAAGATATTTCCGGTCACGTGTGCAAGAACACATTAAAAAAATTGGAAAGGTGTGGAGACAGGAAAAATAGATACCGTATTAATTGAGTGAAGACATGAACTCAATTAATTTTTAAAACATGTGGTCGCCCATGTTGGGCGACCACATGTTTCAAAAATCACACAGGACAAAATCAAAAGTTTAGAATAGATAACAATTCGATATCCACCATACTCTCCAGATCTTGTGCTGTCGAATTACAAATTTTTCTGATCAATGAAACATTTTTTAAATGATAAAAATTTTAAAAGTTATGAAGAGTTTAAAAATGGACTAGCTGAGTATTTTGATTCAAAGTCTCATGATTTTTTATGAAAGAGGAATTAAAATGTTAACGGAGTTAAACATGGTGGGGGATCTGTGATGGTATGGCACTTTTTTGCAGGCACTGGTTTAGGGGATCTTGTTAAAATCAAAGACAAATTAAACAAGAAGTACTCCAAAGATATATTGAAGAAGCATGCTTTGCATTCTGGAACAAGGATCATTAGTAAAGGATTCGTCTTTTCAACAAGACAGCAATCCCAAGCACACGTCCTAAATGCGTATAAGCTTCCTAAAGCAAATGGAAATAAAAAAATCTTAAAATGATGGTTTGGCCTCCTCAGTCACCCGATATCAATCCTATAGAGCTTTTGTGCAATGAACTTGACTAAAATGTTAGAAAGACGTTCCCAAAATTACAACAGGATCTTTGGAAAATACTATAGGAAGAATGGGAAAAAATAAAATCTGAAACATTGGAAAAACTTATAAATAGAATGGGCTCTTATATGCCAAGCAATCATTAAAAATAAGGGTGGTCATATTGATGAATCTAATATTTAAATATAAAATTAGTATTTATGCTTTTTTGCTATAATATGTATTTCAAGATTACAATAAACATTATATATATATATATATATATATATATATATATATATATATATATATATATATACACACACATATATATTCATTATCTCATATTATATATTTCTCATTATTTGAGTAAACTTGAGTAAATTTGAGTAAACTTGGTATAAATATTTACTTGAATACATATATATATATATATATATATATATATATATATATATATATATATATATATATATATATACTCATAACCTTTGAACCATTATCAAAAGTAAATATTTTTATTTCCTGAAGTGTTATTACATTTTCTGATAAACATTTTTAATTTTAATTACGCCCTTAAAATACAGTAAAAATTAATAAAAGAATGTAAAATAAATTTAAAATATATAAAACCAAAAGTTTTAGTAATAAAATCTAAATAAAGAAAACATTTTCAAAAGAATCAAATATTTCAACTTTATATATTCTTAAGTAAATACATGTAAGGCAAGGCAACATATATAATAAGATGATCATTATTTGAGTTAAGTATGAATGAAATCTAAATAACTTCATTCCTTTTATGAAATAAGGAATTTATTTTATTCTTTAGAAATTTATTAACAGAAACTTAGACTATGAACAATTAAATTATCTGACCAATTTATAACTTATTGTATATTTAATAGGCTGATGATACTTTCTTTTCTCGCAATCTTCTCATTAATTGAAATTTTTAGAAATTAAACAATATTCCATTAATGAAACATTTTTATTATATATACTAAAGATTTGTAGTTTTTTTTTTAATTTGAGTAAACTTGGTATACATATTTATTTGAATATATATATATATATATATATATATATATATATATATATATATATATATATAATCTATACTCAACCTTTGAAACATTATCAAAAGTAGATATTTTTATTTCTTGATGTATTATTTAATTTTCTGATAAACATTTTAATTACGCCCTTAACATAAAGTAAAATTTAATAAATGTACATGTCTATAAAGAGAAATATTTTTCATTGAGTCTTAAAACATTGGACAGTAATATAGTTTAATATTTATTTTGATTCTTTGTTACAGCTGACCAATTACTTATTTTTACAGTAAATGTCCATAGTTCCATCGGATGGTAATTTCAATAGATCACGAAGTCGACCGTTTCCGGGTCATTGCGTCACAAGAAGACAGTCAAAATGAATCTATAGGAATACACACACACATATGTATGTGTGTGTGTATATATATATATATATATATGTGTGTGTGTGTGTGTAGAAAAGAGGGAATGAATTAGTTTTCATAGTACGCTTTTTACATTTAGTTCGATGTCGAACTGGCGCATACGAAATCTTCTTTTTTTAATGTTTACTTCTTTGACCCCATAACTCATTCTTATTGCCGATGTTTTGGCACACACGGATTCACGTTTATAGTCGCCACTGCTGCATAAACGAGAAAAATACGTTCTTTTCAAAGTTTATCTATATATTTAAAATGAATGTCTGTGCTACCAGATCGATGGAAACATTTAATACACTTGCACATTTACATGAAACTATTAATAGCTTCATAAATATTTTTTTATCAATGTAATGTGTGTGTGTGTGTGTGAGTGTAAATATATATATATATATATATATATATATATATATATATATATAATGTGTGTGTTTGCATTAAAAGCAGACACAAAGAAATGAATAAATAAATTAATGGCTAGTAATGAGAGCATTAATACTGAATAATTCTTGTAAAATAAAAAATAATTAAATACAATCTTCATTGCAATGCAACGTTAATATAAACTTCGAAACATTTTACTGTTAGACAATATAAGAATATTATAGATTGAGATGAGAACAAATTTTAATAGAATTTTATACCTTCAATATTCTTTTAAAAACTATGAGATAGGCCACAAACACTCGTGTGAATTTGTGCATTTTTTTATTAGAATTGTTGTAGATTCAAGAAACTTTCTTTTATTTTAAGTAACGTATTTTATGCTAGTAAATATACAAAGATTTTGATGTAAATAAAAATATTACAAACAGTGCAAATGTGATTTTAGGGATGTTTCGGCTTTTAAATAATTTACATGCTGTATCGTTTGAGCTTATTCTTTATTTTCATTATATTTTTTTTAAAGAAAATAGCTGTAAAAATAAACAATATGAATAATTCAAACAGAATCATAGGTAAAGAAAATATATAACTCACACTGGTATAAAAGAAATTGCGGTTTCTGTTTTCTGAATTCTAACCTAAACTTTTTAATAGAATTTTATACCTTTAATATTCAGTTAAAAATTATAAGATAAGCCACAAACACTCGTGTAAATTTGTGTATTTTTTATATTAGAATTGTTGTAGATTTAGGAAACTTTTTTTATTTTAAGTAACGTATTTTATGCTACTAAATATACACAGATTTTGATGCAAATAAAAATATTACAAACAGTGTAAATGTGATTTTAGAGGTGTTTAGATTTTTCAGTAATTTACATGCTGTATCGTTTGAGCTTAGTCTTTATTTTCATTAAATTTTTTTAAAGAAAATTGCGATTTATATGAACAATATGAATAATTAAAACAGAATTATAGGTAAAGAAAATATATAACTCACGTTTGTTTATTATTACTTGTTTTTATTCGCAATAGAAATATTCATAAAAATCTAAGCAAGTTTTAAAGGTCGAAATGTCATTAAAAATATGAATCTTAACTATTAGGTTCGTATGAAAATAATTGCGGTTTCTGTTTTCTGAAATCTAACCTTAATTTTTTAATAGAATTTGATATCTTTAATATCCAGTTAAAAGTTATGAGACAGGCCACAAACACTCGTGTGAATTTTTTATAATATTAAGATTATAGTAGATTCAAGAAACTTTTTTTTATTTTAAGTAATTTATTTTATATAAGTATTAAGGAACTTCGCACCCTGCTCGTTGCGTTCACCAATCCCCCGGCTCGCTGCACTCGCCCACTTGTCAATTATAAGCCTGTACATGAACCGAGTGATACAATAAAATATTTTTTAAAATTCATTATGTCTATATAATTATTATCACAGATATATCGCAACGTAGTCATTATACACACACACACATATATATATATATATATATATATATATATATATATATATATATACATACATATATATATATATATATATATATATATATATATATATATATATAAAGAAATATAAACAGATTTGGATACAAAAAAAAATAACACAGATTATGTAAATATGATTTTAGGGACGTTACGACTTGACAATAATTTAGATACTGTATCGCTTGAGGGTATTCTTTATTTTCATTACATTTTCTTAAAGAAAACAGTGGTTTAAATAAACAATATGAATAATTCAAACAGAATCACAGGTATAGAAAATATATAACTCACGCTTGTTTATTATTACTTCTTTTTAATCGTAATAGAAATATTTAACAAAATCTGAGGTTTAAAAGTCGAGAATAAAATGTCATTAGGAACATGAATTTTAAATAATTTTGAAAATCGTCGCATTGAATGTAAAAAATAATGGAATTTAATTTCGTACGATCTAGAGATTTTTCTGTACGTTAACGCTGTGACGATGATACATATGCAAATATTACGATTGTTTGTTGTTTATTCCAATCCAGGAAAACGGCCAGATTTAACTAACAGAAAAGTAGTAGTTATCCACCAGAACAACGCAAGAATACATGTATTTTATAGACTTGGCAATATATATATATATATATGTATGTATATGTATCTATATGTATGTATATATATATATATGTGTGTGTGTGTGTGTGTGTGTAATAATTGAAAGATCTGAAATGAAATGTTCTCATCCATCCAGCATAATCATCTGACTGTTTAGGATAACCATTTATTTTAATCTCTGAAAAATTGCTTAATGATAAAAACTTTGATTTTGAGGTCTAAAACTGCGCCTATTTAATTTTTAGACAAAAAAATAAGAAGTCTGCAAAGATGATATTTTGAAACTTCCCGCATGACAACGAGTTCTGAATCAATATGATAAATATGTTCTAGAATAAAAATTACTGAATCTAAAAAAATAACTACTGTTTTTTACTGAAAGTTGCGACATTACTTTTTGGCTCTCTTATCAGTAGTGAATTTTATTGACCTGAAAATGTAGAAAAAGCTGTTTTGATAAATCTTAAATGCCAAAAAGCAAAATGGTACGCTAGAAATAGTGTTTAACTGGAAATGATTAAAATTGTGAAACTTCTTGGTAAATGGTCTACTGCAGCAAATTTAATTGACTCATTCTAGTTGTGTAAGAACATGATCTTAGGAAAAAGTAACCAGTCAACATTGAATAAATTGACAATCGATTAGATTCCATCAGTCATTTTAAAAGATATTTACACTATCGGATATTTCAAATATTAGATCGGTAGGAAAATAATTGCGGTTTTTGTTGTGAATTCGAACGTTATAAACCGTAATTACTTTTCTACCAATTTAATACAATGCATTTTGTTATCCAAATTATACAGATGTATCAAGAGAAACAATTAGTTTTCTGGCTAATACCAAATTTATTTTCAAATCACTAGATTGCATCCCAGATTCATACCTTGAGTCATCATCTACAGTTTCTGATATTAAATATCATTTAACTTACAAAAAAAAAATTGTTCTAGAGCCTAAACATTAGAACAGACATAGCAGAATACGCCTACAGTAACTTAACAATCTTCAATTGAAGAAGACAAACGAATATTTTTTGTATTTTTTTTAATATATTATTAGTTAAAAATTAATTCAGTGCCTTTAAATTGAATCAATCATAACTCTATTCTAACTTAAAATATTTTCTTCTCATTTTAGGATTTTGAAGTGCCAACTTTAAACACTATATCTTGTCCAAACAATCGGCATATCCTTACAAAACAGTAGTGAACACAATGGAATCCAAAAGCAGCATATTAGGCATTGCATACTTTCAAGTTCAAAAAAATGTTATCAAGGCCATGAGAATGATTTGTTCAGCTTCGAAGGAAGGTGTTGTGACGCATGAACATGCAAAAAGTACTAAAACAGTGGAAGAAGTCCGAAAATGTATTATGACTTCATCGACTCAGACATCATCTTTTTTCGGCAAGAAATTCATCAGTTACCCGGCAGAAAATGTTTATTTAACTAGAAAACAGGTTCTATTCAAGTTAAATATTCTATCATATACCAAACGATAAGCTAATCGCCCCCAAAAAGGCCTACATTTAATTAATTGGTACTTTACATCGTGTGATAAGACTATACGAACTATTAGATGATTTTTTTGATTATAACATATAAAAAATTCTGTAAAATCTACCTAAGAAATTAATCGAAGGAGCATATTTTTACAGGCAGGACCTGAAGCATATAAAGAATAAACCAATTTCCAAATCCAATTATTAATTTGAGACATATGTAAAAATATTAATTTTAAAATAAAAGTGGACCTGTGTAAATACATAATTCATGTCATTTAAAATATCAAAAAAATTCAGATTCACCTTCTGCAAAATCAAAATGAGTCCGATTTGTTTCAGCCAAATAAGAAACTAATCAAACTAAAGCCAATTGTAAAGAAATTATCAAAAACTAAAAAAATTTTTGATATTTAAAAAAATCTATTAAAGAAAACCCTGAAATTATTAAAATAAAAGATATTAATACTAAAGCTAATCTTACTTTTTTCATGAAAAAACATGAATAATCACCTGAAGTTTAAAAAATAATATTTATAATAGAAATCTACTTACAAGTAAGTTGCAGCCAAATATAAATCAGATATGGACGTTCCAAATATAGATTATTCATCTGCAATGCAGATTTTTAATAGTTTTTGTGTCACTTTCACTAATAAATCTCTCAAACAAAGTATGTCTATTTAAAAATAATTCAAATATGAAAATATCTTTTAAAAATACTTTCATGTATTAAAATTATCTTTTATAGCAATTTAAACAAATAAAAACTTTACAAACTGTATAACCACTCCGCACTTGACGAACAATACATTTCTATTGAAGCTACAGCAACGTTGAAAAACACAATTTGAATCGAACAGTTTGAATAGAAGTTACATAATTGTCTTAAACACTTGTTACATAAAAAGATTAAGCATGTTGTATGACGTATTTGTTATATTTTCTGTTATGCATTTTATAGTTTTATGTATAGACTTTCAGTTATAGACAAAATATTCCTACATTTAATATATTTATTAGTCTATTTTTCATTTCTGATCGAAATTAATAATAGAAACATTTTTTACCTCTGTAAAAAACTCTGTCACTGTATTAAATATTATTAACCTGAGAAATATTAAATTTGAACTTAATCAATTCAAATATCATATATTTTTATCGTATAGCTAAAATTTATTCAACGCAGTCTCAATTAACGCTGTTTTGATATAACATTCAATAACTTGACTATCCTTAGAATCTAATAAAACATCGAAATGAATATTATTCGCAATTTTTGATACAAATTTTTGACACATATTGTAAAGATTTGAATATTATAAAAAATAACTAATTGAATTAATAACCAATATAATTTTTAAACAAACAAACCATAATGTTTTTATGTTCAAACGAATTTTAATATTCATTAATATTTTTTTGGAAATTTCTATTTATATACTATATGAAATACACGGTGTGCTATAGACGGCCTAGTTTAACGCTGTTTTATATAACGCTAGAATTCAGAAGGCAATACATCGACTCATAAGGCGAGGAGGATACGCTCTCGGAAATTGAGTTTGGGACAAAACCTCGTGTAGTGGTAGAGTACCTCTCAAAAGTATTAAATATAGTAACATACTAACTTGCACTATCCAGCCATTTTCAAGAAAAAGGTTCCAAATTTTCCGCAATGGCTTATGAGAGAAAGATTTTCAACCATTGTCAACTAACTTGATAGCTAGGCGGTGATGCACTGTCTTTTTCAGACACTTTGAGACGGTGGATTTGAAGTTTCAGGTTGGATCCTTGCTTGATCCATACGGTTTCTTTTTTCTTCACCTGAATAATTATTTAATGCATTTTGTTCAAAAAAATATTTAAATAAAGGTAAAGTAACATTTACTTGATTTTTTTTGTAAAAAATGGTCTTTTTAAATTTTGACTATTTCTAAAAATATTTTTTTCAGGATTTTTTTTAATTTCTTACATTATTTTGCAAACATATTCATATATTTAAGTATTCATGTGATACATATTTCATGGAATATTGTGGATAGAGAAAGGTATAAAATTCTTTCATGGATGTACCACGTGATCATTTTAACGGGATCATGGACATATCACATGATTACTTTAATAGACGAACATGTTTACAGAACGATGTACAAAAATTAAAAAATTCGTAAAAAAATCATTTTCTGAAATAATATTGTAAAACACCCTTATTAACCCGTTTACTGCATTTGATGTGTATACACGTCAATCCAAAACTTTATTTCAGTGCGGTATACGTATATATACTCGTCGTGTAAAATAAAAAATTACCATTTAGTACAAAAACTTTAAATTTTTGTAAAAAGTAATATAAATACCATTTAGTGGTATGTTTCCTTTATATTACCAGTAAAACTGTTATGTGTTTTATAAAAAAAGTTTGATTATTCTCTTTGGTATATCGGTTATTCCCCATACAATGTATTACTTTTTACAAACTGAGTTGATGATTTTCCCCAATGCATCGGATATTCCCAAAATTGTTTTGTGTACTTTACTGCGTATATCGGGTATACCCTGATAACAACTGAAATAATATAAGATGTGCGAACTATGACGGCCCTTAATAATTTCTGGTTCGTTGCAAGAAGGTGATATAAGATTTACTTTATTATTTTTTGGCAATTTTTAAGTTTTTAGTAACAATAAATTTTTCAACAATGAATTGTTAATTATTTATAAAATAAAACTATAATCCTTCTTCGTTTTGGTTTAATTTTTTGATAAAATTTATAATAGGAACATTTACACTGCATTCGACGTGTATACTCGTCATTGCTTGATTTTAAGTACGCACCCCGTCATGAATTTTTAAAAAAAGATTCCGCAGTTAATTGATTAAATATTTTTTTGGTAAAATTCATTAAATGCATTATAAAATTATTCAGGTGAAGAAAAAAAAACTACATTGATCGAGAATCGAACCTGAAACCTTGGTTAAGTGAAGCCGGTGCGTTACCGTCTAGATATCAAACTAGTTGACAACTGCATAAAATCTTCCTCTTATAAAAGACGGAATCTTTGGAGCCTTTTTTCTTGAAAATGGTTGGATAGTGCGAGCTACTACGTTACTATATTAATACCTTTGGAGTACCCAACCACTACACGAAGTTTGATCTGAAATTCGATTTCCTAGAGCGTATCCACCCCTTGTCAGTTATCGAATAGATATAGTAAAGTTATACAAAATAATCGAGGATATTTTGATGATTGAAGTATGTTCTATTTTTTAATAAACATTCAGTATAAAAAAGGCATAGAATTAATTTGTACATGTAATAAACAGAAAATATCGAGCAGCGCTACAATTATATTGCTCTCCCGGTAGAATAATAAAAAATTACAAAGAAAAAATGTTCTGTGGTCTTGGTATTTAATGGGCTAATTCAATATTACTTAAATTTATTAACATCACAAATGATACTAATGGTAAAACGTTCATATAGATACACTATTTCAACCGCAAAAAATTATATTTCATACAATTAAAAGATATGACACGATTATCCAATTATAACTTCTATATAAAAGAAAACCACTATGTTGAGTCAATGAAAACCTTTCGACACAACGTATATTATGTGATCACTCATTAATTACCATTTATAATTTAATAAAAAAAAATGTTTACAGACAAAAAGTACTTACTTCTAATTAATTACCGCACAAAAACGGTATCCCAGCATAAAATGTATTTGTTTTCATCACGGGCACATATCCCACACACACCCATATTGCACATTAATAAAATGTTCCATGTTTACACATTTTTATACTAACAAGTTTTAGCTTTTGTAAATTAAAAAAAAATTGTGTGTACGTTTGTAGGTTTTTAATATCACTGTTCTTTCCACGCCTTGTTTGAGATCGGCAATCAATTAATCTATTTTAACGATACTGTTACAACAATTATTAAACTTTCAATTAAGTTCTAAAACGGATATTTATGCAGTTTCTATTACAATGAAAATACGATTAAGAGACGGAACCCACGCGCCATTTTGTTACAAAACTAAAAAGGAATGTAAAAAATATTCAAATCTACTGCACCCGTACAAATTAATAAAAAAAACCTGAATACTTAAACAAATAAACAACATCTTTTATATATATATATATATATATATATATATATATAAACCTACTCAATAAAATAAAAACAATTCACCTTTAATACATTAAAATCAACTGTAAAATAATACAAATTATACGAAACTCATTTTATCATTCTAATTCTTATAATTAAAAATTTTGTTTTAAATTGTATTATTTCGGTAAAGAATTACTTGAATATTTTAAAAATCTACGTTATATTTTTTTAATTATTTTTTTTATATTCGATTGATGCAAAAATAATTGCTCTTTAGATATCGAGTATAAAGACGCATATATAAGTTAAAAATTATATTTATTAATCAAAATGAAGACCATTGGCCTGCACACATTTTTCCCAACAGGGAACAAGTTTGTTTATTCCTACCAGATAGAATTCTGGAGTTCTGTAATTAACAAATTCATCGAAAGTGCTTTGAGCTGATGCTTGATCTTTGAAAATCCTCTCTCGTAGGAAATTACTCGAATGTTTAAAAAAATGATAATCTGTCGGAGACAGGTCCGGAAAATAAGGTGGGTGAAGTAACCCAGTTCACTTAATTTTTATCAGTAAGTCATTTGTGAGACGTGTAGTCGGGTGTGGGTCATGAAGAAGAGAATTTATTATCTTCGATTGAATAATGCTGGCCGTAAACAATGCAACTTTTCATGCATTTTTTTAATTTCCTGACAACATCTTTCTGCTGTTATTGTTTTACCAGGATTTAAGATGTTGTAGTGAATGATGTTATTGTCAACCACCAAACAGTAACCACAATCTTTTTTTCATGAAGTTTCGGTTTAGGAAACTGTTTTGGTGATTCTCCTCCGTCTAGCCACTGTGATGAACATTTCCGATTGTTGTAGAGAATCCACTTTTCATCACATGTGACAATGCGATCAAGAAAGTGATCATCTTTGTTACGAAAAAGAAGCGCAGAGTCGACTTCTTATCGTCGAATTGCTGGATGTTCGTTTAGTTGATATGGCCATAACCCATTCATCCAGCTTTCTTGTTTTTCCCATTAGCCCCAAATGTCGAACAACTATTTAATGATCAACACTGAGTTCTTCTATCACCTCTCGAGTTGTTTCACGTGGATCCGCTTGAATAATGGTTCTTAAATCATTATTGCTTATAGCTGAAGAACGTCCACGACTCTCCTCATCATTGAGACTTCCATTACGATTTTTTTGAAACCAGTGTTGAGGTGTACGTTCACTAAATGACTCTTTGTGAAAAACAAATGTGATATTTCGAGCAGTTTCTGTTGCTTCAAATCCTAATTTAAACTCATACAACAAAATCGTGAAAATTTTATGGTTTTCTTCCTAGGCCGAAAACGTTTCATTTCACTGCCCTGCACACATATATATATATATATATATATATATATATATATATATATATATATATATATATATATTAGCTCGACAGGAAAATAATTACGGTTTTTGTTATGAAGGTCGTAAACCGAAATTATTTTTCTTCCAACCTTATATATATATATATATACACACACTAAGGTGCTTCACCTCCTACTCTTTTTGCTCAACAACCACCGGAGTTGCTACATTCGTCTAATTTTCAATTATAAGCCTGTGGATGCAACTGAATAATTCAAACATATTTAAAACTCATTATATATATATATATATATATATATATATAATTATTATCAGATATATAGCAACGTAATCGTTTTGTATATATATATATATATATATATATATATATATATATATATACGTGGATCGTTTAATAAGATTCGTCAATTTCTATGATGTGGCGCTACCATTCATTTGGTAACGTCACGACTATCAAGTGTCACTTTTCAAACTAGCATAGGCTAACTTTCAGCCAGAAGCGAAGTGTTGTTCACGTTCTACAGATTTTTGAAGCGAGCATTGTAGCAGTTGCCACAAAAATTGAAAAAAACAAGCAGGCCTTTTTGCGTCGATTCGTCACCGTAAATTAAACATGGATCCACCACTACACACCTGAGTCGAAGCAGCAGTCAAAGCAATGGACAACTATTAGTAGAAGTGCACCAAAGAAGACGAAGACCGTTTTGTCGGCTGGGAAGGTGATGATCACTATTTTTTTGGGATTTCCGAGGAATCATCCTGATCGACTACTTAACAAAGGGAAAAACGATAACAATACTCAATTATATAACATTATTGGACCATTTGAAAGAAGAACTGAAACAAAAACTGCTAAGATTGGAGCACAAAAAGTGCTCTTTCACCAGAAAAATACGTCGTTCCACAAATAGACCGCCGCAATGGCAAAACTGCACGAATTAGGCTTCGAATTGATTCCTCGTCCACCCTATTCTCCCGACTTAACTCCACAGGACTTCTTTCTCTTAGCAAACTTAAAAATTTGGATCGATGGAAAGAAATTCTCGTCAAATAAGGATGTTATCGCCGCCGTCAATGCGTATTTTGCAGACCTGAAAAGCAAGTCTAGAAAAACTACTCTTTTCTAGTCTAGAAAAGCTACTTTTCAGACGGAATGAAAAAATTGGAAACTCGCTGGACCAAGTGTATAACCGTCAATGGGAGCTATGTTGAGAAATAAAATCGATTTTTTCAAAAAAAGGTGTTTAACTTGCTTTTTTACCATACTTATCAAACGACCCTCGTATTAATAATTAGTCCAGATAAATGTTTAATTCTTACATAAGTTTTATCGTCAGTTTGTCATCTACTTTTAGTCATTACTATCTACATGTTTGACACTACATGATGACATACACATCGAACGTACTGACCACAAATCATATAAAAACTCTCTCGGAAACCAAACGTCTATTTAAGCACACGAACTAAAAATAATTGTATTACAATAACAGTCCGGTTCTGTATACAATAAACACCCATACGACCGATATGACACACGCAATGACAATGAGTCAATATGCAGGCAACCTACTCGTTCTAATTACATTCCGTAACACGTCATTATATCAATAATGTATTGTTTGTGATTCTTTTTTTCATTTTGACTTTTCGCTAACCGCACACCGTGTAGGAAGTAACAATACAGGTCATTTCCGCCCACTCGCTCGGTTTGCGGAGAACAATTGGACAAATCCGATATTTGTACCATTGGATCCGGACCTCTCTCCAATCGTCTATACGCGTGTATATTGATAAAAAAAGTGTGCATTGTTATAATCGTCGGTCGTACACATGTAATTGTTCTTTTTTAATAGCTTAATGTCCAGTTCTGAAATTTATTTGAAAAGTGAAATAACCTCGAATACATAATTCGAAATGAAAAGAGAAAGACGGAATCATATATAGCAGTCTTACTGAATAAGTTCATCGCAACTAGATTTATATTAGGGTGTAACATATGAAATTGCGGAATTTGTAAGTGAGAATTAAAACGCAATATTTTTAACGAATCAAAATATATTTAATCAAAATTAAGCTCCATCAGCTTCAATGGTCTTTTGCCAACGAGAAATTAGATTGTTTATCCCATTTTTATAAAAATCAATATTTTTAGAGCTTATAAAATTTTAGAATCATTAAATCACTTCTGTTTGGTTTCAGGATTTTTTATTTCTTAAATAATATTCCACGTCGCGAAAAAGATGATAGTCTGTCGGTGAAAGATCTGGTGAATGAGGGGGATTGCGGTAAAATTTCACAATTTAATGAATTTAATTTGGAAATTGTTATTCGAGATGTGTGTGGTCGAGCATTGTCTTGCAATAGTACTGACCCATATCTATTGATCAGCATTCGCTTGTTTCACTTTTAATTTTTCATTCATATTGTCGATTTCACGACAATATGAATCAACCGTAATTGCTTCACCTGATTTTAAAAAAGAATAATGGATTATTCCTTTCTTTGTCCACCCCACAGTAACCAAAAGTTTTTTTTGGTGTCATGACGGCTTGAGTGCGTGCCATGGAGCTTCATTTGCATTAAACAATTGTCTAGATCTTTTTCTATTATCATACAGAATCCACTTTTCATCACAAGTAATGATTCGATTTAAAAATAGCGTTTTATCATTCCGAATCATCAATGAAGAACACACCTTTTGACCATCTGTCAATTCGAGCGGCACCCACTTATCCAGTTTTTTCACTTTTCCTATTGGAGCCAAGTGACAAGAAACAGTCATAACACTAACACTTAAATCATATGCGAGAGCTCGAACTGTTGTATGTGGATTAGCTTCCACCACGGCTCTCAAATGTTCTTCGTTCACAATGATTTTGGGCCTTCCTTGAGGAACATTGTCGAGATTCATATTACCGAAACGAAATTTTTTGAACCATAATTGAATTATTCTCTGGCTATCCGACCCTTCTCCGAAAGCTCCATTGATATTTCTACCTGCTACCGCTGCATTGTGTCCCAACTTGAACTCATATAGAAAAAGTAGATGCAAATCTTTTGTGGACACCATCCTGTTAAAGGGTATAAAAAAATAAAAATAACAACAATAACTCTCTATTTAAAGAAATTGAAGGGTACAGATCATTAGTCAATTCCAAATAGCTGAACTTGTAAAATATTGCACAGTTTCTCAATCGCAGTCGACCACTGATTGACTGAAATTCGGCAACTTTGTTACAACCTAATTGACCACTGTGAAATACAAGGCGCATTTTAAACTCTTCTAGCCCAGTGGCGTTTTAAAAGTCTCCATATCGGTGCAGTAAACACGAGTAGGAAGAGGATGAGCTTTAATAAAAACATGGTCAACTAGGTTTTTTAAAAATGTTTCTAGCAATCAAAAAAATAAAGAAGTAATACTCATCCCAAATAATTACAACATACAACTCATGATCCAATAAGATAATTAATCATCAGCACGTATACTAATAAAAAGTAAATAAAAATATTATTGACAAATACTACTTGAATATAATAATTTTTAACCATTTGGCAATATATGATATGATAGAAATACAGTAAAATGCTTATATAATCAGGAAAAAGTCTATATCATAGGGAACTCATCACAAGGCACGACAACTTACAGGAAGCCTACTGAGGATAGAAACAATATCAGAAAAAAAAATAAAACTATAAAAAAAAAACTGCAGTAACAGTTGACTGCTAATATTTTTCATAACAGTTACTATTTATGAAGGAATAGAAAGATTTTTAAGTAGTTGAACATCAAAGTCAATCCTTACACGACCGATTAGTATTAAGAAATATAATTAAAATTATCACTTTACTTCCTCAGATGGGTGTCGTGTTTGCTCACAATCGACCAAAAACGCATTGGAATAAACATTTCAATGGAGTGTTTAACGATATTTAAACGTAATTGACATGATTTTTTGCGTCGATACATAACCGTTGATGAAACATGGATCCATCACTGTTTTATTAAAAGGAACGGGTAAAATATTCTGATTGTGTAAATGTATTCCAGAACTCAAAATAAAAATGCTAAGTGACAAACTAAAACTAATAAAGTTTATTTATTATTAACAAAAGATACACTTGTTTGTGTAACCAAGTCTCTTTACTATACCGTTGCAACTGCAACTACACATACACATGTACAATTTGACAATAACCAAACACCTGAAAAGAAAGAGCAATCAAAACAAGGGACTTCCCCTGGCGAACGTGCACCAAAGAAAGCAAGTCATTGCATCAGTTGGAAAGATTATAGCGACTGTTTTCTGGGCTGCTCATGGAATATTGCTAATCGACCATCTTGAAAAAGTGAAAACAATAATAGGAGCCTACTACTGGACCAGCCGAATGATGAAATCAAGAAAAATATCACTTGGCAAAGAAAAAAAATACTCTTATCACTACAATGGACCGGCACACAAATCAACAATTGCGTTGGCAAAAATGCATTAATTGCACTACGAATTGCTTCCACATTCACCATATTTTCCATATTTGGCACCGTACGATTTTCTCCTTTTTCCAGACTCGAATAAATGGTTCAGAGGTAAAAGATTTGCATCAAATTCGGAAGACATCGCTGCTATAAATGCTTATTTTAATGAATTTGACTAATCGTACTATTCGGACGGGATAAAAAATTTGAAAATGCGTTGAATTAAGTGCATCGAGTTAAAATGAAATTACCTAGAAAAATAAATGTGTTTTCATGTCAAACACGGGCACTTATCACTCTACCCTCGTATTTCCACGACATCAGGATATAAATATCAACTGACAAACAATATGACAAATCAATTATCACGAAAACAAATCAGTACCGTGAAGAAATATAAACTGTAAAGTTAAGTTCGATTGAAAGTGTCGAAGAGAATGAGTGATAGATCCGTAAATATAATTCAATGTGTTGTCAAGATCAAAGACGTACGAAATGACTGTGTTTCAACTGCTCGAATCGTAGATAACGATGACTAACATTTTAGCAACGAACAACTGAAAGATTTGAAAATAATTTGTGACGACAGTTAGTGGTTTCCCCTCTAACTTTGGCTGTTAATACCTGCGTTGTCTTAAGCGAGAGCAATACTATTTTGATAAAAACCAGTAGGTGAACAATGTCGTTGGGTTGACAGTGTTTCAAGGTCTTCTCTGTAACTGCCATCGGTATCGAGTCCAGCAGCGTGGTGGAAGTACACTATTATACCTGTCACATTACAATAAAGAACTGGCTGCGAGAGCGCAATACGTGATTGCCATGACGTGGCCGCGAGTCCAGTGACCTCGCGTTGTCCACACACACACATTAACAAGTCGTGCCTGCTGAGAAAAAAGCGCGCGTCGTAAACAAACCGCCACGCGCAACCAACGTATTCAACAAGAAGAGTCCAAATGATATCCGGTAAAAATCAATACACAAACAGAACGATCGAAAGATATCGTATTATTACACCGTCCATATATACGTTTTAGAAGTAAACTCTACTTAATCCTCAGGCTAAAAGAACAACGACAAAAAATACGGACACAAACACACACATACAAACATAAACATACAAGATTATTGTCGGTGTAATGTAATTCTTTTCGTGGTTTGTTTTCATCGAGGTGTTTTTTGCTCATGTTTTTGTCCAAGAGAAAAAATTAATTTCATAAGTAATAAATCATATGCAACCGTATATTCAGTTACTCCTATTTGTATTCATACAACAACGGATATTGGATATAAATAATAAAAAAAATCTTTATTAAAGTACTTTATTACACAATATCAGGTATTATATTTTACTCTACGTTAAACATCACATCTTGTTTATAATACAAATAATTTCACTTTTTAAAGTAAAATTAATTAAAATATTAAAATTTTCACCCGAACCTAAATTAATTTTCCAATACAAATAACATGAAAGACACAAATAGAGATCTAAAAATAGTATTTCTGTTTTATTTCGTTTCAGGAAGTAATGCACTCCGGAAAAACTATTCCTAGGGCGAATTTTCGTAAACCAAGAATATAAACTCCACTAAACCTTAAAACATATGATTGCAGAATTGCAACATTTTTATTTTTCGTTTATCGTGGAACAGTGGTTCCAAATCTGTGGTCTGTGGACAACCAGGAGGCCGTGAGTAACATCTGAGCGGCCCGTAAAAAATTAATTTCTGTAAACAAATGTTTTACATTACGAACAACCTTGAGAAAATACAACAGGCTGTACAAATAGTGAAACACAATCCTCTCCAAAGAGGTCCATGACATTTTTTTAATAATAAAGGGGTCCTCAGAATTCAAAAGATTGGAAATCGCTGATATATATATATATATATATATATATATAACGACTACGTTCCGATATATCTGATAATAATTATACAGACATAATGAGTTTTAAAAAATATGTTTATTGTTTCATTTGACAAGTGGAGAGGTACTTCTCACCCTCTCTTAGCAAATAACAGAATTTAACAGAATATATGCTCAAATAATCTGAGTAAAATGTAAGTAGTAAAATTTTATATTGGAAAAGTTTATAAAACATTGTAAATATATGATCTAATTTTAATTTTATAAATCAGGATATATATTGGCTAGTCAAAGTCCGACTGACTAGTCAATATATATACATATATATATATATATATATATATATATATATATATATATATATATATACCCGGATTTATGAAATTAAAATTAGATCACTTTCATCCTCAGTCTCGCCCTTTTTTGACCTGGTCGAGCGCAGATATGCAGTCCAGAGTAGAGCTATGAGTGTAAGGGCGAAAATGAATTTTTGTTTCATGAAATTTTATTTAAGTTTTATTATATTTCTAATTATTGTTTTATGAAGTTTTATTAAAAAAATGATTTTCCTGTTTATATAATCAGTTCATTGGAATTAAACGTTGATTAGATTCATTTTAAATATTTTGTTGTCTTACCACAAGTCTTCTGGCTAATTTATTTATATCGTCATCGAAGTCTTCCCAGTAATAGTAAATATAAAACATTGTAAATATATAAAACGTTTGTTAACAACAAATTTACAATGTTAATTACGATAAATTACAATGTGATAACTCTATAACAACATTTTCACTGATATTTAATATATGCTTTTCGATTTAAGTTCGATCAGTCTCTTATGACGGCCAATCAACTTAATCCAAATATACCGCCAACCTGCCCCATAAGCATCGCAAACCTACCCCGTGCACGGGGCAGGCTGGCGGGCTTGCAGAAGTTTATACAAAAATCTGTATCATTTAAAATTTTTTATTACAGTTCTTAAAAATTTCAGGAATTGTAGTCAAAAGATTACTTTTTCATGTTCCGCATTATTTACCTTTAAACAATTGATTACAACGATAATAAAAAATGAAGAGTAAAAACCCCGACAACCAGTCCCGGTCTCCTATACAACAAGCATTATTCATCATTATAACATTAAATCAAGGCGTAATTGCTACTTTAAAAAAATATTACGTTAAGTGCACTTATCAATTTATATTGGATAAACTAGAAAATGTGTAATTAACAAAAACTGACATTTTCATAAACTTTTTTAAGCGATTTTGTATGTATTTTAAATCATTACTTGGTTTTATAGGATTTTAGAAAATTATGCACCGCATCCTTCATTTTTAACGTACGTTATGTCTTTTTTGTGTAATTTTGTTATCTGCGATTTTCTGTGGAACGTATCTACCACCACATATAAAATACATGACTGTATATATAAACTAGGACCTCCATCTGGCTTTCCAATATAAAGTGAGAAGAATACAGGTGTATAAAAACTAGACAACACTCATTTACTTCACAAATCTAAAAATGGAAGTAATTGTTCTCAAAATATATTTTTTTATATAAAATGGCTCGATAAATTAAAAAATACATTTATTATTACTGGAAAAACTTCGATGACAATATAAATAAATTAGCCAGAACACTTGCGGTAAGACAACAAAACATTAAAAATGAATCTAATCAACGTTTAATTCCAATAAACTAGTTATATAAAAAGGAAATACTTTGTTTGCGAGATTTTTTAATAAAACTTCATAAAACAATAATTAGAAATTTTATATATATATATATATATATATATATATATATATATATATATATATGTTGCTGGGAAAGTCCGACGACCAGGAAAAGTCCGACTTTGACAAGTAAATATACGTCCTGATTTATAAAATTAAAATTAGATCACATTCACCCACACCGTCACTCTCAACTTCATCCTCACCCTTACCCTCACACCTCTACTCCGAACTGTGTATAGCTGCATTCGGCCTGGTTAAAAAAGGGTGAGCGTGAAAATGATCTAATTTTAATTTCATAAATCAGGATATATTTGACTAGACAAAGTCGAACTTTCGCAAGCCAATATATATCCTGATTTATAAAATTAACATTAGATCACTTTCAGTTTCACCCTCACACCTCTACTCCAGGCTGTAAACCAGCACTAGGTCAGGTCAAAAAAGTCTGAGGGTGAAGGTGATCTAATTTTAATTTTATAAATCAGGATATACATTGATTAGTCAAAGCCGGACTTAGACGGCGGCCAAGCAAATCGCAGTTTGGCTAGTCAACGTCGGACTTTGCCAGCAACAATATATATATATATATATATATTCTAATGGCGGATTATATTGTTGGTCTCAATCTTGATAAATTATTCCTGTCAATTTGCCATGACTAGTTTCGACACTCGAGTCATCTTCAGATAGCTTATAGATAAATTCATCTCTTACTTTTTTGTACAGAAATACCCCGATTTAAGATGCTTCGTTTTAAGTCGTTTCACACTTAAATCGTAAAAAATTCCCACCTCGACTCGATATAATCGGCTCTGCTTCACACTAACATCACTTAATGGAATAAAAAAAATCCAAATTTGCTACATTAGAACGTTCATTTACATCAGTGCTATAAAATATACACATCCGTATATAAATACATTATTCCAAATTGTGACTTAAATTTTTCTTGGTATACTCGAAAGTACAATTTGGTTCGATGTAAGTCGTTTCAAGTTAAGATTCAATTTTACGGAACGCAACCCCGTCCTAAATCGGAACATTCCTGTATTTGATTTGTCTGCTAGATGAAACTAGCAGTGGTGTGTGATAGATTTGTATGATTTCATGCGAATCAATTCAACGAAATAATACATCAACGGGATGACCTCACATATAAAAACAGACATTTAGAAATGTCAACGACAGACTTACCAAACCGATCGACAGAAAAAAAGGATCAAGACTTACCTGAAACAAAAGAGAAATATATTAAATTTTAATGTTTTCTATTTCAATACAATATTATTTTTTATTCTATAACAGAAACATACATAACAGATGATAGGAAATTACAGATTAAACAATATTTCAAACCTACGTATACAACAAAAACTGATATTTTTTAAAATAAGAAAACGTGTAAAAGTGAAATACTCGTATACAGTTACATTTCATTCACACAAAACACTAAGTTCACACCACACGAGGGTCATTTGATAAGTTTGGTGTTTCGTGTAAGTAATTTACTGTTCGAAAAGTCGTGCTTTTTTAAAATAACCTTTTTTTTAGATAAAATGTATATATTATTATTTATAACACAATATTAATAAAACACTTTTATTATTTTAACTCCTTGTGCATGCATCACGAGTCTGACGCGTGAACTACAAAAAAAACACTTTATCAGTCAATGATGAAGTACAGGATAATGAAGAGGCAGCAGGAATAAACTCGGTAGTCCTGCGTAGACTAGGAAAGAATGCTTCAGTGTTAGATGTATTCTACGAAGTTCTAACCAGATTTTTAGGAAACAGCAACGTACGTAACAGCTTCAATTGTCTTTTGCCAACGAGAAATTAGATTGTTTATCCCATTTTTATAAAAATCGACATTTTTAAAGCTTATAAAGTCTTTAAAGCATTGAATCACTTCTGTTTGGTTTAGGAATTTTTAATTTCTTAAATGTTTCAAGTGGCGAAAATGATGATAGTCTGTCGGTGAAAGATCTGGTAAATAAGAGGAATGCGGTAAAATTTCATAATTTAATGAATTTAATTTGGAAATTGTGATTCGAGATGTGTGCGCGGTCGACCATTGTCTTACAATAGTATTGGTCCATATCTACTGATTAGCAATGGCTGTTTTGTTTTTAATTATTCATTCATATTGTCGATTTCGCGACAATATGAATGCCGTAATTGCTTCGCTTGGTTTTAAAAAAGAATAATGGATTATTCCTTTATTTGTCCACCACACAGTAACCATACATTTTTTTTTTGGTGTAATGACGGCTTGGGTGCGTGTCCTGGAGCTTCATTTGCATTTCACCATCGTCCAGATCTTTTTCTGTTATCATACAAAATCCACTTTTCATCACAAGTAACGATTCTATTTAAAAAATGACGTTTTATCATTTCGAATCATCAATGAAATACACACCTCTAAGCGTCTCAGTTTTCGACCATCTGTCAATTCATGCGGCACCCATTTATCCAGCTTTTTCATCTTTGCTATTGCAGCGAGGTGACGAGAAACAGTCATAAAACTAACACTTAAATCACATGTGAGAGCTGCTCGAACTGTTGTTTATGGATTAGCTTCCACCATGACTCTCAAATGATCTTTGTTCACAATGATTTTGAGGCTTCCTCGAGGCTCATTGTTGAGATTCATATTACCGGAACGAAATTTTTTGAACCATAATTGAATTGTTCTCTGGCTAGTCGACCCTTCTCCGAAAGTTCCATTAATATTTCTACCTGCTACCGTTGCATTGTGTCCCAACTTGAACTCGTATAAAAAAAGTAGTTGTAAATCTTTTGTGGATACCATCCTGTTAAATGGTATAAAAAAATAAAAATAACAACAATAATTCCGTATATAAAAACAATTGAAGGGTACAGTACATTAGTCAATTTCAAATAGCTGAACTTGTAAAATATTGCACAGAACGTTTGCCAACCGCGGTCGACCTCTGACTGATTTAAATTCAGCAACTTGATATGTTACAACCTAATACATCACTTCCTATCTAGGCAGAGAATATTTGTCTCTCGTACCTGTGAGCAAATGTGTATTAAAAATAGTACAATCTTAACAACATACATCACAATAACAGCAACGATATTTATATATTTTCAAAACATTTTTTATCATTATTATTTTAAACCCGTAAATATTAATTAAATCTATATGATTTTTTATACTTTTTTTCTTAAATAATTCACATATCCCGCCTTCTAAACGAATTCTAATCTAAAATTTGAATCCGTTTAGCCATTAATAAAAAGGTTCTAAATTATTTCTAACATGAAAAAAGATATTCATGTATTAAAACAGTATAAAAGCATTTATCTACAATAACTTAAATCTCAGAATAGCGTACAAACGTTTTATTATATTTCAGTCGTCAACGATCTTTCATACCACCACACTATACATTAAATCCGATATAAATTCAAGATATCCACATCGCGTCTACTGCAGACAATCCGATTCGCAATATTTACAGATCGTTTACTGAATTACATAATACTAGTAGCATGCAGACAATACGACTCCAGTTTTATTGAATCTCATAGCACATAACACACAAGGGATGTCAAATTGGTAAGAAATTCATACGATTAACAGAAAATAGAACAGTATGTGTGTGTATGCAGTAAGTTGTCTTCGAAAATTAAAAAAATTGGTAAGTAGTGTCCATGTAAGTAGTACTATATGAACGAGAAGACATTATTAATGCTGTTTATATTGAGTTGTTAAATGGGGGCGCAAAAATAATGAAGGGGTTTTAAACATTACTATTTGTTTGTTTTGTAATATTTTCATCTTTTTTTACTTCCCAAAATATAGTATAAGGATGGGAATTTTTTCCTGATTATACATGGAAATTGACATCATGTAAGTGATGCCTATTTTCGGCTTCACAAAGTCGAATTCTTTCAAACGCATTTTCCATCATTTCTATCAAGATTTCTGGACATAATGCTCAAATTTCTACTTGTATGTTGTTTCTGTAGCTGGAGGATGGTTTTTGGCTAACTGATCTCTATACTTTCTTTTAAGTAGCCCTAAAGAAAAAATCAGGAGGGATCCAATCAACCGAACGCATAGGACATTCAAATCGCTGTTTTTTGAAATAGTTTCCAAAATCTTCTGGTAATCCAAAAGTTTCTGGTAAAAGTTCCATAACGGGTCTTGGTATGTGCATTATCAAGAGTTGGTTTCAATAATGTTTCTGTCATCGTACGGTATTAAGCACCACTTACGGTTACATATGTACCGTCTTCATTTTTACAGAAATAAGAACCTATAATCCTAATAAGAACCTGTTTCGGACGTTACTCCCAATTGTCTATTTTGTCCGTGTAATTTACGTCCATATTATTGTAAATTATGTAGAAAAAAAATTGGTAAGTAGTGTCGGAGTCACTATCGGTGAGGTTTTTGTCGGAAAACGTCTTACCTAACCGGTGTTGTCGGGGCGTGGTGTTTTTAGGGTTGGTAAGAAAGACGTGAGCACAACAAACTTGTGTGTCTTTTTATTTATTTCTCACAACGCTGATTAATTTGTAAAATTTTGTTAAAGACATGACAATGGTACGAGTAGTACAATACGAGGTCAGACAATTAAGTAATGCGACAAAATTCAAAAATAGAGTATATTTAAAAATTAAGGTACATCGCTGCGATCCCCTTCAAAGTAGTCCCCTCCCGCATCTATACACTTATTCCAGCGAGTTTTCCAGTTTTCGTAACAATTCTGGAACACTTCTTGTGAGACCTCTCAGAGTACCCTCGTCACAGATTCTTGGATATCTTCAACGGAGTCAAAATGTCGACCTTTGACGAATTTTTTCATATGGGGGAATAGGAAAAAGTCGCAGGGTGACATGTCCGGTGAATAGGGCGGTTGTGGTAACGTTGCGATGCCTTTAGACGCCAAAAACTGAGAGACACTGAACGCACTGTGACAGGGAGCATTGTCGTGATGCAGAACCCAAGTCTTCGCGATCTCTGGACGCACTCTGAGCACCCTTTTTCGTAATTTTTCGAGCACATTGCGGTAGAATACTTGATTTACGGTTTGTCCAGGTGGTACGAACTCTTTGTGAACCACCCCTTTGCTGTCGAAGAAGCAAATCAACATGGTTTTCACTTGGCTTTCACATTGGTTTTCACGGCCTTTTTTAAAATCGGCATGCCACCGAAGCACCTGACTACGACTCAGGGCATCACTACCATACACTTTAAGCACTTTTTCATAAGTTTCTGTCGTGGTTTCGCCGAGTTTTGCACAAAATTTTATCGCGCACCGTTGCTCTAAATTTCTCTGTTCCATTTTCGTGACATGCACTACTCGCGCGTTGTTACAAAACACTAAATAGCTGGCGAAGAAATGATCGTACGAGGGTGGTCAAAGTCTCAATCGAGAGAGTAGGGATCTGCTATTACGGTGGCGGAGTTACAGGTTCGCAGTGTTACCACAGGCCGAGAAAAAAAATCGGTCGCATTACTTAATTGTCTGACCTCGTATGTAAGACTTACATGCTACACTTATATCTCTAGATAACATTAAGTCCACAGTGGTATTTTTTAAACTTGTGAAGTCAGTTGGATCCGTGGCCAAGACCGATCTAAACTTGTCGTTCAGAAACTGTTTCAGAAGATCGTTCGACGCATCAATGTTAAAGTCCCCGGTGAGTGTAATCGCAGGGCCAGTCACTAACTATTGTTCTGACATGCTTTGTGTAGTAAAGCATTAGTCGAAAAGAAACATCTCGAGATAGTTCAGTGAAAAGTGTGTTGGCTTCAGCGGATACGCGAAACCGTTAATTTTACTCAACGTTAGCACCTTTCTTTGCTTTACTAATGTAAAGCAGTTTGAGCACAACATGAACTGTTGAACGTATTCATCTGTAAATTCCTGTTGTAAAAATTGCAACAAAGCTGCATTTGGCCGTTTTAAATCATATGCGATCACAAACTCCACAAACAGAACCCAACTTGTTGCCATAAAATGTCTTCTCAAAGTGCTCCGTCGCCAGACGCCAATGGGTTTTAAATGCTTAATATTTATTCTCAAACGTTACATCTGCTTCTGTTTTGTTGCATTCCATTGGTTCCATTTCACTGTCAACATCTATTCCCTGTGAACTTGCATCAAGCGTTGCAGCGTTCGCGTGACTGTTGTTCGCCTCAACTTGTCGACGCTGCCTCATCCTCCGCATTCGTTCTACTGCTGTCAAAGGGGCCTTTTTGGATTTCTCATTTAATCTTCTTTCACTTTATTACCGTTTACGATACTTATTTACCTTCTTGTTTTGAAGATATCTGGACATTTTTAAAATTTTAGAAAAAATTAGTACAGGTTCAACACTTTATCAGTGTATATCTTTTCAATTGCTTTCACTATTGTCACTGTTAGTATTTTATTTTATAGCACTTGTCGAGCTCTGTCAAACGATGCCTCACACAACATCCTACACGTACGCACTCTTGAGCTACATTAATTTTTCCGCGCGACGAACCGACACTATTACACTACAATTTGGCGACAATGTTGAGGCGGCCTGTGACGTCACGCGCTTAAAGTTAACATTGCGTAACATTCTTACATCTTTGCTCTATAAAACCATATGTTGCTTATTTGGATATGCGTTATAGTTTTAAAGTTATTAAGATTTGTTTAATATACACAAAATCGTAACATCGACTTTCGCATAATCTCCATCCATACTAAACCGGCAGTATAAGACGTTTTCCGTCAAAAAACAAAAGTTATAACGACGATTATGCATTCAGACTTGTTTTGCATAAAAAAACGATACCACAAATCAAACAATCTAGTTGAATCTGTTTCCTTTTCCGTATCCGGTTAGTAATCATTACTTACATTACATAATACGTACGTGAAACTATTAGACATCCTCCACAGTGTTTACAATTGAATGTAAACGTATGATTTCGACACTTTTTCAGTGCACTCCATTAGAAATGGTTATAAACG
This sequence comes from Acanthacorydalis orientalis, assembly GCA_034766995.1. Taxonomy (NCBI): domain Eukaryota; kingdom Metazoa; phylum Arthropoda; class Insecta; order Megaloptera; family Corydalidae; genus Acanthacorydalis; species Acanthacorydalis orientalis. Next base: position 54,559,123 of record CM068314.1, read on the forward strand.
TCGCTAGAAAAAAAAAGGAACTAGTAAAAGTACACGATGAATGAAAGTATGTATCGTGTTTTTATTAACATATATTTCCAATTCACCAGAGTTTACTTTCTTGTGAAAATTTCACGCAATAATATACTTGAGTAAATCTTCACTGAAAAAAAATGTTTCACTAGTGATTTACTGAATATTTAATCTTTTTAACACTTTCTCAGGAAACTTTTCCGTTTAAAAAGAAATGATTCAGAATTATTGTATCATAAGAAGTAACTAAATAGTTATTATTAAAAAATATAGTACAAATCTTTCTTCACAACCTCGGTTAGGTTAGCACGACAATCAGATGAGTTTCTTATTTAATTTCATAGTAAATCTTTTCGATTATAGCGACTTCGAATACAACAACAAATTTGATTATACAGGAGGGTGTCCGAGAACAAAATGCACTTTTGTTTACCTTGCAACCCAAGAACGCGTGGAAGAACGAGGGTGCGAGTGTTGTCTTTCTTTAGCTCAGTTCAGAGAATTTCAGTCCTTGAATTACTTCACAGGACAAAAACGTGCATTCTGCGTGCGCCCTTCTTACGAAAACAAACATTCTTAAGTTACTGTTAGGTGTGATCTTGTGTGACCGCCACGAAGTCCTGATTTATCCTCTCTTGATTTTTTTGAGAGGATTCCTTAAGAGCAGAGTATACTCAAATAATTCTATGACTACTAAAGAATTGAAGAGGATCTAGCGAAATTTCAAAACGAGATTAGAAGAATGCCGTCGTCACAACAGTCATCTGAATGATTTAATTCTTAAAACATAAATTTCAATAATATTCTTTAGGTTTTTCAGTAGTAAAAGTGACGCACAGCAAAATCGATGTTTAAATATGAATTTTTCAAATACGAATTTCATTCTGTGACACTATTACGTATTATGTTGATAGGAACATACGAGGTCAGACAATTAAGTAATGCGACCGATTTTTTTTCTCGGCCTGTGGTAACACTGCGAACCTGTAACTCCGCCACCGTAATAGCAGATCCCTACTCTCTCGATTGAGACCTTGACCACCCTCGTACGATCATTTCTTCGCCAGCTGTTTAGTGTTTTGTAACAACGCGCGAGTAGTGCATGTCACGAAAATGGAACAGAGAAATTTAGAGCAACGGTGCTCAAGATTGTCTCGAGCAGGTTGAAAGTGATCCTACTCTTCTCGATCGAGTTATTACTGGTGATGAAAGTTGGTTCTTTCTGGTTATTACTGGTGAGTTATTACTGGTGATGAAAGTTGGTTCTTTCAATATGACCCCGAAACTAAACGACAAAGCCAACAGTGGCTGTCCCCTGGAGCACCAAGGCCAAAGAAGGCGAGAATGAGCAAGTCCAAAGTGAAAACCATGTTGATTTGCTTCTTCGACAGCAAAGGGGTGGTTCACAAAGAGTTCGTACCACCTGGACAAGCCGTAAATCAAGTATTCTACCGCAATGTGCTCGAAAAATTACGAAAAAGGGTGCTCAGAGTGCGTCCAGAGATCGCGAAGACTTGGGTTCTGCATCACGACAATGCTCCCTGTCACAGTGCGTTCAGTGTCTCTCAGTTTTTGGCGTCTAAAGGCATCGCAACGTTACCACAACCGCCCTATTCACCGGACATGTCACCCTGCGACTTTTTCCTATTCCCCCATATGAAAAAATTCGTCAAAGGTCGACATTTTGACTCCGTTGAAGATGTCCAAGAATCTGTGACGAGGGTATTCGGAGAGGTCCCACAAGAAGTGTTCCAGAATTGTTACGAAAACTGGAAAACTCGCTGGAATAAGTGTATAGATGCGGGAGGGGACTACTTTGAAGGGGATCGCAGCGATGTACCTTAATTTTTAAATATACTCGATTTTTGAATATTGTCGCATTACTTAATTGTCTGACCTCGTATATGCTGCCTTATTGGTCAAAGAAAAATTGCATTCTTAAAAAGACGCTGTTCGAAAATTACATCTGTCTGACATGTGTTTAACATTTTTATTGTTTAGTGTTTGTGAAATAATTTGTGATTAAAGCAGATTAGTTATATTTTAATTAAATTAACTTTAATTGTTAATAGTTATTTATGTGTAATAATATTTGTATTGTATTGTGAGCACGTCTTCGGATTCAAACAATTGGTGAAGAACATGTAGATTCAGCATGTAGAATGAAAAAATTGTCAGCATCATTTTAATTCATGCGATTTGACCAATTCCCAACTAAACTGCATCTACAGATCAATGGTCCCTCTCGTTGTTTGGAAAGACAAGTATAAAATATTTTTATTTCTTAACATAACATGCTTGTGATTTATTGCATATGGTTTTGAAAAATAAAAATTCTTCAAAACCATGCTATGTGAGATACAATGATCTGAAAGTACCTAATTTGTTTCTGGGTAACAAGAAACATTTGTATAATAAATGCTGTTCAAATTTTAGCCACCGTCCGCAATGTTCTCATCAACCAGTACGAAAGAAACACTGATTACTCCTAACATTGCAGATGTAATCGATCTATCATTGAATGTAAGTATTCACAAGTGTAATATTATTATTTCTATTACAGTTTATTTTGTGAAATTATAAACGTTTCTATTATAATGACTATTCAAATTGTAGCCACCATCTGCAATGTTTCCATTATTACTTTGAATAGAAACACTGATGGTGTAAGTTAATTTAGTAATTCAAAACAGTACAAAGTTATACGATACAATGTATAACATACATTTTAGATGGCATCTAGTAATTATTTTAAAATTTAATAGTGTACTAATTTTGTAACACTTATAAATGTTTACGTTGGTCTTTATAAATTAACAAACATAAATATATTTTTATAGGTTCGTGTCAGTGGTATGGCAGATTTAGGTAAACAGTGGATTGAAGAGGAGTTGTTATGTTTGTTTTTTCTGGAAAAGAAGCCCAAAAGGTTATCGTTTATTATGGAAATTTATTGCTTTACCATCGATTAATTCTTTAATGACTTTTTTAAGATTGATTCTTTGAAATCAGGTGTGAACGACTACATTATGTCGTACCAAACACTCATGATCAGTAATTTAGAGGACAAAGACAACTTCCGTTTGTTAATGTTCGATGGAATGTCAATTCGTGAGTGGTTGTCGTATGACCGACGTGCTGATAGAATTACTGGGCATGTTGACATGAACACCGGATTCATAGGGAAGGAATATGTAAATAGTGTTATGATTTTTATGTTGCAAGATGTGAGATGAAGCTGGAAGCAATCGATTGCATACTACTTTTGTCAAAATTTAACTTCAGATCATTTGTCACGAATGATCATTAAAGTTATTCGGCGAAGAGAGTCAATTGGACTTCGGATTATGTCCACGGTGTGTGACATTGGATGCAATAATCTGAAAGCATTAAATTCATTAAAATCGAAAAAACCCTTCCTTTGGTTTCGATGGTAGAGCAATTTTTAGTGTTGTGTTAAATGTTCTTTTTTTTGTATTTATTGTTAGTGTTAAATATTGTTTAAAAAATAAATAAATTACATAAATAACTGTCTTTTTTGTGAATTGTAAACACTGTTATGCTATGGTTATGTCAGCATGAGTTAATACCTTGCAATCCCCAGCCTATCGTTTTTATGCCATAGATTTTTAACCCGTACCTTGCCGTCTAGTCTTTTACCTATTGTCACGGGCGTCCTTCCTCAGTTTATAACGACCAACTGAAGGCGTTAGTTTAATCAGAGCCAAGCAAACAATTCTAGAGTTTGCACAAAATTTAGGTGTTAGTCATCCAACAGTGCTAGACCACTTCATTTGGATCTCATACAAAAAAGTGGCTCCTATTTGCTTCTTTTCCATCTTTAGTTCAACAGACCAATTCGAAGCATAATTCATAATAAAACCAAAGTCGATGTAAACCAAAATACAAATCGAAAAATGTAGACAAAAACTGGACTTTAAAATGATATTTAACATAAACAGGATAAAATGACACTTTCACTGAAAAAAAATAAGGTTAGGATTCAAAAAACGAAATTATTTTCCTATCAACCGAATAAATAATATTCAACCAATATAATACTTTTATATATTTAATTGTGTAAATTAATAAAAGTAAACAAATGAAGAAGTAAGCAATATAATAATGTATAAGAATAATTACTAAAAATAAATATATTAAATATTTTTTTTAAAAAAAACTCCAACAAAATTCCTTACCTACCTTTTTTCTATTTACATGACAAATTTCTATACAAACAAAATAACACCCAACTGCATTCCATTCATTATTTTGATATTTACATTATCATGTACTCATTCATTAGTATTCAATAATAAATACGAATGTAAAACAATACAGAGTTATTTTATGGATATCTTGTTTATTCAAGCTTATATATCTTCATAAAACATAAACTTATGTTGAATTACTAACACCTGACAAAAGAATCTTATAAGAGATAAAAGAATATCTATTTGGGTAATATGATTCTTTTTAATACAGAATCGTATCAGAATTAAATATGTGTTCTAAATTATATACAAGACTTAATTTGAAACACTTGCTCTGAAATAACAAAGTATAGTTCCGGTATCGTTCTAACACTGTATACAAACAGAAAAATGTCATGAAAATGAAATCTTAAGCGTCTTTACACTTCATTCATGTCATTTAAAAAGATTATTTACACATTTTACACAAAGGTTATGTTCATACCATAGAGGATTTGTTCAGTAAAACTTATAGAAACAATATATATTACAAGAGAGTATGACTTTTATTACTCAAATTAAAAAAAAATGTTAATAAAGATAAATTAATAAGTAAAAAGTATTATTAAATTGTACCAGAGGGCTTTGCCCGCTACTTGCTACGCTCACTGACCTCCGGAGGGTACCACTCCTGCTTATTTCGTTCGTATCGCATATATTTATTCAAAATCGTTATATATATATATATATATATATATATATATATATATATATATATATTAGGTGTATCGGAAAACAATGCCTTTTTTTAAATGAAACAAGTAAATATTAATCACAATTTTATTTATTACAAATTAATTTCAAATATAATTCCTCTCATTAAATATAACTGTCTTCCACTTATCAATCAACATTTTAATTCTTCTTTCATAAAAAAAAACAGGATGCTTTGAATTAAAATGCTCAGCAAGTCTATTTTTAACCTTTTCGTAACTATTCAAATTTTTACCATCTAAAAAATGTTGCATTGACCTGAAAAGACGGTAATTCGACAGCGTAAGATTTGGAGAGTACGGTGGATGTCAATGGTTGGTCGATTCGTTATTGGGGTTTTAGGGCGCTCAGACAGCTGAGGTCATTAGCGCACGAACATAAATTATATTTAAAAAATACACGGTTTGCGCACTTGCGCTCGAATCACCCCTTAATTCGAAACGCTAAAGTATGAGTCCTAAACGCTTGAGAATATTCCATTAAAACAATAACTCTCTCAATGAGAGATAAAAAAACAATAATGAATGAATTGGAATGTTAAAATACCTTATCTCTTGATTGGACAATACGTATAAATGTAATAAGAAGAAATAAATCCTTAAGGACAGTAAAACATTTAAAATACTGTGATCTAATATTAGGATTCACAGGGTTTTTCGTGAAGTACACGTTGAAATAACCCCGAGGGCTTCACATGTATGGCAACACAACATGTTAAAATATCAAAATTGGAAACACTAAATCATACTAAAAAGTCCAGTCTCCAGGTGGATGTCGAATTGTTATCTATTCTAAGCTTTTGATTTTGTCCTTTGTAATTTTTGAAACATGTGGTCGCCCATGTTGTCTTCACTCAATTGAGGCGGTATCTATTTTCTCTGCCTCCATATCTTTCCAATTTTTTTAATGTGTTCCTGCACACTTGACCAAGAGTATCCTAAATTGTCAGCGATTTTTTGAATAGTTAACATTGATTTTGCTTCAATTTCGGCAGTTTAGATGTCTTCATCCACTTTTTTTTGGTCTTCCACTTCCAGGACTACTTTTTATATCAAAGTTTCCCCTTTTGAACCATATCTGACATTTTTAAACATTCAAATCATCATCATCATCATCATATATATATATATATATATAATGTTAGTATATCTGTATAATTATTTTCGTAAATAGATTGCAACGCAGTTGTTTCACAAAGTCGTACATTTCACGTCATAATTCTTCGTGAAAATGTCATGTAAATTGGAGTGCCATCGTTAAAAAATAATTTAATACAAAACTACACGTTTTTTTCACTTTTTTCGAAGAAAAAATTCGAAGATGAACAACTGTAAGCTCTATTGGAAGAAAACCTTGCTAAAACACTCAAAGAATACGTTCAACAGCTCGAAATCAATAAATCAACCATTTCACAACGTTAACAAGTCATGGGAAAGGTCCAGAAAGAAAGGAGATAGCTGCTAAGTGAACTGACCAAAAATGCCATTGATAATCGTTTAAATATATCTATTTCTTTGTTTGCAAGATATAAAAAGAAGAGTTTTTTGTGACGAATCGTGACCGGCAATGAAAAATGGATCTATTTCGATAACCAGAAACGCGAGAAATTATGGGTTGAACATGGTCAACCACCAACGTCGACATCAAAGCGAAACATCCACGGTCACAAACCAATGCTCTCTATTTAGTGGGATATGGAGGGTGTCGTGTATTATGATCTGTTGAAACCAAAGGAAACAATAACCTCCCAACGTTATTAATAACTGAAGCGTTTGAATGATAATTTGATACAAAAATGACCATCAATTAGATCAAATCGTCGAAAAGTGATTCTTCTCCATGACAACGCTCGGCCCTATGTTACTATCACAGTGAAACAAACACTAATGGAGCTCGAATGGGAGGTTCTCACGCACCCAGCGTATTATCTGGACCTGGCTCCAAGTGATTACCATCTGTTCTGATCGATAAAACACGCTTTGGAAGATACACATTCCATAACTACGAAAAAGTCGAAAACTGGGTTGCTGAATGGATTGTCTCAAAAGACCGACCATTCTTTCGTCGAGGAATTCAATTTCTGTTAGAAAAGTGGGAAAAAGTTATTGCTTCCGAAGGAAAGTACTTTGATTAATGTGTTCACACATTTTACTATTGAAAAAAAATACTCAAACAACATAAAAAACAGCAGTTTTCAATGCAGTCTCCTAATATACATATATATATACATATATATATATATATATATATATATATATATATATATATATATGTGTGTATATATATATATGTGTATATATATACACATACTGTCATTTGCATACACTTACCCAATTATAAAAGTAGCATAATAAAATCGCATGTCATTATTTTCTTAATTAAATTCAATAATTTGAAATATAGGTTAAGTATATATTAGCACATAAGATTAATTCGCGATAGGTGCTAAAAGCATACCTAATCAAATGTCAATGTGGTCAAACTCCACCCAACCCTATTTTCATTACACACACACACACACACAATCGTATCGGTCGGGCTAATAGTCTACAAGCAGACATCGCGCGCCCATTACTGACGCGCGGGTGTGTCGTTAGTTAATAAATTATTTGTGCATGACACCACAACAGGCTCTTCGTTAATTAGCGTCAGCTGACCAATATCAATTTGATATCCATACATTAATTGTAATGAAGTATTAAATATACGTTTAGGTAAATGCACCGAACTTGACTTTTCGTGAAGATATTTTCTGTACTCGAATAGAAAACATTAAAAACAAAATATCTGCATTAAATATAAATAATGCAATATATATAAATTCATCGTGGCAAATCATAATCCCAAACCTTACATGATGAGTACAAAATAAATGGAAAATCATGAAAGAGGCCTTTATCCAGCAGTGGATTAACAGAGGGTGAAGATGATGATATATATATATATATATATATATATATATATATATATATATATATATATACACACATAAATATATATATATACATATATATATATATATATAAAAATGCAGATAATTTGTATAGATATAACAATACTAAAGAATGAAAACAATAGACGTAAGTTGAAATTACTAGTGCATTGTTTACAATGATGTATCACATGACTGCAACAAGATATCGGGTAATTAGAAAAATCGGCACCAAAATTAAAATGATAAAAACCGTAATTATTTTTGTACT
>CM068314.1:54569804-54732304 GCA_034766995.1 Acanthacorydalis orientalis
GCGCTTGATGGGTTAAAAGATGACACTGACCTCTAAAAATATAACAAGTAAAATATACTTATAATACCAAATAACCATGAAAATTATTATAAATATATGCTGTATAATATATCTGTATCAGAATTCATTAATTACACATATTGAAAAATAGACAATATTTCTTTTAAATTTTAATATTAAGTATACCAAAATACCACACAAAAGTAAATCGATAACAAAACAAAGTCTAAAATTGTAAATATTATGCACTCTACGACGCAGTGTTTTTCTTTTCAACTTCAAATAAGCAAATCTGCATTTCAATCATTATGATTGTTGGAATAGCATTGAAACTTATATCAATTTAAGCAAAGGTCAATGTAAGTTCAACAAAAATTCACGTCAATAATTAAGGGTCAACAACTATTGTTAACATTAATAATTTAAAATGCATATCTTCATCAACGAAGAAAAAAAACTGTTTTAATTATTAGATTTTTAAAAAATAAAACAAATCAATACCACAATAAAGCATCAGATGTTAATATATTTTCTATACCACAACAAACAGATACTATTTGAGATTTCACTGAGTTGTGCCTGTTGTAAATATTAAACACTAGAACCGTTATAAATTGTTAAAATATCATTCGAATCATTTTCAATATTTATTTACATCCATTAAAGGGAACCTTATATTGATTCATGGAAAGACGTCTACGAATAATATAGTTATATTTGCAAGACAAAAACCAGTGGTCGAAATCATTGCCAAGATAACACTCAATCATGGAAACGTGTCCCGTTATAAGTAGCCCAAAGCATCAGCTGATATAACGTTCTTCTCACATGGTTACCTGTTAAACCTACATACACATCAAATAACAGGTCCGGCGTGAAGAATACCAATACGCTTATCCTACACACCAGATACAAACATCTCAAGTATTGAAAATAGCCGCTGAACTACTTACATGCAAAGTACATTTTAAATGTTTCAACTGGAAAAAGATGTGTAGAGAAAGACAGTCGATACGTTTCCTCTTTCGATCCTGATCAATAATATTATATATAGATTAACGGTTAATTTGAAATGTTGAAATTCATCTGATTTTATGCAAGCTTACAAGAAGTGGTCTTACAAATCAAATTGTTTCAAGTAGATACATAGTTATTTTTATTTGATAAAGTAACGTGACATTTTAATATGAAATCAAGCTTCATTTATTAAAATGTATTATAAATGATACATTTTGCGCTTTAAAACACAAAATCTTTTTTAACGATTTACAAAGATTATTATAGTAACATTTAATGTAATTAAAATAAAAGAGAGATTCATATAAAAGATTTCGGTAGTGCGAGGATCGTTTGATAAGTTTGGTAAATTTCTATGAGATGGTGCCACCATTCATTTGGTAACGGTACGGCTATCAACTGTCACTTTTCAAACTAGCATAGGTGAAATTTCAGCCAGAAACGACGCGTTGTTCATGTTCTACAGATGTTTGAAACGAGCATTGTAGCAGTTGCTGCAAAAATGAAAAAAAAAACGAGTTCCGTGCAGAGATAAAACATTTTTATTTGAAAAAGTTGACGGACGCCCAGATCTAAGTGGAATTGGATGCAGTTCGTGGAGACTCTGCGCCAGTGTTGAAGACTGTTTAGTTCTGGATAAATGAATTTAAACGTTGCCGAAGATGCAATGAAGATGAAGCGCGTTCTCGACGCCCAGTTGAGGTCACCATGACGGATATCTATAACGGTACCTTGGAAAAAATCCACAGTACCATTATAAAATACCGCCGAGTAAAAACACGCGAAATTGCTAAGACTATACGCATCTCAACTGAATGATGGACAATATCCTACACGAAAAATAGCACATGAAAAACATCTATGCCGGATGGGTGCCGCGATTGTTGACTATCGACCAAAAACGTACACGAAAGGACATTGCAATCCAGTGTTTGGCGATGTTTAATTGCAATCCGCAGGCCTTTTTGTGTCGATTCGTCACTTTGGATGAAATATGAATTCACCATTATACACTTGAGTCGAATCAACAGTCAAAACTATGGACAACGACTGGTGAAAATCGCTGAAGAAACCGAAGACTGTTTTGTCGGCTGAGGAGATGATAGCCACTGTTTTTTGGAATTCCCAAGACATCATCCTGATCGACTACTTAACAAAGGGAAAAACGATAACAGGAACATATTATGCAACATTATTGGATCGTTTAAACGAAGAACTGAAACAAAAAGAGCCAAGATTGGAGCACAAAAAATCTTCATTCATCAGGACATCGCGTCGTCCCACAAATCGACCGCCGCAATGGCAAAACTGTACGAATTAGGCTATTATGTTACAACCTAATATCTTTAGCTACTTACAGTAAGTTAAAAATGAAATTGGGCGAAAATTCACCCGAAGATTGTATGAGGGTTGTTTGATTTCGAGCCACTGCGATATATTAGGTTTTATTCACTTTTCAGTTCCTCATCTCTGATTTTACGGGTCACTGAATCCTTAAACAACATGCACATTCTCCATTAACGTACATTGTAAATATCATTTAATGAAACATTGCACATACAAAAATCATAAGAACACAAAACTACATCATGCTCAGCAGTTTTCACTGTTATCGTTAAAGACCTATGACCAACGTATTTACATGCGCAGAGTCTGTAAATTGAAAGTAATCTAACCTTAACAGCCTATTGTTGTTATTAACAACCCGTGATAAATTACAACAATATTTAAAACGCACAAATAAATGCGTGTATAACTGTTTATCACAATTAACGGGTGTTTCATTTAAAAAAAAATCATATCCATAAATAGATTATATTCTATAAAATGTGTATTTGTATACAAGGAATTCTTTGTGTACTGTACTTCGATATCAACGTCAATGATTCTTTCATTACAGATACATGTGCATGTCGGAGGAAATGTACAAAACTAGTATTATATACTTTATTAATTAGATAGCCGGTTATAACTATTTATATTTATTCTTCACTCGATTTGCATAAGCGTCCATCGTAATTGACAGAATAAATTTATATAATAGATCAACTGTTTTCTATTTATAATGAATGTATCTTTCACTCGCAGATGATTCATTAAAGAACGTTAAGGTTACTCGAACAAATTTGTTTTCAATTTAAAATACACGCACGTATATCGTAGTGGTTTCTTAACAATGATTTATAGTATAATTGAAATATGACAGGAAAAAGAACAAGTACTGACGAAAAATTACTCAGATTAAAAATACTTTTAAACATAGTACTTCGGTTTAACACTCTGCAAAAAAGATTTTCTTGTTCGTATTTTTTCAATGAATAAAATCAAAAAAAAAAAAATAAGTACACATTTTTATTACTAAATTGACACTACATAACATAAAAGTTCTGATGAAAAAAAATTAACATGAAGTCTAACAAAATGGGCCTCGTAAAAACTGTTAATATTCATTATACTTTTTAAATGTAAGAGCATGTCTATTTGTATTATATGATTTTGTTGGAGTTTCTATAGTAATTTAAAACGTTTATTACGGCTGCAAATTAATTAAGGAGGGCATCAAATTGAATTAATCATAACTCTGTTTTTAATTAAAACATTTTCTCATCGTTTAAGGAGTTTGAAGTGCCAAACTTAACATTTAGAAACACTATATATCTTGGCCAAGCAGTTCGAATAACATCCCAAACAGCAATTTCAAAGTTTTGGAGTAGTTATTTTAATCTTCCCCATCGAGAATGTTGTAAGCAAATGTAAAAATTTGAATACAAAGTGCTTTTGTATAGCTATTAATTGAAAACTACGCTCGGTCTGAATAGAAAGCTCACTGAGCAATTCGGAGTTATCCAGCAAGCAATTTTCTACCATCTACATCGACTGGGAAAAGTTCCAAAACCAGGCCGATGGATTCCACATGAACTCAACTCGGAAAATGAAGAAAAAAGATGCCACATGGCTATATCCTCGCTCACAAGGTTCAAAAAGACGGGTTTTTACATAACATCATAACCGGAGACGGACAATAGGTTTTGTACAATTATAAGGGGCAAAAATTATGAGTTACGCCCGGTGAACCCCATCTGAATCGACTCCGAAACCAAATATTCATGTCAAAAAATTGTTACTGTATATTTGGTGGGACATTAAGGTTGTGGTGTATTATAAGATAGTCGAACCTGATCAGACTGTAAATTCAAAACGTTACCAACAATAGTTCATCCGTTTATGTGACTAATTGTAGAGAAAAAGGCCATTCACTGGTGAAGGATTGAGAAAAGTCATTTTTCAGCACGACAACGATTGGCCGCACTTGGTGAAAAGAACCAAACGTTATTTTTTCGTTGAGATGTGAAGTTCTCCCTTGTGCGGCTATTACCGGATTTACCTGTGTCAGATTATCACCTGTCCCGGTGTACTGTTAAGGAATGTGCGGTGCAACGGTGGTTTTAAAAATGTCATGCTGGGGACGAGTCATGAAGATGAAGAAGGTCGCAGGTGTCCTTTTTCAGTTCATAACGACCAACTGAACATTTTAGTTGAATCAGAACTTCATAAAACAATTCGAGAGCTTGCATAAAATTTGAACGTTTATCGTCCAACAACTACTCTGAAGCACTTTCAACAGCTAGGAAAATTAAAAAAGCTTGACAAATGGGTGCCACGCGAACTGAACGAAAACAAAAAAAAATCGCCGTTACGAAGTTTGTCCTACGCTTCTTTTATGCAACAGAAACGATCCATTTCTTAATCGTATTGTTACATGCGATGAAGAGTGGTTCTTTTACGACAATAAAAAGCAATTTGCACAATGATTGGACAAAAATGAAACCCAAAACCATTTTACGGAACCGAAATTACACCAAAAGAAAATTATTGTGACTGGTGATTTGCGCCACGTATAATCCATTAGAAAATTTTTTGAATCCCGACAAAACCATTACAGCTGAGAGTTATTGTTAAGAAATCGACAAATTGCACCAAGAACTGCGACGTCTAGTCCCCGTATTGATCAATCGAAAAGGTCCACCCCTAGTGCACGACAATGCACAACCACACGTCGCACGATTGACTTTCCAGAAGTTGAATGAATTGGGATAAGAAACATTACCTCATCCACCATACTCACCAGACATCTCGCTAACATATTATCACTTGTTTAATCATTTCGACAACTTCTTACAGTGTAAGGTTTTTAACAACCAAACTTCTGCTGAAAGTTCATTTCGAGATTTTATCAACTCCGGATTTTACACCATCGAAATAAACTTGTAATTAATTAGCAAAAATGTGTCGATTCTAATGATACTTATTTCGATTAACAAAGTTAATTATTAGCTGAGAAAAATGTATATGAATTTGAATGTCATAAAGTGCAATTATTTTTCTACCAATCTAATAGTTGCAAACTATATAGACTATAAATGTTCTTCAGAAACATGTATTACTTTCACGATATTAAATACCATGTACAAATAAACACATATTTTCATTTCAACATCCACAAAATTATAAAAACATTATATGCAATTAGACATAGATCACATTGTATTATTATTATTAAATTTTCAAATCATAATTAAAAAATAAATTTCGAAATAGAGAATAATCACAAATATATATATATATATATATATATATATATATATATATATATTTGTACAAAATTGTTCAAAAATTGTTCAACAAACGAATCGATTGATTGATTGATTATTGGGGGTTAAGGGCGCATCGACAACAGAGGTCATTAGCGCCCGAACACAAATTATAAATTAAAAACCCACCCCGTTTGCGCACTTGCATTCGAATCACCCCTTAATTCGAAACGCTAATGTATGTGTGCCAAACGCTTAAGAATATTTCATTAAAGCAATATTTCTCTCAATGAGAGATAAAGATAAAACAAAACACATGGAATGAACTGGACTGTAAAAATACCTAATCTTGATTCGACAATACGTATAAATATAATAAAAGAGATGAACTCTTGAGGGCGGTAAGACATTTAAAATACTGTGATCTGATATTAGGATTCACAAGGTTTTTTGTGTAAAAACACTTTAAAATAAGCCCAATGGCTTAACATGTATGACGACACAACATGTTAAAATATATCAAGATTGGGAAGAACACTAAATCATGCTAAAAAGTCCAGTTTGCTTTACGAAAGTTAAAATGCGATCTGCGGCGTCGTTGTCGTCCCCTAAAATTATGGAGATGTCCCCCGACAAACCCAGATTATTCCTAATCCTCGCATAACGATCGCATCGTGTTAAAAGGTGTGACACCGTCAGAGCGGTGCCACACGTGTCACACATCGGCTGGCCCTCCTTTTTCAGGATAAAAGAGTGAGTTAGTCTGGTGTGCCCTATGCGAAGCCTCGTGAGAACGACTTGTTGCAAACGAATCGAGATTTCGCAATCAATTCTTATTACCGATGACACCCCAAGTTACACAAAAAATTATGATTTCTGTACTATGACAACTGCACGAATTTTTAAACCTTCTGGTTCTTCATATGATTCACTTGCCTTGAATGCTTGTGGGTCGTCACTAAAGGTCTAGGGCCTCGACAACAGCCAGAATCATCTTATCTTTTTGTTTCTTCATACGCTTTCAGAAAATCACTTTTTCGTGTTTGGATCTAGGAAAAGTTCCAAAAAAACAGATATCTGTCGTTAGAAAGAAAATAATAATATATCAAAGACTACCCCCTCCTACACTGGGGCCTGACACAAGTCGTGTATTTTAGGTTATGGTCTTGGTTTTCGCTGGTGGCGCGGTTTGGCTGGCTGTATGGTAGATAAATAAATAACTACTTTATTGTTACTCAGTTTGGATACAAATACAATTCATGTATAATGTTTGTGTTTTATGCATGTTGTGTGTTCGTTACCTCTCCTAGTAGTAAAAACGATTCTGTCCGCAATGTTTTTTTTTCTTTTTGACGGTTGCAAATTTTTGTCTGATCTTGGCTAATTATTCTCTGTATTCTTATCGCGTGTTGTCGATCCTTGGGATTCGATCCCTTTTATCTAGACTTTAACATGTATTTGTAGCAATTTTGCTATTGATTTGTGTTTGTATTTACGTATTGTGGTTTTTATTCTTGTATTGTGTGCGCAGCCCGGAAATTCTCAAAACCAGACCAAGAGACTGGCGTAGATTAGATTCAATTCAAATTCAAATACATTTTATAGATAATAAATTTAATTAATAAATTTAAATTTTTTCAAAAAACCGAGAGACTAGGATAGAAACAGAAAAGTGCGACTTTTCACAACAAACCGTACAATCCAACTGTGAGAGTGATTATATAGACATATAGTCCACAGTACATCACCCCTTATTTTTTATTGTTTACCACATATTTGAAACTTCGTGAGTGGCTTTATTTTGACAAGTCTACCATACTTTTCCTCTATAAAAATTCTCGGTAACGCGTTTTTTTTTGTCGGACTGGAAATACGGTGCGATATTTTTGTCGGACACGGCAATATTCGGTAATAAAATATACTCATCCATCACGTGTGATTTTTGGCCGGCACGTGGTAATCACCGTACCGGCTATCGTAAAAATGACATTTATTTATTAAACAATCTTGCAAAAATTAAACCTATGGTAATCACAAAACACAACCTCGTTATTTCGACATGTAGCAAGTGGTAGATTTATCGATTTTGGATTGTTTCTGTAGGTCAAGTTTTGTTTCGTATTTTTTATCAAATTATGTTTCAATTTCACTGCAAAAAAAGTATGTAGTCATTGCATTATGTAACATTACAAAATTGACATGTTTCCGAATCACGCATTTGAAAACGCAGCGTTACCGAGAATTTTCGCAGAAGAAAAGTGTGGTAGACTCGTCAAAATGAAGCCACTCACGAAGTTTCAAATATGTGGTAATCAATAAAAATAAGGGGTTACGTACTGTGGACTAATATGCAACACGAGCAAAGCGAGTCGGTGGAGCGAGCGGAAGTGGATCTCTCCGGGGGTCGGCGAACATATCAAGTAGGAGACAAAGCCCCCGGTAGTGGAAAAATTTTTTTGATTTGCAAATTGCCACTCAATTCTTCAATTCAGATCGATACCGATATGTATAGATTCACAAGATAAATTAAAGAACAAATTCAAGAAACAGATGTCCATCGACCAAGGATGAATTAAAAGTATATAAACATTTTATACCATCTGACGTTAATTAATTTATTAATTTTCGTATGTTCTAAAAAATCGACATATTTTTAAAAATATATGAAAAAGGTATAACAAAGATACTAGATATTAATTTATAATCGAAATCCATTTCACAATACTAACATTTATCTATAATAAAAAACAACAATTACAACTTTAAATGTCAATCCTTTGTCAATACTCTCTCTCTCTCTTTCTATATATATACATACATATATATATATATATATATATATATATATATATATATAGTGTAAACTGCATGAAAGTGAGAAACATTTGCATGATTTTTTCAATAAAACCAACCTCGACACACAAACTGCTCCATAAACGATAAACAAAAAAATTAAAAAGGCAAGTATGTTTTATAGTGTTTTAAATTGAACAACTTTATTATTACAGATGTGTACGTCGTACAGTGTGATGGTTAACGCGTGGTTAAATGGAGTTCATGGTTACCTATTCTGCGACGAGACCCAGTTTACAGAAGTCACTGTCAGTGACCGATGCGCATCGGCTAAACTGCATATGACTTGCATTTATGTGCATGAAACACTGGTTCGCTGTTGGTATACATGTTTTTATCAAATTCCTATACAAACGAATATGTGCATACGATTGTTATGGTCATTAAACTGACATATGTTGTATGCTTTCTGTCTGATACTGTGAAGAAAATATGTGATGTAAGTGGATGTTTAACGAATATCTCTTTCAAGAACATTCAGAACATATTTATTTTTGTATTACATAGCCATATGTTAATTTTACATTAACATCTCCTGAATCTTAACCACAACAGTATTGATTTTAAATAATGTTTAATCAATTATTTAACGAAATTAAGTGTACGTGGGTCGTTTGATGAGTTTGGTGAATTTCTATGATATGGCGCCACCATTCATTTGGTAACGTCGCCGCTATCAAGTGTCATTTTTCAAACTAGCATAGGTGAAATTTCAACCAGATGCAACGCATTGTTCACGTTCTACAAAGCCCAACATTGTAGTAGTTACAGCAAAAATAGAAAAAAACGAGAAGACCTTTTTGAGTAGATTCGTCACCGTGGATGAAACATGGATCCAGCACTACACTCCTGAGTCGAATCAGCAGTCAAAGCAATGAAGAACGATTGGTGAAAGTAGACCAAAGTAGGAGAATACAGTTCTGTCGGTTGGGAAGGTGACAGCCACTGTTTTTTTGGATTCTTAAGGAATCGTCCAAATCGACTACTTAACGAAAGGAAAAATGACAACAGGAGCCTATTATGCAAAGTTATTAGACCGTTTGAAAGAAGGGCTATAACACAAACGGCCAAGAGTAGCGCACAAAAAAGTGCTATTTCACAGGACAAAGTGCCGTTCCACAAATCGACCGCCTCAATGGCAAAATTGCACGAATTATGCTTCGAATTAATTCCTCGTCCATCCTATTCTCCGTATTTGAGCTAGTGCGACTTCTTCACCTTCCAAAACTTGGAAATTTAGCTCGGTGGGAAAAAATTCTTGTCTAATAAAGATATCATCGCCGCCGTCAATGCGTATTTTGTAGACTCTGAGAAAAGCTACTTTTCCGACGGGATGATAAAAATGGAAACTCGCTGGACCAAGTGTATAGCCTTTAATGGAGACTATGTTGAGAAATAAAATTGTTTTTTTCCAAAAAAACGGTGTTTAACTTGCTTTTTTACCATACTTATCAAACGACCCACGTGTATATATATATATACATAAACAGTGACAGGTCAAGCGGGTGTCGAACCTGGCGAGCACCAGGGGCTCCGGGTCAGTGCAGCCACAAATTCGGGGGAAAAGATTAATCATTACATAAAGAAACGAAGCGTACACTTCAGTGTATTAGCTGATAATAATAAATTTGCGTAAAAAATGCAAATATATATACGAAAATTACCGAAAAAATAATGAGAGAAGAAAGGTTTTGTGTTCACTTATTAACGATTTTGAGTTGTTAAAATCATTAGACAATTTCATTAAAAAATTCCGTAATGAATTTTCTAATGTAGAAAAAAAAGCAACCGAGATTACAACTTTAATTTTTAATGAACAGTATGAATACGTAGGCCACTGAAAAATGGGAACCCACTCATTTTCTTCATGAGAAAATTTCATTTTTAATTCTTTTAATATTGTTTATGCCAGTATGATTGCAGAACTTGCTCGAATAAATAAAATGTATGAAGACAGTATAGAAAATTTCAAAATGCTCTTGGATTTAAGTTTGCGAGATTCAGAAAAGAAGAAGAGAGAAGAGAGAGAAGAAAAATTAAGAGATGAACAAGAGTGATAGTGATATTATACATTTTGATGAATTGGAATAATTCCTTCCCTTTATATATGAAGATAAAAACAAATTCAATACTACCACAAAAATATACCAGGCAGCAAATGAAATGTCCTCAACATTTCCAAATGTTGAAATTATTTTTTAAAAAAACTTTGTCTATTCCTATTTCAAATACATCGGAAACAAGTCCTTTCTCAGCGTTAAAAAGGGTGAAAAAATATCCTCGAAAAATAATTTCAGAGGAAAGGCTAAATAATATGGCGCTTTTGTATATAGAACAAAGGAAATTAAATAATATCGATACTTTGAAAATAACTAACGAGTTTGCTCGACAAAAATCAAGAAAAAGAATATCTAATTTCTTCAATCCAAAAAAAATGTACGGGGTTTCAATTATTTTTACAGATTTGACAGTTTTTGTTCCTATATTTTTCTAAAAAAAATAATTCAGAAGATTTTGATGTAATTTATATCTTTATAGAATAAAGTTATAGATATAAAGAAAAATGTTTAAAAATATACTTTGCACAAGACCGTTTTTCTTTTGGTCGACAAATAAATTTTTAGAGCCTCGTAAATTTTACCGCCAACGGCCCCCAGCTGGATTAATCCGCTCCTGTATACACACACACACACATATATATATATATATATACACATATATATATATATATACATACATACATACATACACACACATATATACATATATATATATATATATATATATATATAGCACTGATATATATATATATATATACGTACACATATATATATATATACATATATATACATACACATATATATATATACATATATATATATATATATATATATATACATATATATATATATATATATATATATATATATACATATATATATATATATAGCACTGATATATATATATATATATATATATATATATATATATATATATATATATATATATATATATATATCTCAGTGCTGTGCGATGGTATTTTAGCACCTGGAGTAGACACTCTTAAAAAGCACCTTTATTCTATATTGAAGTGACTAATTACATAAATTAAAAAACCTAATAATTTATTTTATATATTTGATATGTTCGACATTTTTAACACAAATAGGAAACAGTTAAAACACTATAAAATAGTTACATTTGTACAGAATAATTAACAGACAAAATAATTATGTATATTATTTGAAATTTACACGTCTAGATTTCATTTCCGCGAAATCCTGAATCAAAATCGTCATAATTTAAAGATTCTGGTGCATCGCTTTCAATGGACATCATAACCAAAATGATTATTTTTTTTATCCCATTGATGTCCTTAAATAATGTTTTATAATTTTAAATTTGGAGAAACTGCGTTGTCCAGAAGCAAGTAATAGGGATAAAGTTAGCATTATTCATAGGCAAATAAACAAATTCTGAAATATTGTACTCATATTTGTCCACAAGTAGTTAAGTATTTTTAGTGATTCCATTTGAGATGATATAATACATAACAATAATACAGCTACATTTATAATTTCTTCACAAAGTTCAAAACCATCAATGTCCCTGTTATCATTAATACGCAATAATAAATTCATACAATTTTTTAGTATTTCTGATCTATTTTCATGTTAATTTGGATTCGCCATTACACACCAGAATCAAAACAACAATCAAATCAATGGAAGTGTGGTGATTCTTCGCCACCAAAAAAAGAAAAATCAGTTTTATCCACTAAAAAGTTACGACTTGAATTTTTTGAAATGTTAAAGAGATCCTGTTAATTGACTATTTCCCAAAGGGTGAAACGATAACGGGAGAGTATTATGCTAAACTTTTGAATCGATTCTATCAAATAATTCCTGAGAAAAGACGAGGATTATTAAAGAAAAAAATCATTTCCCATCCAGACAATACACGTTCCTATTCAAGTGTTGTAACCATAGCAAAATTAGCTGAATTGAAGTGCGACTTGTTACTCCATCCAACCTATTCTCCAGATTTTACCCGCTCAGATTTCTATCTGTTCCAAAAACTTAAAAAAATTCAATGATGGTAGACGACTTTCGTCAAATGAAGAACTGATAGCAACAGTGAATCGCTATTTTGAGGACCATCAAGAAAACACGGGACGGCATAAAGGCACTGAATCATAGCTGGATGAATTGCATTGAGGTTCAAGTGGGTCATACTGAAAAATAAAAGTAATTTAAAAACACAAGTTATATTCTTTCATAGGCTGCGAATTTTTCAAATTGCACTCGAATATATATAATAATATATATATATATATATAATATATATATATATATATATATATATTTGTGTGTATGTGTTTTAATAACATTACCATTCATTTTTATAAAATGAATGGTAAGTCTATTACACAACCAAAAATGTGAATAAATAATTTTAGTAATTGTAATATTGAAAATAAAATACCAAGAAATGAATTCATATATTGGATATTAATAAATATCTCAAACAAAAATATTTAAAAATACATACGTCGATATATCATTTATAATATCATCGCAACAGGTATAAAAACAGTTTTAAATTAATCTTTAATTGATGCTAATTCATTAGCATAACTGATGCTATCATTGAATTGCATGTAATTCAAAGAGTAAATATGCGAGATAAATAATACTTATTAAATTATTACTGACACAAATGTTCAAGTAATACCAGTAATTGAATCTCGCAGCATCCAAGCAACAAGAAAAACTGATACTTTATAGAAATTATATCCAAATAACTCAAAAATAACTTCCTGATATTCAATTAAACAGAGAAGACATATGATATGTTGTCGCAGGAAATCAGGGATTAACTTTAATAAATTGATTAAAAATTAATAAAAATAATACTGAATATGAACTTTTTTTTGTTTTCTTTAGAAGTAAAAAAAATTTTAATTCGATTTCTTTTAATACTCATTCCATACAAAACATATATTATACATATGTAAATAGTTTTGCAATATTTCCACACCATTTCTACCCTTACTTTGACAAAATCGTGCTGTTTTCAATATGACAAATATTAAGAAACAACTCGATAAGTAGCGTACCATGACCCTGTTTCAAAATGATGTAATATTAAGTTGCACGACACTGAACTATACTTTCAAGTAACGATTCTTGTAGATACTAGAATACAGTCGTTACCTACCATACAGATGCTGATTTGAAAAAAAAAACTGGTCCAGAAAAATACAGGAAATACGCTGAGTAAGATACTTATACATTACATTGTCTTTGTCACATAATACTACAACGATAAATATATAATAGAGGATGTACAGTTCGAGCGAGACAGGCGAGCAGTGTGTCTTTCTGTAACTGAACTGTAATTAACATCGGACACAATGCGCTTCGTGCACCGAGTGAGAAAGTAATAAAATCGAAATTCGTCTCGTTTGTCAATAGAGTGCGATTATCGACATAAGATGAAATCAAGTGACTTGGAGGATGAAGTTATTAAAGGAAATGAATTTTGACGCGATAAGCGAATGAAAAGAATTCTGCATTCGTACGGGTCGAGCTGCACGACGAAGACGGAACGTCACGCCGTCAATGATCGCAGACAATGACATAACATGTAGTCTCTGTCCGCCCGAATGTGACTCGAAGCAGAGGGCGACATCCTATCAAGCGAAAACATTATACTTGGCCTGCAGCTGGACAAGTTCGCTTATTTTCAAGTGCAGATACTTGATCAGAAGTTGTATTTTATGGTCACGGAATAAGGTTAAGTGAGCAACTAACTCGCAGGTCAAAGCGTCAATATTATTAACGTTTCTTATGTCTATATGGTAATTTATTCTTTTATGTATATATACATACACACACACACACACACATATATATATATATATATATATATATATATATATATATATATATGTATATATATACATACATACAGTCGAGTCTGTTTTTATGCATATCTTTTTAATGCGGTGCATATTTCATACAAATTCGGGGTTTGTCCATTGTATGTGTGTTAGTGTGTGTGTGTGTGTATATATATATACACACACACACACACACACACATATATATATATATATATATATATATATATATATATATATATATATATGAGCTGCAAGTTGTTCAAAAAAAATAAATTTAAATTATTATATTTTTTAATTTAAAATTTTACATTCTGGACTGTTTAAATCACGTTGTATCTGTTATCACTGAAATAAGACCACAAACTTGAAATGCCTGCTGGAAAGCAGCTTGGCCTGGATGTGTTGCGAACAGTGCAACTATTCAAATATCGACATTATCAGCTGAAATCATTACTTTGGCACATGAAATTGGTGGAGAAGGTTTTGATATCTTTAGCCAGAATTGCTTGTGGATAATGCCTTGAATGACGATGACATTATTGGTATAACTTTACATGTCGTCGAAGATCCAGAAAAAAATAGTGAAGCAGAAGGAGAACCTGTCATACTCACTACAAATATAACTCGAGGTCTTCAACTTTGCAATCAATTAGAAAATAATTTTCTTGTTTGTGACAAATTATGAACAAGCATTCTAATTCCAATGTGAGCTGAAGAATTGTATATCTGGATATTGCGAACTGTATAAAAAATTAGTAGAATCATCATCGAAAAGTTTAATCACTGATCACATTGTCAGAGGAAAAAAAACAAAACAGAACGAGGGTGAAGTTGACGCTAATTCTGTTTGTGAAGAACCATTGTCTTTATCATACAGATCTGATGCACTGACTATCTCTTCTAGTGATGAAAGTAATTTCAGACCAGTTCTCAAACGGTGCAGAACATTGTCAGATAGTGACGGTAATTCTAATGAAGAAGTGTAAAAAGAATTGTTACTTTTCAATAAAATTAAATGGATAAAGTTTAAAAACAAACTTATTTTAAGTTTTACATCAATTTCATTCTGATTTTCGAATGATTTTTTAACCATTCATATTTTCCTTAATTTTCATAAACCTTTTTTATGTGATTTTGAATGTATTTGAACTCATTGTTTTGGTTTTATGCGATTTTAGAAAGCTATGAAACGTATCCCTAATTTTTCAACGTAAGTTTTTTGTGCAGTAAGTCTTTTTTGTGCAACTTTTTTATATGCGGTTTTCTGTGAAACGTATCTACCGCATAAAAAGAGACTTGAATGTGTGTGTATGTATAATATATATATATATATATATATATATATATATATATGTCGTTGTCTATGACAATCAGAATAATAAAAACTCAAAGACTACTTTCTGAAACTTTATACTTATAAACAAAATATCATAATACTAGAAAAATCAATACGCATCTTAATATTTTATGGATAAGAAATAAACCACGCTCTCTAACAGTACGCACATGAAAGCTCAAAAATGTATCACATATTACAATTCAGCTTTTTTAAAAATCATTCATATAAACATATAGAGGAATAAATAAGCATTAAGAAGTATAATAGGATTAATATAGTGGAGAAAATAAGTCAAAAATAAATTGAACGAAACAATTCACAAATACGAGCAATTAAGGGGACCCGGTGGTCTAGAATTTTCGAAAAATCGATTTTTTTTCGAAAGTATAGTATCTTAAAAATATACTGTTAAAATTTGATGACGAAATTCAGAGTATTTCAGGATCTACAGCCCATTAGAAGGTCAGGTAGGTAGAAGAATAAGTGGAGCAGTTGAAACTTTAAACGCGTTTATCTCGAAACTACATTTTTTCGTCTTGCGGGGGCCAGAAAAAAAAACTACTTGACCGATTTGTCTGAAATTTTAATATGTTATTCTGAATAGTTCTAGCTCTCGCTGGAAGTAAAACTAATAGTTTCCGTAAAATATTTATATTTTTTTTATTAACAAAACATTCAAAAATACTGGTCCTTTCAAACTTGTACTTTTGACTACGCGCCATTTTGTAACATTTTTTTTTTTATTCTACTTCCTGCGATAGCTATACTTATACTAATTAAAAATTCGTCAATTGTTTTATTTCAGATCAGAGGGAGAGATAAATCATCATTCACCACGCAATTCCATTTTTTTAGAGAGGGAGACTTCAGCATCATTTTTCTAATTTAAAAAAAATTTTTTTTTGTCTTTATTTTCATTTTTGTGTAGTTTATTAGTAATAAAATAAGTGTAAAAAAATTTGAAAGCATTATTCATTACCCTCATATAGAAAAAAAAAATTTTTAAAATAGCTTAAATTTTAGGCCGCTAGACCACCGGGTCCCCTTAAATTGCCGAGGGTATTTAAAAGTCGGCAAGAAAGTGATAACGGCTGAAATAAATCTATTTACTGTTAGTTACAATCCGCCCGAAGATGTTATAAATGTCAAAATATTTTTAAAACAAAGTATGAATGGATCGAAATTTACAAATTGCAAAAAAAGAGTACAAATTGTCAAGTTTTTAAGTTTCAAATGTAATACTATCTTGTTTAATAAGTTCATAACAAAAATGTGTACCTAATGTAATGCCCTATAATAAATTTCCATGTTCAATAAAAGGTAGTTACTGATAAATGTATTAAAAATAATATATAATTAGAATTAACCAATCGGTGATATAAGAAAGTACTATTTATCTCACAACACTTACTATAACCAAATTCGACTGTATATATTTAGTAAGCATATTTAAACATACATTTTATAATGATTTTTTTCAATGACTGGCCAAAAAAAATCGTAAAAATAAAACTTCACATTTTGTATCAAACATTCAGAGGCGGATTTATTGTTAATAAATAATTCAAACGCAAGTGGGCTAGAATTGCCAGTACTAGACTGGCACGCTCTTGAATTATAGAAAAAAAAACGATAAATTAAATATATAAAATATAAATGTAAATTTACTGTTTAAAACGTCGCGAGTTTATTTTCATTCTTCGAAATATAATTAGAATAGAATATTTGTCTAAACATTTCTATAGAATTAATTCGAAAAATAACAATTTTTTTTAACTTATGTACTATATATACTTCTGTATTAAATGTCAAATTTTTCTTAGACAAATTTCTACGAATACAGATACATTACCGCTTATAAGTATTCAGGTATCCCAATAAATTGTGATAATTCGGTTCAAGTTAGTTATGTATCTTACTAGTATGCTTATTTATTGTCTGTAGAGTATTTTCCATTATTAAATAATAAATTAATTACTAGAAACATAGGAAATTGAATAAGGTTAGACTTTTAATAAAAAGGCTGTTCCGGTCAATTTTAGCGGTGAAATAATGAATAGATGTTGTCTAGGTTTTTTCCAGGTAGTTAATGTATTATTGTAGATTTTGTGGTAGGAGAAGTATTTCTTAGTTTTTCTATGTAGTTTACAATCATTTAAGCTTGTCAGGATCAAGTAATAACATCGAAAAAAGTGCATCGTTTAAAACAATTCAAGACTGAAATTTTGCTTACATTTTTTTATTGAAATGGCTAAAGTGAAGGAACATTCAATAACAGAGTGCATGATAATCTCCGAAAATAAGTTGGGACAAAGAAATCATCAAATAGCCAAAAATTTTAAATTATCTTGTAAGACAGTAGACAGCATAGTTAAAAAAAAAGGATTGTTGGGAAAGGATTCGTTTTTCAACAGAACAATGATCCCAAACACAAGTCTAAATTGGGTATAATCTTCTTGAAGCAAATTGAAATAAAGAAAAATGTTAAAATGATGGTTTGGTTTCCTCAGTGACCCGATGTCAATCCTATAAAGCTCGTGTGATGAGCTTGATTGAAATGTTCGAAAAACGTATCGAACATCGCAACAGGATCTTTGGGAAATACTGGAGGAAAAATGTAGAAAAATAAAGTTGAAAATACTGAAAAAACTTATAAATAGAATGCCTCGAATATACCACGCAATCATCAAAAATAAGGTGATGGTCACATTAATGAGTCTAATTCTTAAATATAAAATTAATTTTAATGCTTTTTTTTCTAATCTGTATTTTAACATTGCAATAAACATGTGTGTGTGTGTGTGTATATATATATATATATATGTACATATACACACACACACATTTACACACACACCCATTCATATATATATATATATATATATATATATATATATATATATATATATATATATATATATATATATATATATATATATGTTTTATGTATATATACATTCACTAACTCTCATAACTATTCAGACACTTCTCTTTCTATAAACCAGTGTCCTATATCTCGAGCATAAATAATTTATATGATTTTTTTGCAGTAATTGAAAAAATCAGTTCAAAATGTATGTGTAAGAAGGCTTACTAAATACATACATACATACATAAAGCCTTTTTACACATACATTTTATGATTTTTGCAATGACTGCAAAAAAATCGTAAAAATAAAACTTCACAATTTGTATAAAATATTCAGAGGCAGATTTATTATTGATATATAAAAATTCATCATATAAATTATTTATACTCGAGATATAGGACATTGGTTTATAGAAAGAGAAGTGTCTGAATAGTTGAGAGTTAGTGTATGTATATATATATATATATATATATATATATATATATATATATATATATATATATATATATATACATAAAACATATATATGTATATATATATATATAGAGAGAGAGAGAGAGATAACTGTGAATCGAATGATCTAATAAGGTTCGAAGATATTATCCGTTTTGTCAAGGCGCGGTGTTTAAGACGGGCTGGACCCCTGATAAGAATGGAAGACAGTCAAGCTCAAAGTAGTGTTTCGCACCATCTCAGATCGTACCAGAGCCAGAGGCAGATCCAGAGCTGGATGGTTAGACGGCGTAGATAATGACGTATGGACAATTCAACTGTTTAATAACTGGAGAATGGTGGTACAAGATCGTCCAATGTAGAGGAACATTTTAAAGAAAGTTAAAGCTCACCCCGAGCTGTAGCGCTATTATAAATAAATATATATATACATATATATATATATATATATATATATATATATATATATGCATACATATATATATGCATACATATATATATGCATACATATATATATATATATATATATGTGTGTGTGTGTGTGTATGTATATATCTGTCGTACATTCGTGACTTTTTTATAACCTATATTTCTTACCAAAAATTACTAACTTACTATTCAACTATTTGTATTTTCCATACTTCACCTACTTAAGTCTCGCACTGCCATGAAAGCGGCTCTCATCTCTAAAAAATGCAACCACCTCTAAGTTCAAATTTCATGAATTTAATAACAACACGAGATGAATTTTAAATACCTATTAATCACAATATTACTTGTAAAATGAATGTTTACTGAATTATTAATTAAACACCTTTCCATCAATATTTTAAGAAACAGAATATTAAAACACGTGGAATATGAAACATAAATAATTGAACGTGTTTACACATACTGGGTTATCCAAAAATACCTTCCAGTCTCTAATAAACATCGTTTTATAATTAGCTTTATGATGTACCTGCATGATTTTAATTAGTAACAGTTTGTAATATTAAATAGAGTCATTACTGGGTCATTAGTTAAACAAAAAACAAGAATAAGATAAACGAAATGTTATTTATTTATTTTTCTAATAAGTTTTCAAACAGAGATATACTATAAGATAAATGTACATTTAAGTAAAAATAATTTGATATTGTTTTTGATCACTGAATACTAACTTAAATAAACAGTGACAATAATGTACACATTATTATCAAACATAACCTATTTGCAGTTGTGCGATCATTTTTGAGGGTATGTACACATTTTTAGTTTTTGGGCTAAACTAAAGTTAAAAATAAAGTATTCTATAAAAAATTTAACAAATTTATTTTACTGTCAACCCCTTGGCTTATGATTTAATTCGCGACAGCACGTGAAATAATTAAGCCGAGAGTCCCTGGAGCGACGGGATAAAAAAGCATCTGACCATATGCTCTATCTCCCTTAGTTGATTGTGTAGAAACAAACGGTACAATAATGAGATACTTTCATACATTAATTCTTTTATAAAACGTCAGATTTGATTACTGTTTTAAAGACATATTTTTTTTCATAAACTTTATAGTACTAGGTTGATGCAAAAATAATTGCGGTTTTTACATGGTTTTCAAATGATAAAAACCGCTATTTTTTGCACCAACCTGATATAATAAAACAAACAACAGTATAATAGAAAATTAGAATAGAATTATAAACGGTTACTATCTTTCACATTAACACTAAACCTACCACTACCGGTCAAATTGACCGTTTTCAAACTTTTGTACAACTTACACATATTTAAACGTTATCATATCGCTATCAAACTTTAACACATTTCTTAAAATATGTATACAATACATTATTCAGTATTTACTTCTACTTTTTTTTCTTTTTTCTAAGAAATATATGTAGTTTGTCTTACCTACCGCGGCCGGTCTATTCGACCGGTCGAGAAAATATTTTATTTACTCTTCTAAATCTGTACAATCAGTACAAACTAAAGGCTATCTCAAGGTTGTTGCTCAAAATTGTTATAAACCAGGTGCATACATTACTGCTGACGAGCAGATGTTTCTATCGAAGACTAGGTGTAGATTTACACAGTATATGACGAACAAACCAGACAAGTTTGGCATAAAATTCTGGTTAGCGTGTGACGTCAATAGCAAGCATGTAATGAATGCATTTCCCTATTTGGGAAAGGATGAGAGAAGAGAATATTCAATTCTACTTGGAGAGTTCGTTGTTCTAAAGCTGATGGAACCATTCACAGGATGTGGAAGGAACGTAACAACAGATATTTTTTTACGGGTGTTTCACTGGCCACAAAGCTACTTGCAAAAAAGACTACCATTGTTGGAACAATCCATGCAAATAAACGAGAATTGCCTAAATTACGCAAACAATGGAAAGACAAAACGACCCTGTTTTCAAGCAAACTGTATAAATTAAATTATAAATCATATTTCTCTTACAGTGTATAAAAGCAAACCAACAAAAAAAGTGCTTATACTAAGTTCCATGCATAAATCAATAGAAGAGCAACAAACGTATACCGGAAACGATTGGATTTTATAATAATACAAAATTTGATGTAGACGTGGCGGACCAAATCGCAAGGAAATACAGTATGAAGTCGAAATCTTGTAGGTGGCCCCTCCAGGCGTTTTTCAATATTCTGAACCTAGCTGGAATAAATGCCTGTGTTTTGTATAAAGAAACAACGGGTAAAAAAATTTCAAGGCAGGAATTTTTATTCCAGTTAGCTACAAAACTTAGTGGAGCGTATCAAAAATCGCGCGAAGAAAAAAATGTATCAAAACCATCAACAAATTCAGATTCGTACGTACGAAAAACTTGTCAAGTAAAATATTGTAGGGATTACAAAACTAAGAAAATCTGTTCGGGATGCGAAAAATATATGTGCGGCAAATGTACATTTAAGAACAAAATAATTTGTAGAAAATGCAGTGAAGCTGAATAAGATCTATATTATTTATATATTTAGAGATAACGTGTACGTCCTTATACCTATACACATCGTGTATGGGACTATGAACTATATAAATACCGTTCATTTTTTTTCTCTTTTCAAGTTTATAATTGAAATTATATAAAAATAAATTTGGGTCCCCATTTTATGCAAATTGTTTATTTTATATAAATTCAATAATAAATTAACTATTATCTACGCTCAATCATAAAAACAATAACTTTTTTAATCACCCAGTCATTTTGGCCTGGAACGATAAGAATAGGTATACAGGAAGTGTCGGTAGGCTTAGTGTTAAGATTTCTTTTTTTAAACATTATGTAGATTTTTATAAATGTCACTAAAGAAACTGAAAAGAAAGTACAAAATCACGAGCAATATAATTTACAACCTTTTCTGTAACAAAGACTAAAAAATGTACGCTAAAAATTATACAAGTGAACCCGTAACAAATAAACCACGAGTCCGACTTCTGTTTGTCAGGTTTGGCCCGTAATTAGTAGTAAGTCTCACTCGTGTTTTTCTTGTTTGGCACGAAATCCGTATAACGAGTCTCACTCGATACTATAAGGCAAGGAATTAAAAATGTTTTAAGACATTTAAGAAATATGTCAATTTGACGCCATTTTTTTACAAATGTGTATGTCAAATATAACATTTATTTTCACAAATGCCTTTTCCATTTTTTCATAAAACCACAAAACATTTTTCTGACCCTAAATCTTCAAAAATTGTTTAATGATTACTTTGTATTGTTATTTATGCACATTTCAATGCCAACATTTTCATCATCAGACTTATGCCACTCGCTTATACTGCCAAACACTTCTCTGGCTAGGGAATGTAAATGCCACCAGGTGAAACTACTATTAGTTTGAAACTCGGATCTCTCTCTCACTCCTCTGTTCGATCTTATTGCAATCATTATTTACGTGCGCATTGAAAATATAAACAAACTAACCGAAATCTATAATCGTATGCGAAATGTTTATAAATTTTGTTTGGTACAAAAATAAAAATAGTTCATACATATATATTTATGTGAATGATGCAGATATGCCTTTCAAGAGAAAAGGAAAAAAATCAATTGAAAGAAAAAGTTGTGTAATTCTGCGTTACGTGAAATTATTTCCCATTCTATACATCAGTAACAATTCAAATTTATATACTGTTTCTATTTTATATATGAATACAATCAATTAATTAACACAATAACGCATTGGTTTTCTTCATTTACCTAAATTACCAAGTAAATTTGAATTGAATTTTTAATTATTAAAAATCCGGAAAACACAGGCACCGGTAAGGTAAATTCTACATAATTCTCCGGATTCCTCTTAATTGGGATACCTATCCCTACATTTCATGCAATAAACTTCTTTTCAAATTATTTGGGTGAAATGGGTAACAAGATTTTTTAAAATTCGCGCTCAGAAGTATCTAACTACTAGCGCCTATACATCAATAATTTACAAAGTAGTTGCCCCGACAGCGAGGTGAGAAGCATAGGTCGTCAAAAAGAATTTCAGATATTTCCGTTCTACATTTTTCCGTGACGCAACACTCTGAAGACAGATGCTGTTACCATCGAAATGCGTATAAGAAACAATGCAAAATGAACAATTATTTAACATTTTCGATCAAAAAAAGTTTTTTTTTGATCAGAATAGTGCAAAAGTTAAAAACTATCTTATCAGTTGATTTATTGTTAACTATTCTTCCTATTATGCAAAAATTTCATAATCAAATCCGTAAAAATTAATGTATCAGTAGAATTGTAACATGTAAAAAATTTATAAAAATCTGTGAATCAGTAACTCGAAAGCAGAAAACATGCTCAGCACTTAGATAATCATTTAAGTATCGTAGATTAATGGATGGGAAGGGGAATTAATATGCTATCATTGAATCCGATGACAGCTGAACTTCAGTTAAAAAAGTAAATGTATTTCAGTTAAAAAAAAAGCTTAATTTCACTTATCCAACTACATCCTACAATCACATTCAACATTTCTCAGCAGATAAACGCAAATTTATTACAGAGAAGTTTGTTATATATTGAAAAAATGTTTTAAATCCCAAAAAACAAAATCCAATTTTTTCAAATTTTTTTCGCAGCTGATTTGATTTTTAGATAATTTATCAATAAATAAATCGTTGAAAATCTACAATTAGATCTTTTAGAATAACACGATCACTTTGAACATTCTAAATGAAATTTTACGTTTTTTGACAATATTTTCATAACAGATCGATATGGCATGAAATAAAAGAATCCATACCTCATAGTCCTAACCAAAACGTCCACAGGAATAATAAATAATCATTGAAAATTTAACAAAATCAATAAATATTGAAGATTATATTAAATATCATTCATGCCATTTGCGAAATTTCTCCAGCGGATCTATGAAAAAATCTACTAATTAAGTCAAGTTCTTCAACGATGTTTGAAATCAGATGGAAAACAACATTTATACCTACAATCCTCTGTATTATTAGGTCTGTAGGAAAATAATTGCGGTCATGTATATGAATTTGAAGGTCATAAACGACAGTTAATTTTCTACAAACCTAATATAAATATTAGGTTGGTATGAAAATAATTGCGGCAAGTGTATATGAATTATTGAATTATTTGAAGATCATAAACCACAATTATTTTTCTACTAACCTAATAACTGAACTTTGTAATCTTTTTATTACTTAAATAAACATGGACTCTATCTTATTCTAGTTATCTGACACAATTAAAAAATCAAAAAATATGTACATCATTTAACAAGAAGAAACTGTAACGGACAGAAACAGTCGCTGTTTTTTATTTAGTTCTGTGAAGACAATTTAAAATTAACAAGCCGAGTACATAACATTCATTGAAATGATAATAACGACGAAATATGTTCTTTAATTGAAATTTAATCGACATCTAACACAACAGCAAATTTAAATAAGTCAAAAACATAAACGGTTAACTGCTATAAGACCATACTTTATAAGCGAATGTGAGATACAATTATTACATTCACTGTTGGAAAGTAATTTAATGAGCCATACTGTACTGCACACTTGATCCAGACTACATGAAAAATGAGAGCATTTTAAATGAATTGATAACTGAGAACAAAATATTTTTAATAGTACATAAAAATTAATAGTAAACTCAAACGTTTTTGATTAGGAGAGACTCCAGATACTGATAATTTTATAAAGACTAAAATTCAAGAGTCTTTTCATATAAAAACACGCATTATTAATATATTTGAAAACAGAACAAAATTTTAATAAAATTGAATTTACATTTGGAATTAATGACAAAACAATAATACTTCATTGTAAAAAAAATGCTTAAATACATAATACTGGATTATAATTGATAAGATATACAGATTTTGCATTATATAAGAATTACATTACTTTCAATAAGTCAACTTAAAATAGTACAATCGATATATAATTCTAATTAAGCGCTAGATATGTATGGTACCGGATAGACGATTTTTTTCATTGGTGCTTTATTCTTTTACATGCATTTTTTGGATTTAATTTAATACAATACAATGTATACAAAGAATAAATATGAATTGTAAACTGTCTTTTACGAATGATGTTTTCACTCGTCCTACTAAGAATCATTTTTTTCTAATCAATAACGTCCAATAAATGATTATTAATAATTTTCAATTCTCGCTATTCGCATGTCAATAACAATTCCATCATTTTCAGTTCGGATTTTCAAATTTTTTCTATACCTTAGCGGCCCGACGATGATCGCATTACCATCGAAATGTATGAGGATAGGGTAAAAAGTTCCGGACTTGAATAAGAAAAATTTTTTTGGAACGATTTTCATTTATTTCTTGACATAATTTCCATTTTGCTCGATACAATTTTTCCAACGATGTTCAGAGCGGTTATAGCAGACTGATAGGCCGATTATCAAGGTTCTTAAAATAACCATTTATAATATCGCTGATTTCATTATTCGCAAATATTTTTTCATCGAACCATTTTTTGAGGTTAGGAAAGAGATAGAATCTGGAGAGTATGGTGGGTGGACAAGAAATTCGAACTTTAATTCACTGATTGAAGCCATCATAACAACTGACGTGCTGGCTGGTGCATCGTCTTGATGAAACAGCACTTTCTTTTTTGCCAAATGTGACCGTTTTTTCGGATTTCATCATTTAAATGGTGCACTAAGTTCGCATAACACTCACTATTAATTGTTTTTCGTTTTTCAAGGTAGTCAATGAAGAGTATTCCACGCGTATCCCAAAAACAATCGACATAATCTTACCAACAGATGGAATTGTTTTTGCCTTCTTTAAAGTTGATTCGCCTTTCGCGGTCCATTGTTTCGACTGTTGTTTGGTCTCAGGAGTATAGTGGTGAACCCGTCTCATCAAAGCTATGTATTGAGGCAAAAATTCGATTGTTTTGTACTTATAGAATCCCAAACAATCAATTGAAACATCGGTTAAACATTGTTTTTAGTCAGTTGTGACACCTAGCACACATCTTTGTCATACCCACATGTTCGTGTAATATATTGGGTACATGTTCCGTTGATAAGCTAAAAGTCTTTACTATCTAACTTACTTTCACTCTACTGTCTGTCAAAACGCTTTTATGGATTTCTTCAATCATTTCTGAAGTAATCACCTCAATGGGACGTTCACTGCGTGGTTCATCACTGATGCGACCCATTTTCAGTTTAGCAACCCAGCGCTTAATCATTGTGTTCGATAGAGAGGAGTCCCCCCAACGTTGAATCAAACTCTTTTTTTATATCAGTTGCACTAGTTTTTCAAAAAAATATATTTAATCACGGCACAAATTTGCACTTTTTTCATTTTCAAAGACGATGCTTGAACCGTTCCCTTTAGAGAGTTGTCAAACCAATACTAAACAACTTATTAACTTGAAGCTTCAAACATAAGCATATGAAGAATGAAATCATGCAACACCATCAAAATATTGAGCATGGCGTCATCTATATGTGAAGAACGGACTTTTTCACTCTACCTCGTACATAAATAGCATTTAAAATAATTAATAATCATTTATTACACATATCTGACCAATAATATTTTTTGTAGTTTATATGGGATAAGTGAAAAATTAATTTATGAAAGTAAATTTAGTCATAATTCCAGAACTATTTAGAGCATTACCAAGTACAGTTCATCCGTTTGAGTGACGAATTAGAGAGCAAAAGAGCATTCACTGGCGAGGGAACGAGGTGTCATTTTGCAGCACGACAACGTTCGGCCGCACGTGGCAAAAGGGACCAAAGACGTAATTTGTTAACTGGGCTAGAAAGTTTTTGCTCCTGCAGTATATTCACCGGACCCAACCCTATCAGATTATCACCTGGTTCGGTCGCTCCATCATCACCTGATAACTATTTTAAAATACTGGAAGAAGAAGAAGCTCCGAAAATGCATTGCCGACTTGATTGACTCAAAGCTGCCATCTTTTTTCGACAAAGGATTCTTCCGTTAACTGAGAGATCGAACAAAATTATACAAACTAATGAGGGATATTTCGCGGACTGAAATGTACTCCATTTTTCTGTAAACAAACATTCATTTTCTATAAAAAAAGGCACCAAATTAATTTGTATATCTAATGAATTTGAAATTTTAATACATTTTAAATACACTGTCTTCTCGTCGAGCGCTGCTGCGATGCGCCAAACGTATGGCACAGAAATATTCATCCGCTCGTTGCGGGAGTGTATTTATCTGACTCCAAAAGATAATCGAAGGGTTCCCGAGTTTGTGTACATGGAGATGGAGGCTAGACCGGTCACGGCTGTGGGAACTCTCATAGCAGCGAGACGCTGTACCATCTCCAACGATCAGTTAATTCTGAGGAAAGTTACTGCCCACTGCAACGAGACGCTGTACCATCCGTTCCACCAAATCGCGTATTAAGAACTGGTGTCATCACGGGTCTGTAGAGCCGTGAAGATTGTTCTCCATGCAGGACGAACCACCAGTATTAAAGAAAACTACGGTGTTATTTTAAAACTGAGGGCAACACCTCCAGACAGACAGATAGAGAAGAGATACTTACTGTGAATCGGAAGTCGACTGATATGTTTTTTAACGGTTTTCGGTTTTTGTCTGATATTGGCTAATCTTCTCTATAATCCTGTTGTGTGTAGTTGAGCCTTGGGATTCAATCCCGTTTATCCAGACTTTATCATGTATTATTAGCAATCTTGCTGTTGATGTGTCGTATCTTGACTTTTATCGCTAGGAAAATTTTCAAAAAATCTAGCTGACCTTGCTTACTGACTGATTTATGCTGCTCACTTCCCAGCTTATATACTCACTGGAAAGGCGGGTTTAATCGAAGCAGGCCTATGAGCGAGCGTCTAGACTCTTTTGTTCCGTCTCCAAGCGTGGGTATGTCATTTATTATTTTGTTAATATATGTACAACAATTAATTTCAATAATCAAAATAATGACAAAAGAATAAATATATATTTACAATAATTGCAATGTGTTTATCAAGCACAGCGCGCTAATTTATGTATGTATGTATGTGTATATATATATATATATATATATATATATATGTGTGTGTGTGTGTAGGTTAGAGTCACTACATAGACAAAAATGATTTTCAATTCTAAGATCTCCGAATTTCATTCTTATTATTAAAAAACTACATTATATATGCATCACTGTTTAAAAAAAAAGTTGTACTCGACATATGAACTATAAACCATTCGACATAAATATGCACAAACACACATTAATATATACATACATATATATATATATATATATATATATATATATATAGCCCGTCTCATTATTTATGCGGATTATTCGTTACATGCGATTTTTTACGCGGAAGACCACCCCGTAGTGTCCGACTGTAAAAAAACACACTTTTTAAATTTTTCATTACAAAAGTTTTGTCAGGGATTCTCTTACAAAAAAGAGCTGTCACATCAACATTAATGCCACAAATCCAATGATCGGAAAAAAATCTATTTTCTTGAATTATTTTAGCAATTTGAGGTAGAAATTCTTTAGCTGCATGTTTGTCAGCAGATGCAACCTCATGATTGAATTTAGGGTTATGTAGAGAGTATCTTTTTTTGAATGTCTCAAACCATCCCCTTCTGTCAGAATAATCAAATTCGTGTTTATCAGATGCAAAAGCTTGCTTTCTTAAACTGTTAACGATATTCACATCTGTAAGTGTTATCATGGAACTACTCATGGGTATGTTTTGTCTTGAATCCAAATCATCAATGCCTCCTTCATTTTTTATATTGCAAGTTTTCTTGTATATGAAGAACACTGAACTTTCTAAGGATCCAGAAAAC
Organism: Acanthacorydalis orientalis; assembly: GCA_034766995.1. Taxonomy (NCBI): domain Eukaryota; kingdom Metazoa; phylum Arthropoda; class Insecta; order Megaloptera; family Corydalidae; genus Acanthacorydalis; species Acanthacorydalis orientalis. The sequence continues at coordinate 54,599,154 of CM068314.1, forward strand.
ATACTACCTCTAATACTTCTCTCTATTTTTTTTATTGTTCGAATGGAGGATTCGTTTGTTTCACACGACTTAGCAATTAATAAGTTTTTCTCGTTTCTCAAACCGATTAAAAATTTACACTTTCATATCCAAAGATATAGATTTTCTATTCCTCAGTTTTATTGAATATTTGCTAGATATTTCTGGATTCAAAATTGTTATAAGTATAAACAGCTCTATATAATATTGGTTACTTGTGTTTACTTGCTTACGCTTGGGAATGTTATTAATGTTTCGTACTTCGAACGTTCGACATAAGACTAATACGATCACAAAGTAATACGCAGTAACATGATCACTACAAACCAAAAAAGGTCAGAATGAGGTAATAAAACAGTTAAGTAAGATTTGAGGTCTCCTCGATATATAGTAAACTAATTAAAATTATAAAAAAAAAATATTTTCTGACCGAATAAATTGATACCGGGTATAAAAAATCCGCGTAAATCGAGGGTTGATTGTATGTGTGTTTATATATATGTATATATATGTGTGTGTGTGTATGTGTTTGTGTACATTATATATATATATATATATATATATATATATATATATATAAATATATATATATACATACATACATAAATCGCAATATTAAAGCCCAAAACGTTTCCTTTATAACTAAAAAAATAAATTCAAATTACAATACTTTATTTTTTAAATAAAAATAAAAAGATAAATAATAACCACAATTAAACAAAAAAAAGCTTATCAATAAATTATTTTGCAGTTCATTATAATAAAATAAAATGAAATTTTAATAATGTCTATTTTAACGAAATAGAAAGAAAAACAATAATATAATTAAAATAATGAACATAGTATATTGAATTGAATTTCAATTAAAACATTTAATTATTTTTGAAATTCTTAAAAAATTCTTAAAAAAATCCTTAGAAGAAAACATACTGGCATTAATATTGATTTCTTTCTTACAGATATATATATATATATATATGTATGTATATATATATATACTCGTGTATATATATATATATATAAACAAAAAACTAACTAAAAACATGAGCCATGTATTAATACAACAGGAAATGACAGTTTTGATTTACTAAACTGCCAGGTCGAAGATAAAATGAACTAATCAGAAAAGCATTTCCGATTTAAAAACAATCATTTCCATAGCACCAACATTTTTTCCTATATACACATATAAAATATGTTAATGGGATTTCGAAACGGATGCAAGTGGGTGCCGCGCGGGTTTCTCTCACCGTTGGGAGCACTTTTTTGAAAAAGTACTATTCTTCTTTTGAAAAATTTGCAACAGAAAGAACTTTCAAAAATGAAAGAAAAAAATTATTTTTTTATTTCAATTTTTTTCATTCAATTTTTTAAAACGTACTATTCTTCTTTTAAAAAATCAGTAACAAAAAGAGCTTTCAAAAATGAAATAAAAAAATATACATTTTTTTCGTTCATCTGTTCATGTTGATTTAAGAGGTCCACCTCTAATAGATTTAAATAATTATTATAATTTAATACAATTGAATTACAAATATATTATCTCATTACAACTCATTTTAAAATCTATTACATTAAATCTTTTCATGAAATATTCAAATAAATGGAAAATTATGCAAATTTTTAAAAACCAAAAAATGGACTCATCGTGTATTACTCATTATATATACAGTGATTTCTTAGAAAGATAAGAAAAAATATGAGACGAAAGTGTAAAATCACGTAATACTACAATAAATCAGGAATTCTCAAACGGTTCAAAACAAGTCTAGAATAATGTACGCTCTTAAGAAGAGAAAAAATATTTTTTTTTGTAAAATTTTATATTCACTGATTTAAAATTGTGTTTGTAAAAAATTAAAATTATACGAAATACCATTATATATATATATATATACATACTTACAGCTCATAAGTATTCAAATACCCCCATAAATTACGATAATTCGGTTTAATTTAGTTATGTATCTTACTAAGATGCTTAATTATTGTCTGTAGAGTATTTTCCATTGTTTAAATAATAATTACTTGAAACATAAGAAATTGAATATGATTAGACTTTTCATAAAAAGGTTGTTTCGGTCAATTTCAGCGGTGAAATAAAGAATAGATGTTGTCTAGATTTTTCCAGGTAGTTAATGTATTATTGTAAATTTTATGGTAGGAGAATTATTTCTTGGTTTTTCTATGTAGTTTGCAACATTCAAGCTCATCAGGATCAAATAATAACATCGAAATAAGTGTAGTATTAAAAATAACTGAATATTGGAATTCTACTTTTAATTTTTTATTGAATTCGCTAAAATGAAGGAACATTCAATAAAAACTCGGTGCATAATAATTTCTCAGGATAAATTAGGACAAATTAACCGTTCAATAGTAAAAAATTTAAAAATAACTAGAAAGACAGTAGACAGCTTAGTTAAAAAATATGAAGATTCCATGAGTATTATAAACAAAAAACGAATCGGGCAATCAAGAACAACAACAACGTTAGATGATGTTCCAATTGTTAAACGAAAGTTAAATGAGGCTGGCTTTTATGGAAGGATACCTGTAAGAACACCCTTACTACGATCTATAAATATCAAGAAAAGGCTTCAATAGGCAAAACAACTCGAAAACAGGACTGCGACTGACTGGGAAAAGGTTCAATGGAATGACGAATCAAAATTTCAAGTTTTTGGTTCAAGGAGACGTGTCTTTATCAGCTGATCAACTGGAGAGCAGGTGTCAAATCTATGTGTAGTTCCATCCGTTAAATATAATAGGAGATCTGTGATGGTGTGGGAATGTTTTTCGGACACTGGTTTAGGTCTTGTTAAAATTGAAGAGAAACTAAACAAGGAGCACTACAAGGATATATTGAAGAAGCATGCTTTATCTTCTAGAGCAAGGATTGTTGGAAAAGGATTCGTTCTTCGACAGAACAACGATCTCAAACACAATTCCAAATTGTACCTAAGCTTCCTCAAGCAAATGGAAATAAAGAAAATTTTAAATGATGCTTTGGCCTTCTCAGTCATCCGATGTCAATCCTATAGAGCTCTTGAAGAATCAATTCTTGATCGAAATGTTCGAAAGACGTGTCCAACACCACAGCAAGATCTTTGGAAAATACTATAGGAAGCAGGAAGAAAAATAAAGCCGGAAACATAGGAAAAAAATTATAAATAGAATGCCTCGAATGTACCAAGCAATCATCAAAAATAAGAACATTCACATTGATGAGTCTAACATTTAAGTAAAAAATTAGTTTTTATCCTTTTTTTATAATCTTTTTTACATTATAATAAACATACATACATACATATATATATATATATATATATATATATATATATATATATATATATATACATATAGTCACGTGCAAAACTGAACCAATATACTGAAATTCGCAAATTATTTAAAAATACATATGTATGATTGCAATGTTTTAAGGATTTTATTTTATATTTAATACTTTAAAGTATTTAACCGTTCATAAAAATATGTGACAATTCATAAATGTACCTCAATTGTAACTATTTTATATTTGTTTTTCGCTGATTCACTTTTGCACCAATTTTTTACTGCTTTCAAAAGATGGCTTGTTCACACATTTTGCTCCAGTGCAGTGTATACAAACATTATCAGATACTTGTGTCGATTATTTATCAGTTTTATTCAGTTCGTCAAAGTGAAACGTTTATTAGTTCCTTTTATTATCGATAATGAAACCAATTTCGGAAGTACTTGCGGAATCCGAAAAATGTTTCTCAAAAACAAGTCAACGCGAGAAATTGCACAGAAAATACGTATTCGTCAATCAACAGTGTAAAGGATTAAAACAAATGCGATTTTCCTATATCGAAGAATGTTTGAGGTCGAACAAAGAAATTATCCGTGAAAGATAGCACAAGAGCGATTCGATATTTAGCTTCTGGTGAGGTACCTTCAGCTTCTCAGGCCACGACACTTTGAAGGCAAGATACTTTTAAGTTAGTAAGTGAACGGTACGACGAGCATTACATGATGCGAAATTTCGAGCTGTCGTGGAGAAAAAGAAAGAATTTATTAAGAAAAATATCAAAGTCAGATAGACCTTTGTAAAACGGTATAAAAAATGGGCTGATGATGATTGGATGAAGAGTTGTTGGTCAGATGAGTGTAAAATTAATAGATACACTACAGATGGCCGCCAGTGAAACTGGAAAAGAGAGGGAGAATCATTGCAAGCGGAAGATTTCATTTAAACTGTGAAACATGATGGGGGTAACAACAAGGTTTGGAGACGCTTACAGTGTACGGAATCGGACCGATACATAGAACTGAGGGTAATCCGAACAAAGAACTCAAGGCATTCTGAATGAGCATATGATAGAAACAGTCTACAATATACCATATCTAGAAAATGAATTAATATTTCAACACAATAACGACCCCAAAAATACATTTAGAGTAATAAAGAACTGGTTGAGTCAGCAAAATATGTACAAATCTAAAGTAGTTAGTCCAAAGACGTGATCTCCTCAAGATCATTGAAAATTTATGATCACATCTTAAAAGACGATTTGTGAATGACTATGAATCACTCCCATCAAATCTTAATGTCGTATGGGAACGTGTACAAAAACAATAGAAGAAAATTAGACCCGAGTATTATGAAAAGGTTATCAAAGGTATAAAAAAGAGTAATTTCTGTTAAAAAGGCAAACAGTTTTTGGAGCAAATATTAACGTTAATATATAATATTTTCTACAAAGTTCTGGAAAACTGAACCTATTATTATTGTCATTATTTTATATTAAAATGACTTTCAGCCCCAAGTGTATTTATTTATTTAAAGGCCGACAAACGCAGTTTCCTGTAATATAAGAATTTTTTTTATTAAAAGTGTAACGTTTATTTAATAACACTATAATAAGCGAAATTTCTACTTATTGACACATTTTTACACTTAACTGTATATATATATAACACATGGATCAATAAGTCCCGAGACTAACCCAGAGATGGTGCTCGTAGTAAACCAGTAACCAGGTCTTTCTAGAGTACTAACCTTTACTTAAAACGTGTTAAAATTTTAAGTCGATCGGACCAGAAACAGCTGAGTTATCGAGGTTGGAGTAAAGTCGTTTTGTAGTTTGTTTAAAAAATGGAAAAAACCGAGTTTCGTGTTCTGATAAAACATTGTTTTTTAATGGGTAAAAACACCGTGCAAGCGAAACAATGGATTGAAAAATGTTACCCGGACTCTTGTCCATCAAAAGCAACGATTTGTCGGTGGTTTGCCGAGTTTAAACGTGGTCGTATCGACACAAACGACGCGGAACGCTCGGGTAGACCTGTGGAAGCCGTTACACCGGAAAATGTGAGTGAAGTGACAAAAATTATAATGAAAGATCGTAAAGTGAAGCTCCGTGAGATTGCTGAGATGACACAGATATCATATGGAAGTGTATTTACTATCCTTCATGAAAAATTGAGCATGAAAAAGGTTTTTTCCAAGTGGGTGCCGCGATTGCTTTCGATGGAACAAAAACAGCAACGAGTCGATGATTCAGAAAGCTGTTTATCGCTATTTACTCGCAACAAAAAAGATTTCTTGCGTCGTTACGTGACCATGGACGAAACATGGATACATCACTACACTCCAGAGTCGAAGCGGCAGTCATCTGAGTGGCGCACAGATGGCGAAAGCCGTCCGAAGCGTCCGAAAACGCAGCAGTCAGCTGGCAAAGTCATGGCGTCAGTTTTTTGGGATACGCATGGCATGATTTTCATTGACTATCTCGAAAAAGGTAAATCGATCAACAGGGATTATTATATTGACTTGCTGGTGCGTTTGAAGGAGGAAATCGCAAAAAAACGACCGCACATGCAGAGAAAAAAAATCCTTTTTCACCAAGACAATGCACCCTGCCACAAGTCGATGAAAACAATGGCAAAATTGAACGAATTGGGCTTTGATCTGCTTCCCCACCCCCCATACTCGCCAGATTTAGCCCCCAGTGACTACTGACTCTTTGCTGATCTTAAAAAAATGCTCCAGGGAAAAAGATTTGGCTCAAATGAGGAGGTCATCGCTGAAACTGAAGCTTATTTTGAAGCGAAAGATAATTTTTTTTATAAACATGGTATTGAAAAATTGGAAAAGCGTTGGAACGATTGTATCACCCTAAAAGGTGATTATGTTGATGAATAAAAAAAAATTTTGCAAAAAAAATGTTGTTTTCATTGTTAGTCTCGGGACTTATTGATCCATGTGTTATATATATATAACATAACTTAGTAAACAACAATATCAGTTTTGACAGTGTTACTATTTTTCTTTTCTCAGCTATATTTCTTTTTCATCGTACAATACACCCAAGTTTTTCCTCAAAAATATTCAATAAATTATTATTAGTATTATTTTCGATTGTCTATTATGCGTATTTTGATGGAAACACCCTCAGGATAGAGAGGAATGATTGTTAGTTTCGTGGTGTTCGTTATTACCGAATTTTAATATATTCTTGAGTCTTAGAACTACTACCTTCATCAAATTCCTTCAAAACATATAAACTGCTAAATTAAAAATCCACAAAATTAAAAATTTAAAACATAAAAATCTAAATTTTTATACGAACTTTTACCGTCGGATGTCATTCTTAATAAATATATACATACTATTATTATTCAAATGTAGTTTTTGGTACTGAAGATAAATTCACTTTCGCAAACATATTTCTCACGCCTTCAAAAACCAGAAAATTTGTCAGAGTAAATTATTTTTAATAATTGTTTATTGCTTATTTTGTTTGTTATGTGCATTTCGATAGCAGTGCCATAATCGCCAGAGTGATACGATATAGATTTTTTATATTTGAAATTTTTCTTTATTTCAGCAGTTAAATAACTGCATCACCATCGACATGCGCATAAAAAACAATTAAAAGTAATAGTCAATGATTGAACATTATGGTCAGAAAAACTGTTATTACAGTCAAAAATTAATTTGTAATAATAAAGACATACAAAAAAAACATCCAAACTAGTGATTTTCAATTTTAAAGAATTAAGCACCTTCTTATAACAGATATTTTATACCGCCCCTTTTATCTGCAATTTCACGTATAACAACTACTGTATCATTTTATTCGCGGTTGTTCTTTTTTCAAAAATGCACTTTCCCAATTATAATAAAGCGGACATATACAAACATAGACCGTAAAGGTAAATATTTAATTATATAATTATGACTCCTCTTACTATTACTACAATGACTAATACAGTGAGTTTTATTTGTCCTACGTTCTATAACAGAGTCTTCATTTCTAATATTAATTTATACACGTAAGATAGAAGTCAACGAATAAACACGAATCATCTTTATCTTACGAAAATCATAGAAAAACTGTAGTAGAAACAAAATTGATAATATATGACTAAGAAATATACTTATTTATTTCTCTGCAGAATCTATTTTATTTCATTTTTTCGAACAAAGTTGGTTGAATATAATCGGTATATATATATATATATATATATATATATATATATATAATAATTTTGCGTTTTTCAACTCGAATAACATTTCAAACTAAAAAAATGTAAAAAATACAGTAGTACCAACATGATAGAAGTTGTATAAGTTAAAGGACAAAAAAATCCGCTTAACAATGAACTAAAAAAAGACACAGCAGAGCGAAAAAGAATACATTGGAGGCAAACATGTTTTCAATATTTGTTTAATATTATAATTTCATAATACTGTACATTTTTAAAGCACGTTTTTGAAAAACGAAAAATAAAATGAAACAATCTAGTACAAACATATTAAATATTGTTTGAAAACAATTTCATCCACCTTATTAATCACATATAATTATAATACGAAGAGTATATAAAAGTTGTGTCATATACATTTTGAAATATATACATCTTCAGTTTTGTTATTATATAATCAAAAGACAAACGATGGACATTGCTTCATTCATATTTTCGTTATATATACAGTTTACAGTTATATAAACATATATATATATATATATATATATATATATATATATATATATATATAGCTTCATATATACATATATATATATATACATACATACATGCAAAAATAGAATAATCAACAAATGAACATGCATCTTCTATCCTTACAAAATAATTATTATATAAATTATTTGCCATTATTGACAACGGGGTTAGGTAAAAATAGGCAAAATAAAAATGGTTCAACACTGTCAATATATACATGAATCTGATTTCATTTCAATTAAATTATCACTATGTTGTCCCGTTTCTAATTCAATAACGTAAAGAAAAATGAAACACATTACCGAAATAAACAATGAAAAATAGAATAATGTGTTTTATTTATAATAGACTCCTAGTGTTATATAATAGAAAAACAAACGATCAACTATATTATCTTCATTATATAATTTTCAAAATATATTCATTATTTGAAACTATGAGGCTTCGCCCACGCTGCATTCTCCATCCCTCGGAGGGTTTCTCTCCACGTTCACGCACCCCTAATCAGTAATGTGAATGATATCAACTAATCAGGACAGTGACCACATGATCGATATCAACCAATCAGAGAACGAATATAACGCACGTATACCATTAGCGGGACCATTCTTTAGTTGCAGAGAGAAAATAATTCCAAATCTTTATTCAATGAATAAAAATATATTATTAAAAATAATTCAAAATTATAAAGAAGAAATTATAATTACAATAATAAACCTACACAACCGCAAATGTTAATACTTTTATGTTTAAAAAATGTTTAATATTTTTATAATAAAAAGAATCGCTGACTACAAACAAATATCACTATACCAATTTAAATAATGCTATTATTTTGTTGTCTATATGCAAGTCTAAATCCATCTTATAATTTCAAATTGCCCCCTGGGAGACGGTTTTATCTTCGTTGAGAATCGATGATCTAAATCAACTTAACAACCGGATAACATACTTTAAAAATAAATTAGAATAGGACAAAAAAACAACTTGCCTATGATTTTTAAAAAGTATAAAATACATTAAAATATAATATTATACATAATATATATATATATACATATATATATATATATATATATATATATATATATATATATATATATATCGTTTAAAATTAAAAACAAGTTTCTAACAGAAACTTGAAACAAATATCTAGTAAAAAGGCAGCATACTTTTAAACATTGAATAAATCAACAAATTTACGTTGGTGGCTACTAAAATTAAAGAATTAAAATATTAATTATATAATACATGGAAGTAATGTCAAAATAAGAACAAAACATATCAAAACAAAAGCAAATTCTCATAATTACTACATATGTAGAAAACAAATATACTAATTACGTAAAAATATCTGTGAATTAAAAAAATTAATGAACGTGAAAAATTAGAAAACAAATTACTTCTTTTAAAAATGTTTACAGAACGAAATTGTCTATTCTTTTAAAACAGGTTTAAATGACGAAAAAGAACAGATCTTCTATGATTGAATTTTAGTACCTTGCAATAGACATCAATATATTTGATAAAATAAATAAGCCTAAATAATAAAAAGTATTCGAAAAATCAATTAATGTTATCATTTTGAGTTTGGCCCGTATAAAAGCAAAACATTTACAAATTAATCCTAATTAACGGTAAATCTACGTTGCCTCTCATTATTAATTAGAAACAATCGTTTCTAAAACTTATTTATTAGATCAAATTGTTTTTAATAGACAAATTTAATTCCAACGTTAGTGAAACATTTTTTTTTAAATACACTCATGTTTCATAATTTGAGAACCTCTGCTATTAATAAGTCAAAGACTGAATAATTAAATGAAAAATATAATTCATTACAAAATTCGAGTAGAACTTGCAGAATTCATAAGAACTGATATAAGAAATATTACACACTGATGTTATGCAATTAATGTAATAAATGAGTTAATTGATTGAGCGTAACAAAACAATTTCTTTCCATACAAGAATAACTTCAATTACTTATACACATATACACATTAATATTAATATACTGTACAACTGGCCAATTTCAAACTATAATACATATACTATACATTTCAAATAATGTTCATATATATATATATATATATATATATATATATATATATATATATATATATATATATATATATTTGTGTGTGTGTGTGTGTATGTATATAAAGTATATGTACTATTAAGTAATTTAAACTTTAAAGTTATAACTTACATATTCGCTATGAGATGATCGTCTTTGTCGAGGCACGCAAAACAACGTCACGATTTTTCCTTTAAGAACACTGTTTTAAAAAATACATGTATGTTTTCACAGTGACAAAATCAAAATGACACAAAAATCAACACAAGTTTCAAATTCGTTTACACAACATATCTTCTTATTACCTTCATAACGTACATATATATATCAGCAAAAAAAAATTCAAATAAACTTACACAACTACACTCAATCACATAATAACTAACTTTATACTATCAAACACACAACTAATCAATTATTTTAACTGAGATATGTATTCTAAACAAACAGAAACACACACTTTTCAAACTTCTAAAAACTATCGTTTATAAACAAAGCAACACGTTGCAAGTGAAACGCACGATTGTGATCAACATTTCAGAATGAATTCAGAAACTACGCACAACTGGCGCATGCGCTGTCAAACCATAGGAAATTGTAAAAAGCATGGACACTAGATGGCCTTGTAAAGTTTATCAGTTGTAATATAGAAAACTGTTTTCACTTTGAACAAAATTTGTTTAATGTTTAAAATGATAAGATTGTTTTTTAATTAAAAACAATTATGGTTACGGTCAAAGAATACAGGTCTGGCAGATAAGTGAAAAATAAACAATTTTGTTTAATTACAATTTTGTTAATTATGCGAGGCATAATTCAGTAAAATATCCTCTCATGCCAGTTACCTTCTGTCCTACAAATCTACCTATATACACCATGATTTTTTATAATACAATTTTCTTATTTATCCAATGATATATTTTTATTACTTCTTTTGTAATTATTCTCAAATGCAAAGGACAATTTAACATTTAATAATTTAAATAGCTTTCGTTTCTATTACCTCTTCAAATTAAGTATTTTCTTAAAAAACTTCAACTATGTAATTGTATAATTTATTGATCTTGAAATGTATTATTATTATTGTTATTTTATTCTCTTATTGACAAAACAAGTCGTTTTTATTGAAATGGTACGAAAATATAAAAAATGTGTAAAAGTTTATCTTTAATAAATATGAATTCTGAACGAATTTAATATTTGGATTCTTGGTTTGTCACTGCAATTACGTTTACCTTCATTAATACTGGAAATATAGTCTCATCTGTAACATACGATAATACTCTACTTACACCATAACAAAAAAATTCTTTAGAGTTGTTTGCAGAATTCAATTTTAGAATATTTTTAATTTTATTTTCAGTTCTGTCATATACTAACGCAACTCCCTAAATTTTCTTGAAACCATTTTCAATAATTTTGTTATAAATGTAACATACATAAGCTGATAATTTCAATCAAAAAAAATCTATTTAGAAGAGTAAGTAGGAAAATAATGTTTTTTCTATTGATCTCTGCTTTAAAGAGTAAATAAGTAAAATAAAAAACATAATAGGAATTTTAATTTTTATTGACAATTATAATTAATTGTTACAATGTTCTGGGAGCCAACAGGTACTTGGAATGAAGTCAACAAAGATAATAATAAAGATAATACAAATTATAATTTTTATTAGCAACTAATTATCAGAAAATACATCAAAAATTGAAACTGATATTTAAATGTAATCATATTGTTTATACATATAGATTAATAAGTTTACTCTAAAAATTCCAAATAAGAAATATAATTATTGTTTCTATAGATCTATCTCCATTACATGGTAAGCAACTAGAACATGGAATACAAAATTATAAATAAAAATATGGAATGTAATGTTTATGAATAATTAACTACCCTTATTTCAAGTTTGAGAAAAAAAATAAAACTTTAGGTAGCACTCGTACGATAGATAAAGACAAATTAAATACGTTTTAATCTGTGAAAATAGTTACAAAGTATGACAGTGTCTGAGAAAGAATGTATTTTTTGTTTGTGAGTAAGATGAAAATATGAATTTCTTTGAAAATCAAATCTCTGCTACGTTAATGCTAATTAGTGATTAAATAAAAGCAATTTAACATTTTCACATCTAGGATGACCAGACTTCCAGTTTTTCTACAGTTTGTCCCCTCATCCTGACAAAGTTTGTCGGGACACTTAAATGTCACGTATTTCTTTATTTTTATATTTATGTCACATAATAAACTTGAAACAACCACATTGGATTCAATGCTTTTAATTTTTTACAACTACAGTACTGTTACTTGTAATGAAATCAAACAAAACAAACAAGTTACACATCAACCAAAACATTCATTAAAATACAATTAATTTTTAATCAGTTGTTTTATTTAAAATATTTTATTACTAAAAAAATGTTTTATTTAAGCAAACTATTGCAATTAATGTTCAATAAAAGATAGTCGCAAATTGATGTTTTTTTAACTATTAGTTTTCCAAAAAAAATTTCGGTGAGAAAAAACTTCCAAAAAAATGTGTGTCCCGTTTTCATATTTTCAATTTATGGTCACCGTAGTCACATCTTTAACCTCATACTACATACTAAATGATCAATCGGTCTTAGGGAGTGATAGATCAACAGAACCATAATAATAGCTATAGAAATGTTGGAAAATTTTTGGGATACTTATACAAAAAGTATTCAGGAAATGAATGGAAGACCTATCGGGTATTGCAATCTAAATATGAAAGAACTGAAAATATGTTATCAATTTTGAAGATGAAATATATGAGATAGATAAAAACTGATTGTGGTTTTGTACGAAGGACAATAATTAAAGGCAATATAAATCCTCGAAATATCTGAGGATGTTTAAAATTGAAGGAATATAAGGTCACGTTCAAGCATTTCTGAAGAAAGAAAATGCAGTGTGTGCATGCTCAAAGTAAATACCATTACTATACTATTCTGAGATACTTATACGGAAGTATTCAGGAAATGAATGGAAGACCTACCGGATATTGCAGTCTAAATACGAAACAACTCAAAATATGTTATCACAGTTCCGAAGTTGATTATAGATAAAGTCCATAAAGATAATTTAGTCAATGTTAATTTTTTGTCCTTAATTTCTGCTGAAAATATCTAAAGTATCATTTTACACCAACAGTAAGCAGTATACTATTAACTATTTTTTGTACCCTTTTTATCTTTTACTTAAATTGCTGAAAATATTTTTTAGTTTACAATAATAAAACTTTCTTATATAAAATAATTTAATTTAAAACAACATACTTACATTTACAATATCACATAAAAAACATTCAAAATGTGTTACTGTAATAAATAAAAGGTTCAATATCTTTTTACCTCCAAACAGAACAGATTTGTTAATTTTTGCAATAAAATTGTTTATTAAAAATAATTGACATTTCCTGCATTTTATCGACATATATAAAGAAAATGGATATTTTGAGAAATAAATAACATCAAACGTTCATCCTACTCTGTATTAATTGGTGCTTTTATTAATCTGAAAAACACAATATTTGTAAATAACCATTTAACCAGAGTCAAAGAAAACAATTATAGAATGCAAAGAAAAATAAATGATAATAAATAATGTAATTAATTAATTATTAGAAATTAGAAATACCAATTAATAAGAATTAGGTATCTAAAGGAAAGCTACAAAAACCTTGTACAGTCAACCCTCTTATAACACAGTTAATTTGTTTTGTTTTGTATCGAAACTGTGTTAAATAAAACCTAGAAGTAATACAAATCAGGGGAATGCATTTCGTGTTATATCAAAACCGTGTTCTCGGAGAATGTCTGAATTTATGAACAGAAACCGTCTAATGAATTAGTTTTCAGGAACAAAGATGTACAGACTTCGCATTATTATGTATACAAGGGGAATTCTCTGTTTACGTCAACCAAAACAGTATGATGGGAACATTTGAGCTTTATGAAAATTGTCAAAGTTTATTAAGTCATGCTATATGGAAACCGTATTATACGAATATCAGGGTTTTGCAATTTTTGCACAATGTTATTTCGAAACCGTGTTTCAGAGTATCGTACTATAAGAGAGTTAAGTGTATTAGGCTATGGGATAAAAATTATAATTAACATACGGTGACAACGATTGATTACCATACATAATTATTAACATATTTTTATAATTATATGTTTCTGAAATTATATTTATTGTCATGTAATCACATGAAGTATGTTTTAAAAAAAATGCTTCGTTAAGTTATTACTTTCAAATCAAAAACTCTGAGCAGCAAAAGGATCCTATTGAAAATAAAATCAAAATTAACATGTAAAATATACAATACATTCATTACAAGATAAACATAATTTCATTTTTAATACATTACATATATAAGTCAAGAATTTTCTCTACCTGATAAAAGTGCTCTTAGAACAATTAGACATGAATGTTAAAAAAATATCTCAATATGTTGAAAATCTTCAAGAGGTTCACATTTTAATTCTTGAAAGGCTGTTCTTGCGACCTGTTATAATACCTACAAATCATATGAATTTCAATATAAAGTTTCTCCCTAAAATAACGAGTTAAAGTCTTTTGCATACCTGATCGATGATGTTTATCCTCAATTCAGTTAAATGTAGTATTTATATTATCAAAAAGTTAATCAAAAAGTAAATCAGCAGTTTATAATGCTTCAAGTGAAAAATGACAACGTTTGGATGCTGAATTTTATATAAAATGAAATTAATGTGAAATAATTCACTCACATAATTCTACTAAACCATGAAAAATATTTACATGCTGAACACATCACAGTTCATACATTACTTGATTTTAACTTCTTTTAGAAGTAATGCAATATTTGTTCATGCAGATAATACCTGCCATGATAGTCTTTTATCTATGCCTGCAATTTTAATTATTTTATTTAAAAGAATATCGAAATTTATTTAACAAAAAGTGAGGTTATCTCACAACGCCAAATAATTACATTTCTTAATGATTTTAGACCTTATATTCCCAATATAGAAAATGAATAGTACGTTAAGTGTTCTTTCTGTATGGTATTTATTGACAAAGATCAGTAATTACAAAAAAAATCTACAAACTTGACTATTTGTTACCAACCATCAAATGAGAAACGTGGACAAACGTCAAAACATATATTTGTTAAATTTAAATACTAAGAACAGTCATTAAATGTGTGGAATTTGAAATAATTCTCGTAAATACAGTAGAATAAATAAATAAAGAAAATATTAAATTTTAATAATAGAAAAACAAAAATAATCATAAATGCATTACATAAATTTCATGCAGTGTTTACAATTTGTTTATTAAGGAATCTGTTAGTAGAGTATGGTTTCAAAAATACAAATAATTATAACATGTATCGTTAATAATTTATTTTAATGTTACTTGGTGGTACTATACGTTAGTTTTATTGCGTTCACCACAGCATCTCTATGTAGATGCTATGTATGTATATGTTGAAAGGGTAGTTTAACGTATGGTTCAAACCATAGATAAAGTATCTCGTTCAAACTATGCCGGTAAATTCAAAACTATACTACATATACACACACAATCGTTAACTGACATTAAAAAATAAAAGTGTTATGGATATTCATCATCTCTTAATACATAACAATTATTAAAATTATTAACTTCAAGTCGAGCATAAAAAAATAAGTTGCTGTAAATAAACATTGATTCGAAATGAAATTATGACACTTCCAATATAAAATTTCAATCGCCGAAAAATTGATATAATGAAACTAAGATGAATGTTATTTTTAGCTAGCTTATTTACTTTATTTTTCCAAAATCAGTTTAATATACTGATCTTGCAGTGCAGGATGTATCAAAAATTAAGCTCATAAAAACAGATGAAATCGTTTACTTTTATTGTGGAGAAAAAATACAAATATACAAGTTTTTAGCTTTTGCATATCTCTTTATGTAATATAAGTTCTTATTATCTATAGAAGTAAAAATGAAGAGAATACCCGAGTGCGTGTCTATAATTGTGCATGCGGATACACGTGTGCACCCACACATGTTCCTTACTTGTATTGTCCACGGAACTAGTGTTTCTGTCCGCACTTCCAGGTACTAATATAGTCACTGTCACCTCACGTACGATTACTGGTTACACTGGTACCTGGCGCTGCCCCGTCAAGTGTTCGACGTAGATGTCCCGGCTCCACCTAATGGTGTCCGAGACCATGAGCCGCGCCATCGTTGTCGCATACCGCTGCGAGATACCCAGCAGCCTTGCGGCCTTCCCGTTGGTCGACAGCCATGCTCCCAATGACCCGACGACGAATCCCTCGACGACCACACGATACCCTTTGTTGGTGAGCTCGGTTGCAATCGCGTTATATTTTTGGATTTTCTGCAACCTTGCTACCTCAAAGGTATCTGCTGCTCCTTCAAACGGGATACAAACGTCGACGATCCGGACCTCCTTCGTTGTCCCGTTCCGGATCACCAGGTCTGGAACAGCGCTCCGCTCACCCCCGTCGCAGTCTTGTTGACATCGACGGAACTCTCTCTATCCACCTTCGTTGCCCGGGCGAGCCTGTTCAGGACGTCGTCGGGGCGTCTTTGCCACGCCGCTGTATGCACCTTACAGTGATTCAATACGTGAGGCAGCGTTTCGTTTTTGTACTCACATATGCGACACCTCTTGTCGCCGGTTCCGAAGCGTCGAGCGCCGTTCAACGGAACGACGTCTAGCCTGGCCCGGTGGATGAACCGGTAGTCACGGAAGCGGGTATATCTGCCATTCAAGATGAATGGTTGCTGGCTCCCGCTCTCGACGTCAGCGCAAAGCTCTTCCCCTGGTCCGGCTTCTTGAGTAGCTGCGGCACGTAGTGCGTTTGCACTCCCGTTCTCAGAACTCAATTTACCGGTGTCAGCGCCGTCTCCGGGGCGATGATATCTTCGGGGTCGCGTTCCGCTAACCGTACGAGCAGGACTAGGTCTTTCTTCTCGGCGCACCAGTGGAAAGCAACACTGATCTTGTTGTTGAGGCGGCGGCATGCACTCCGCATCGCTTCTTAATATGCAGCGAAGCGCATTTCTTTGGGTTGAATGTTAGACCCATCCAGTCGGCTGTCTCGCCAATCCGCTCCAGCAGTTTGCGCATGGAGTCGGTGCCGTTAGCGATCAGCACCACGTCGTCCGCATACGCCAGTGTTGAGATGTTGTCCGTGCAGCGAGAAGCCCAGCGTGCCGGCTTCCTGTTGGGCCACTCTCACTAGTAGCTTGATAGCCAGGTTGAAGATGATGGGGCTGAGTGGGCATCCCTGTTTTACTCCCGCGCGCATATGGATGACGTCGGAGTCGCCCGTCGTCGTGCGTACAGTTGTAGTGGTGTGGGAGTACAGTTCGAGCACCACACTCAGCAGCTTGCTGGGGAGGTTCATCTCGCGCAACACACCCTCCATGTGGTTGTGCGGCAGGGAGCTAAACGCGTTGGTGAGGTCGAGCCACACCAGCACCAGGTCCCTATCATCTCGCCATGCTCTATCAATGGCCGTCTGAATCATCATGCGCTATCAATGGCCCCGCTGGTGGAGGCGGGGTGTTGTCCGGCGGATGTTATTGCCGGACCCCGGACACGTGTTCGATATAGATGTCTCTGAACCGGCGTATCGTGTCGGCCACCATCAGCTCGGCCATAGTGGACAGGTACCGGGGTGCAATGCCCAGAGACACCGAGACCTTATCGTTCGACGAGAGCCAACCGCCGAGCGAACCGACGACAAATGCGTCCACGGCCACAGTGCCCTGATCGCAAAGGCAGACGAGGCGACGATGATGATATGCTCGGTCGGCGGCTCTCAGCGGACGAAGTGCAAAGGCACGCGACGCCTCCGGTACAACCACACGATCCGGTTCCCGTCCAGGGCGGTCGATGACGACCGACATATCCGCTGTGTCCTCGGACCACCGGAAGCTGACATCCAGCTTGGCTCTGAGGCAGCGGCAGGCGTTTCGAGCCTGGATCCATAGACTCGAAACATCCCCACCGTCGCGCCCCAGAACACCCTCCAGTGACCCGCTCAGGTACGCCGCCAGCATAAAATTATCAGGCTCGCCTCCAATCTTCCGCCTCACTACACGCCGAAGGACGACCCAAGCTACCGTCCTGACCACTTCATCTGGACAGGACAGCAGGCGGAAAGCATGTACCTCACGTCCGCGGAGTCGCCGAGTTGGAGCAAATTAGCACGCCCCCCCGGTAAGATGTTATATATAAGATATCAGCGGAGGCCCTCTGAGGAAGGTTCATCCACTTCTTCGCCTTGCTTCGAATGATCTTATCTAGCTCCGTGAGGGGACCCTTTAGGATATTACACCCACGGAGCGCGAAGTCAACGCGAGAGAGGATGAACATGTTGAGGGCCTCTAATTTTTGCCAGGGGGCCAAGAGGAAGTGGTGTACCCGCATAACGTCCCCCCTAATGTTATTGATAGTTTGTAGGGGGGTTTGGGTTGCGCGGAACCCAGTGGGTACACCAAGATGTTCGTAGTGTCCTCCCTCCTATAGAGCTTCCAACTCGTCTCCCAGGAGCGTGAATCGGGTGTCGCATGCTCTTCTCTTGCACCGGCAGTCGACGTGAAGTGAGGCGCTGAACTTGTAAAGTTCGGCTACCACGCCCTGTAGCTTCCTGGGCAAATTCAGCAGGGAAAGCACCCGCCTTATGTGACCATGAGGAACAGTTCAGAACGCGTTGGCAAGGTCAAGCCATGCCAACACGATCTGTCTGCTCTCACGGCGTGCGTCATCAAGGGCACTCTGGACCACGAAGTTGTTCGTAACACCCCTCGTGCTCCAGGAACCCTTTCTGCACTGGCGAAATGTTCCCCGTTGTCTTCGCCCATGAAGCCACCCTGTCCGCCAGGACCCTAGCATACAGCTTGGACATCGTACCTCCTAGCGTAAGCCGCCTCCAGTTGTCTAGATCACGGCTACCCTTTTTATGCACGAGCACCATCCAGGTGTCACCCCACGCCAGCGGAGTCCTCTCCTCGTGGAAGCAGCGATTAAATATATACGTGAGGACAACACACCCCGGGTCAAGACGTTTCAAAAAAGAATATTTAATACCGTCTCTTCCCGGGGCGGTTTCCTTCGTCCGGGCCAACCGGCGAAGTACAGATTCCGCCGAGAATTCTTCAACGAAGGGATCCTCGGCCACGTCGCACTGCGGGCGGTTAAACGCCCGCTGAACGAGATCGGGCATCTCCGCCTCCTCCCGGTCCCGTTCGGCAAACATCCCACGGAAGTGGTCCTCGACCACCGCCGTGGGCGCCTCACAGTACGGCGTGCCGTTCTCAGAACGGAGAATCTGCACCATCGCCTTCCGTTTGTTGACCCGGTACAGTTTTTGTATTTTAGCTGCTTCCACGGGGTCGAAGTTAGGAACTTCGTTAACCGGTCGCCGACGCTCCCGACGAACAGGTCTTGCGTTCGGGAAGCGTCGGTGCCGTGGACCTTCCACTGGCGTCGGTCGCAGCCGGACGAGCTCGCGCGTGACGATCTCCAGTGCCCGTTCGAAGCCCTCCCAATCGGCCGCCTCCCGCAGGAGACCAAGCCACCGAACCTGGTTGTCAGTCAACCGGGCAGCCGGCTCGGCGGCTGGCTCCTGCGTGCGTTCCGCGACGGCGACGTCGGCGAGAGCGGGTGTTATAAAATTAATCACGCTCTCGTCGGCGCCGTCGTCTTGGGAGGACGTCGCCCGGGCACTGGGATCGCCACCTCGATCTCCAGCGCACGTAACGGCATAGCGCTCCCCGCCAACCGGGCGTTCAGCCTCCAGCTGGATGGGAGCCTCGTTGGTATTATGATGGCTGGCGGCGACCTGAAGCGGGACACCTGCTGGAGATGTCGCTTCCGGTGCTCCGCCGAGATGTCTCGTCCGGGAACCTCGCGCCTCCTGTTCTGCCAGCGGCGTCGCTCCAGCAGGACAGTCGGCCGGTGGGGCAGTGATGGTATTGTTGGTGCTGGCCTCCGTGATGCATGACACAGGAGCTGTGCCACGAAGACTCGCCCCATGGAACGCCAACACTGCTCGTCCGGTCGATGTTGTCGGTGGGGCTGTGGCCGGCTGCTGAGTATGATGTTGAACGGCAGCCGGTTCAAGGACCCTCTGCTGGCGACGTCTCAACCGCGAGGCGATACTCGTCAAGGCAGCCGGCTCGGTTGGTGTTTGCCGGCTGCCGATCGCTGGTTGTGTGGAAGCCTCTCCCTCGATGTTATTTTCGGTCGCGGCTGCTACCACTGCCTGTCTCGTGAGAATCCGCCGTGTAGCAATTGATTCTATTTGGCGGATCCCCTGCGGGTTTGTCGGTGCAGCCGTATCGACCGATACGGGAGAGGCTGGCGGTGAGGTTGGCGCCTGATGTTGTGGCGCCACGTCGCCGCAGGTCTTCTGATGAATCTTGATTTTCTTTAAACTCGGGTCCTTGAGCCCACAGCCCGAGCAGGTGAAGATAAATACCGGCGTTCCATGAGTCTTCTTAATATGTTTCTTGTAGTCGCTGTGCGATTTGTATTTGAAAACGTTTCTTATACTCGCACAGCGAACTACATCCCGTTCGAAGTGGCACAGCTCACACGCGAATTCCTCTGGCAAAGGTACCGTTACGTAAATTCTCACTTTGCCGGGGGATAACGGAGGCGATGCACCACCGGTGGCCATCGCCGATTAGTAGATTTACTCAGTGCAACCAAAAATAATCCACAAAACAAACAAAACACGTTAAAAGAGGCCACGTAATGTTCTAGAGAATATTCCAGAGCAGACGTGACCTTTTAAAACTTAAATAAAACTTAAGAGATTGTGTAACTGAAGGTTGCACAATCACACAATAACCCGACAAACACGTTAAAACTTAGGCCGCGTAACAGAAAAGTTACGGGGCTAACACACCAAAGTATTTAAAATAAATCTATAATATTGATCAAACCTATCGATAAATACGACGGTTCGACCAATATTTAAGATATAAAAAAAAAAAGACGAACACACGAACTGAGAAATACTAGTAATCGACGATGGCTTGCCTGACTGTCCTGCTGGTCCTCGTGGAGGCGGATGACGGTGCCTCCTGGAACCGACCGTGGCTCACGCGCGAGGAAAATGAAAAAAGTTAATTTGACTTTCATGCGTTCTTTACACGAAACAACGTGCGATTCTACTGCGAAAGGATCTCGCTGTCATACGATACAATTAATCTCGTATGGGGAGAAATAGTCCGGAACCGCGAACTAGATGGTACCGCGAGCATGTTCAGTTCCGCACTGAACGTACAGCGGAGACACAAACAGACAGTACTCTTCAGAATCAACATTTCGGAGAGAATCGGTTACAATCGGTTTCTCCTTCCAATACTGAATTTGCGATGAAAAACCACATCTTAAAAAACTGTGAAAAATAAACGTGATTTAATTCGAAACGGACTAAATATCTAATAAAGAATGATTAAAATCAAAAGATATGTAAGAGAAACGAAATTTAAGATTTCGAAAAAGCGCGTATTTTTACATTTAATCGTTTATTGCTAAATATCACCAAATCAAACATGTAATATAAAAGGTATTAACTTTAGTTATATATTTTATTTTTAAATCCAAAATTTGTTTTATATCAGTATTAAATTCGTATTGAATCTATTCAAGAAAACAATAAAGTATTTGCGAGTATAATAAGCGAAAACATGTCTACAAAACAAAAATTATCTTTGCTTTTAATCTGTCCTAATTGCGATATTGAACATGTTTTTTATGTATCAGCACTATAATAATCAGTATTGATAAGATGACAGCTGCACGTTATGAAATGAATGAGTGAGAATATTTCTTTCTCGATCGCGTTGTATATTGAGACCTTACTCTTGATAGTTGTACGCTTAGACTTCCTTTTTGCCTTAGATAACCTTTGTGCATCTTCTTAAACTGCTCCATTTGCTTCTCTGAGCTCATGAAGTTATACCGTGCAAACACGGTTATAGACTTTTGCAGTTGGTGAAAGAATGTACGGGTATATCGGCGAAGGCCGTCTCTCCCTAGCATTTCACTATCGTAATTTGTGCATCTCACTGTCTTTTTGATGTCCATTAGTGAGTACACTGTTTCTATTTCATTGCTGCTAATTTCTTCAGCTTTATAAAAGTTTTGAAGCGTGTTTCCTATAGCGTAATCTCTTTATTGGATTGCTGCTTGGCGCTTCGTCACTTGACTCCGTGTCAAGTCGTTGGAAATCGGCTGTATCTCTTTGGTGCTATTCTGTTGAAACACTTAACACGCCCTTCTGATCTGATGAAACATCAGATACATTGCTCGAGTCTGTGGTTACATCAGAAATTCGCCCCTGTCTGTTCTTATGTTGAAGAATATCAGTTGCAATTTCTTGGAGCTGTGTGAAAGCTTGTTTTGTTGGATCGGATTCGATACTTTGAGCCCATCTTATGATGGTGTGTTGTGACACGCGCTTGTTATAATATTCGTCCTCTGTTAGTACTTGATGAAGGAAATCATCATAATTTGTAGCTAACTGTCTGAATGTTATGCAACACGTGCACTCTTCTTCGTGCTCGGTATCATCCATTGCTTTCCAAAGTGCACTTATAGTAGTCACCCAGATCATCAAATCCACTTTGAATCTGTCTGCATCAATCTGTCCTGTCGTTGAATCACTACATCGTATAGGATGCGGACAAGCTGCATGAAACAAACTGACACTTGCAGTCTTGATGTTCATCTTCGGTGGTTGGAACCTACTTGTGCTTGGCTGTTCTTTGCCTTGATGCTCTAACTTGTCGAGTTTCGCTAGTAGTGGTTTTAGATTATGCTGTTCCACTTTTAGAATGTATATTCTTAGTGAAAACTTTTCTGCTTTGCCATGATACTGCGGAGCCACTCTATTGAGTTCGTCCTTAGTCCACACATAGTTTGAACCTCTTACTTCGTCTATCTCCTTCAGCATTGATATTCTATCTAGAACTTGAGATATTTGAGCTTTGATTTCTTCTGTCGTTACCTCCTGTAGATGCGTTGGTGCTGGAGGCACTGATGTTTGTGGTCCCACCTTTGGTTTCTCGTTTGGCTTTGCCTGAGCTTTTCTCCTTCTGTTCGACGGATCAAAGTTTTCTGGCTTGCCGCGATAGCCGGGTGCGATCTTCTTTATTTCTTCTGCTGTATAGACTTTCTTTCCAGCTTCCATCTTGTTATTTTATGAATAACTAGCGTTAGTCTTAGCAGTTTGTGCAGTTTTTCTTTCCTTACCGGAACCAGACTGCCTATATGAGAATATTTGGATTTTAATAATATACAAAAAGAAGAGTGCAAGAGGGAAAGATAGTTATAATATTTTAGAATCTTGTTTGTTTTACTGTAATATTTGGTTACAGTTGGTCAGAAATTAACGACTGAAATTAAATGTGAATAAAAAACGTACTTATATCAGTTTTATGATAATTATTAAAAATAAATCTTATTCATTGCTAATATTTAACATATTTTTCGTGTGATAATTACTATAATAATCATTACTTGACAGCTGCACATTGCGATTAGAATGAGTTCGAATAATACAAAAAAATAGTATGAGAAAGAAAGAATGAGTGTTAGTTATACAAATTTGTATGCTTTTGTTCCGTAATAATTTAAATACAATTTGGACAGAAATTATAAATAAAATTATATATGAATAAAAAACGTGGACGTCTAATATATTTATGACAATTATTGTTATTTAGTCATAATAATTACAATATTCAACATACTTTTCGGTGTGTTAAATGTGACAGCACTATACACAAAGATACTACAATACAAAGCACGCACAATGATT
Organism: Acanthacorydalis orientalis; assembly: GCA_034766995.1. NCBI lineage: Eukaryota > Metazoa > Arthropoda > Insecta > Megaloptera > Corydalidae > Acanthacorydalis > Acanthacorydalis orientalis. The sequence goes on from CM068314.1 coordinate 54,623,142, forward strand.
AGTAGAGTTCAGAGCTTTGTATACTGTAAGAAAAATGAGTTAGAAGATACTGTACGTAAAGAGCGAAAGAGAGAAAACGCATATTTAATAAATTTTTGGTGTTTCGTTAGCAACTATCTTTTGATGTTAATTTTTCTAAAGCCGGTGCAGGTAATCATAATGACATTTAAAAAACTCATTTGTTCATGAACCAAATATTCGAAAATTTAAAACAATTCTTACTTTTGTTTTAAAATATTTTTTGAGATATTCAACAACGTGACATTTCCCATCAGAGTAGGCATAAAATATGAAAATACAAAAATTAAGTTCTTTTCAATTGCACAGAGAATCGATTTTAATATTTGTCTTCCGAGTGGCGAAGATAGAGTAATATTATAACTTTTCATTGATTCTTGGCAGTTTTAAACAAATAAGGTATTAAAATTGAAAAACTAGATATAGACATTCGAAATTGGGGAAATCGAGTATAGACATATTTTAACCCGGTTACATATTTGGGATTGGTATGTATTTTTTTTGCGAAATTCAGTGAAACTTTTCAAATTTATTTGTAAACAGAGATAGACTTCACAGTTTGTAGAATAAAGTATTGTTTTCTGTTTATTTTGAAATGAAATTCGAATAAAATACTTAAAGAATATTTAAATAATAAAAATATCATTACCTTGTCATTATTATTGTCTGTATTTTTATTTTCTCTATTGAAAGCAGACTTCATCAATTTTTTCACTGGTGGTTTATGGTAATTTGATATCAGGTTTGTTCAGAGTTCAATGACAAGATTAAATATCTATAACGAATTACTGTTATAAGAAAAATAAATATTACCGATTTAAAATTTTAAAAAAATATCAATACACAAATTTAGTACTAAATAAAATATTCGTACATATTCCCAAACAAATCAACTATTGTTCCACTTCACAAACCACAAAAATATTTAGTCAAAAATGTTTACTAATACATTAGTGATCATTTTTGGTTGCAGCTTTATTTCGATGGCGATGTTGTTTTTAGACCTCTAAGGTATAAAAAAATTCCAGATACTTTTCACTAAAAAGTTATAAGCTAATATACAAAACGTTCCTTCAAAAAAAGTAGCGATTAAATGATACAAGAATCTAATTTTTTCATTTATTTTCCTAGTTCTTTTAATTTCATCAGATTGTTTTTTTTTTTCAATTTAACAAAGTCTTAATATGTTGAGAATAAGCAATAATTAAAAATTATCAGTAATGTTTTATTGAACATTTTCGATTGGAAAAACATTTCGTGAGTTGTGTGGTAAAAAGGAATTCATTTCTGAAAGTGAGTATCGATAAATTTAATGTAAATGTACAGAAGAATTTCAGCGAATAAGTAACAATTAAAAAATATCAATAATGTTTTATTGAACATTTTGGAGTAGAAAAACATTTTGTGGGTTGTGTGGTAAAAACTAATTCTTTCTGAAAGTGATTATTGACAATTTTGATGTTAATGTACAGAAGAATTTCAGCAAATAAGCAACAATTAAAAAAATATCAATAGCTTTATTGAATACTTTTGAATAGAGCAATAATTAAAAAATATCAATAATGTTTTATTGAATATTTTGGACTAGAAAAACATTTTGTGGATTATGTGGTAAAAAAGAATTCATTTCTGAAAGTGAGTATTGATAAATTTAATGTAAATGTACAGAAGAATTTCAGCGAATAAGCAACAATTAAAAAAATATCAATAGCTTTATTGAATATTTTTGAATAGAGCAATAATTAAAAATTATCAATAATGTTTTACTGAATATTTTTGAATAGAGCAATAATTAAAAATTATCAATAATATTTTATTGAACATTTTGGACTAGAAAAACATTTTGTGGATTGTGTGGTAAAAAAGAATTCATTTATGAAAGTGATTATTGATAATTTTGATGTAAATGTACAGAATAATTTCGACGAAGAAGCAACAATTAAAAAATATCAATAATGTTTTATTGAATATTTTAACTAGAAAAACATTTTGTGTGGTAAAGAAGAATTCTGGATTTAATTTTTTCTGTTATTGCTAAGATTGAAGCCTAATCGAAATACATGAAAGTAATAGCTAAAATAGTCAATATTTTGATCAGATTGTTTTTTTTTTTTACTATTACGAAGAGTGAAAATTCAACTCTGAATATAAATTCAAATACAACTTTCGACATTTTATAAAAAATTGGCTTAAAAAAATATAACCAAATCAAATACTTACAACCAATTGAAACCCCATATTGTTTTAATTAAATCGCGAAAACTTCCAAATATGCACAAACACTTGCACTCTGATCGTTCGTATTTAATATAAACTTTTAAATTAATATAAAACTTAACACTTTCTCATAAAACTTTTGATAATATTTGAAACGGTCTTTCAAATACTATTTGAATTACAGAGTAGATCCGAACAAGTGCAAATAATCTTGTGAACGGTCCGCGTGCTTCTTTGTACACTGATCAGTAAGTATCTTGTGTTAACACTCGCATGTTTAACAATGGCTACCCATTCAGGTATAAAACGGCAACTTTTCGCACATTTACTGTTAAGTGACAAAATGTCTCTAAATGTTGACCATAGCAATGGCGTAACTACAATGCTTGGCGCTGACGGGAAAAAAACTAACTTCTTCGAAAAATAATTAAGAACTAACATGAAATAAATTTAGATGCTAAATATGCATATTATTCGAGTTTATGTTACGTGTTTGTTATTGTTATTGCTACTAGGATTCTGTGGCGACACGTTGTCGCGCTATCTTGCAAAAATAACAAGATTTAATAGTTCAAATAAATGCATGTCTCATGTTTTAAGAACTTACTATAAATTAATTTAATCATTTGCATTGAAACACGTTGGAAATATCGTATATTACAACATCATCGGTGTTTTTTTTCACATGTATATTAAATATTTTAACACCGCCGTGTCCCCGCTCAACACCAGTGCCGCCAGGATACGCTGGGTCAGCAGTTACGCCACAGATCATAAACCGTGCTGCTAATATTACCCTTTAACGTCGAGCGGGATCAATGATAACAGAAAACACATAAACTAATAAACATTTCGTCGTAATCTATTTCTAGGTAACAGAATATGTTTGTTTAAGTTTTGTTTCTATACACACTAGAGAAAATAACACATACACTACTTAAATTTAGAATATTAGTTCTTTGTGCATCATGGAAACGAACACTAGCAATTTTTTTAGAATCGGCAGACAGTATAACTGTCAAGTAATTTAAATATTATTTAATTGAATTTTATTTTTATGTACACGAAATATATACGTTAGGAGTATCATTTTATTGACAGTTTAGTAAAATATTCAACGAATTAATTATTTGATGGTATATATTGCTAATAAACATAACGTGTTCATATTTTCACACTATGCGGGCTGAAATCTGTAATTTTGATAAAACATTGAACAAAAGATAAATGTTCCTCAGCCATGTTTAGTAGCTCAATATAATACATTTATGGACGGCACTGATAGAGCGGACGAAGATATGTCATATTGCCGTATCGGTATTCCAGGCAAAAAATAGTACTGGCCTTTATTCGCTCGGATGATGAATGCAATCATGCATAATGCATGGATTTTCATGGAAAAAATCACAATATATCACAATTACAATTTCATCGTTCAATAATTATAACGTATCTTCAAAATTTCAAAAATTTTCGGTAAACATTATTCTAGTCTATAGAATTGAAAATATTTATAGAGAATGATAACGTTGTAACCAAGATGTAACAAATTTCAAAGCTAATTATTCACGTATTTAGTTAGATACATACATGTATTTGTGTTTACATATCTACATATACACAAATCTACATATATACATATATGTATATATATATACATATATATATATATATATAAACATACATATATATATATATATATATATATATATATATATATATATATATATATAAATTGTATATATATATATGAATATATATATACATATATACATATATGTATATATATATACATATATTAGATTCCATTATTAACTGAATTAAATAAGATATTCTTTTTATTTTTATAAAGTACTTTAAATTTATTCATTGTTTTATAACAGTTTAAAATAATTTATCTAATGTAGATCAGCGGTAAAAAAAATGTTGTGAATGTGGACACTGGATTTATGCATTCATATGTGCAAGACATATTTCGAATTAGATATATAAAAAAATGGCATGATTATTTTTTGAAAGTAAGTATTTATATATATATATGTATGTATATATTATTGACTGATGTTAATTTTGTGAAAGATATGAAATAGAACATTAAATTTCGCATAGAGTGGTATGAAATAGTTGCCATTTTTATAACAACTTGTATATTTTATGGAAGAAAAACCTGTATTTTTGCGAATTTTTCGCGTTTTTTGTAATATTTTCGGTATTTATTATGGAATGATGTTAATTTTGTGTAATATATCATATCGAACATCAAATTTCGCATCGACTGGTATAACATAGTTGCCATATTTATAACAATTTGGATATTCTATTATATGATGGATAAACTTGTATTTTTGCGGATTTTTTGCTGTTTTTGTGATATTTTCGGTATTTATTATGGACCGATGTCAATTTTGTGTAAGATATCGTATAGAACATTGAATTACGCATGGACTAGTATGAAATAAGTGACATTTTTAAAACAATTTGATTACTTTATGAAGGAAAAACTTGTATTTTTTCGGTTTTTGTGATATTTTCGGTATTTATTATAAACCGATGTTAATTTCCAGTAAGATATCAAATAGAACATTAAATTACTACGCATCGACTAGTATGAAATTAGTGTCAATTTTAAAACAATTTGGATATTTTATGTTGAAAATACTTGTTAGATGAGCAACTGACATGACGGAGTGACTTGAGCTTTTGTTAGATGAGCTGAAAAAATAAAAGTTATTATTATAAATATATATATATATATATATATATTCGTAACTAAGTAGTAATCTGAAAAAAAGCAATGATTAGTAATCAATGCAAAGCTGAAAGAAAAATGTGTCATAAGTAACTAAAGAATTTCTTTCAGATTTATCAAATTCATAATTTCCTGTTGCAAAGTGGATCAATGCTCATCCAGTGTCACATTTAATTAAACTATTTTTTCTAAAATTGTAGCTTGAATTTTCAAGGGAATCGATTAAATAAATTTAATTCAAAAATATGGTAAGGACTTCAATCTTTATCAAGTCAACTTTTAGATAATGTTTGATTTTTTTTAAAAAAATCTATAAGTTTCGGTTTCATTATTAAATAATATAAAAAGAATTATTTTCAAACTCTAAATCTGATATTTTTAAATATGTCCATTCAGACATGTTTTATATTTTTAGATTTCAATGAAATATTCAAATGGAAAAATATACATACATATATATATATATATATATATATATATATATATATATATATATATAAACAGTACGGTATATTTTTCAAAGAAATGAAAAGTTCTATTAAACAAGAATGTTTGATAAAAAAGTATTTTATATCTTAAATTGATCAAATATTTACAGAACATTTTCCCGGCTAAGCTCTTATTACAAATAATTAGAATTTATAACACGTGTTTTAATTAAAACCACGATTCCACCAATAAAAATATAAATCTTTTATCAAAAATTTTTAAAAAACTCACAGAAATGTATAAATATTTGTTTAATAATTGTATATGCGATAATATAAACGTTTATAATCGTCTCAATCAAATGAAATGTTGAATGTGTTCGTAAATAATATTTTTTTAAATAAATATTCGTGTACAGAGTCGAATAAATAATAAACTTATATTTGATCGGACCAGTAGGTCCGATCAAAAAGTGTCAGTAAACAGAACGCTTGATTATTTTTTTTATATTTTATTATTGAAATTAATCTTTCAATTATCCCACACTCATTAATACTTTTTGAATGTTGTCTATATGGATATTTAGATGGTTAATGTGGAAAATTCATTTGTCGCAGTGAATTTAGCTACAATTTCAGTAATGTATTATACTTTTTCACTGATTTGGGTTGTTGTAAACGTTATATATAATCTTTTAGCCAAAGTATATTACAGAAAAAAATTCACATTTAAAAAAGCTTGTAGTCATTTTTTGAGTCAGAATCAGAATCTTTCGCCCTTTCCCCGTCTCTTATTCTCTCTAATCATATTTCTTTCAGTAAAATTTCAAGTTTTGAGAACAGAAATAAATCATTAGATATCAAATCAGATGAATAGGTTGATTATGGAAAATAATTATTTCATTTCCTGTCAAAATCTATGATTAATAATTAAATAGTGCAGTTGAATTATTATGGAATTATTTGTGTTGAATACTGGACAACATCACAAAAATATTTACTGTTATATGACGTTAGAAATATGTCCTTAAACAGAAAAATCGTAATGTCGTTAATTAGCTTAATTAGTCCACTGATTGGCACCGGCTCGACTAAATAATCGTGTGGATCGAACCTCGAAGGTACTCGAATGATTCTGGCTGCTATATTTTATGCAGAAGGACACAGACATTTATAATTCGGTGATATATGGACAGGAACAGGGCTCAAACTACTCGTAATGTCTTTAATTCTTCCACTAATTGGCACCAAATCGACTCATTTTAATGGTGTAATTATGGCCGTATTTAATTATGAAAAATTCTGAAAAAAATACATCTTATAGATAATTTAAAGCACTTTCTAACGATGTACAACAATGGATATTTTTTCTACATTGCTATGTAGATATTTACGTTTCTTTGACCGCATGCTACTAGAATTCTCAAAAATAAACGCTCTTTAGTAATTGTCTCATTACGGCCGTAATTGTAAATCAATAATTCTGAAAAAAGTATATCTTATAGATAATTTATTTTTTTTAATTTTCGGTTTATAACATTCTAATATATATATATATATATATATATATATATATATATATATATATATATATATATATATATGTATATATATGTATATATATATATATATATATATATATTTATATATATATATATGTATATATTTATATATATATATATATATATGTATATATATATATATATATATATATATATATATATATATATATATATGTATATATATATATATGTATATATATATATATAAAAATATGTATATATATATATATATATATAAATATGTATATATATATATATATATTTATATATATATATATATATATATATATATATATATATATATATATAAATATGTATATATATATATATATATATATATATATATATGTATATATATATATATACTAGTATATATGTATGTTTAAGCCTGTAATTGGAAAGACATAAAAGTCGGAATTTCCAAAGTAGATGTAATGTATGCATAGGCCTGTTTCTCCGAACGAGCAGAGCAGTTTTTATTGTGCACATCCATAAACGCAGTTGTTTCGAATGTACGTGACATTTTTGATTTTAAGGGATTTGGATTGTAATATAGCATCGTAAACTGCGACCGACCGTGCAATAAAGTAATAAAAAAGGTTCATCCCAGACGCTTGGCCGTCTGCGTGTCGATGAATTCCACGCAGGCCGTGCAATTAAAAACAGACTTGTGTAAGAATCAGTGCGAACATGTGTGTATGTACGAATGGGTGATTAAGACTGTGTGCAAGGGTAGTAAGAAGTGAAAGCGATGCTAGCAGGGTGGTCGAGATGCCACAGAAGAAGAATACGAGCATATGGAGTCAGCGGGGGTCGAAAGACCGGGTATATATGTGTCAGTCGATCTCGGAAAGGGGGTCTACAGAGAGTTTCCGTACCCAGCTACATTCCAGGAAATACGTGAAACGCGAGCCATGTGCGTACATCGCTTGGTGCTCAAGACAGCAAGGGCCCTTCAGGCCCGCGCTACAGCAGACGGAAAGGGGGAAGTCGATCTCGGGGCTCGTGTGGCGCATGAAACGTTGGCTTAGCGTGTTAACTGTACTATTGCTGCGGATTAATGTTATTTGTGATTGTATTGTTTTATCTATTAAACGTTAATTTTTATAATATTCGGACTTTTATCATTCTGACCAAATTCGAAACTCCTTACAGTAAAGAAGTAACGTAGCTGCGATAACCTATAGACATATACAGAGATAGGCTCTCTCTCCCAACAGTTCAGGTGTGGGGTTTGAATATAATATAAATATAGAGTATAGAGAGACTCGGCTCCAATTAGGTCTTGCCCGGTTTTGAAAATTTCCGGGCAATCAACTTGCAGAAACTACAATATAAAACTTGCAACATCACGACACACAAACCCCGATCGCAAGCGGTTAGCGTTACGGCGCGGGAACCACACCCACAACAACGATACACCACACAAACACACTACAATTGTATATTGTTTGTATATAGCTTTGTTCAATAAATTTGTATTTGATTTGATTTGATTTGACTCGGCTCCTTACACTTGTGAGAAATTGTCGGCACAGGCGATCGACGTGTCTCGACAGGATTTACCTGAGATGATGCTTAGACACCGACCTGAACGGTCGTGCCATTAAATATTTTGAACTTCAACACAGAGTCTTTTTATTATTATTAAAATAAAATAGATCAAACAATGTATACATATATATGTATATATATAAATATGTATATATATATATATATATATATGTGTGTATATATATATATATATGTATATATGTATATATATATATGTATTGTTGTGTATATATATATATATATATATGTATATATATATATATATATATATATATATATATATATATATATATATATATATATATATATATATATATATACGAGGTCAGACAATTAAGTAATGCGACAAAATTCAAAAATCGAGTATATTTAAAAATTAAGGTACATCGCTGCGATCCCCTTCAAAGTAGTCCCCTCCCGCATCTATACACTTATTCCAGCGAGTTTTCCAGTTTTCGTAACAATTCTGGAACACTTCGTGTGGGACCTCTCCGAGTACCCTCGTCACAGATTCTTGGATATCTTCAACGGAGTCAAAATGTCGACCTTTGACGAATTTTTTCATATGGGGGAATAGGAAAAAGTCGCAGGGTGACATGTCCGGTGAATAGGGCGGTTGTGGTAACGTTGCGATGCCTTTAGACGCCAAAAACTGAGAGACACTGAACGCACTGTGACAGGGAGCATTGTCGTGATGCAGAACCCAAGTCTTCGCGATCTCTGGACGCACTCTGAGCACCCTTTTTCGTAATTTTTCGAGCACATTGCGGTAGAATACTTGATTTACGGTTTGTCCAGGTGGTACGAACTCTTTGTGAACCACCCCTTTGCTGTCGAAGAAGCAAATCAACATGGTTTTCACTTTGGACTTGCTCATTCTCGCCTTCTTTGGCCTTGGTGCTCCAGGGGACAGCCACTGTTGGCTTTGTCGTTTAGTTTCGGGGTCATATTGAAAGAACCAACTTTCATCACCAGTAATAACTCGATCGAGAAGAGTAGGATCACTTTCAACCTGCTCGAGACAAATTTCTCTGTTCCATTTTCGTGACATGCACTACTCGCGCGTTGTTACAAAACACTAAACAGCTGGCAAAGAAATGATCGTACGAGGGTGGTCAAGGTCTCAATCGAGAGAGTAGGGATCTGCTATTACGGTGGCGGAGTTACAGGTTCGCAGTGTTACCACAGACCGAGAAAAAAAATCGGTCGCATTACTTAATTGTCTGACCTCGTATAAATAAAATGTGTTCATATATTAACATGTGTCTATATTTTAAGTGTATAAATTGTTTATTGTAGATGGCAATATACACCCAATTCAATTAGAGAATATGAAAATTTAATATATTTTTTAAATCTCCTGTTGCTTAGAATATATGAAGAGAGTACATATACAAAAAAATAACATTTTAATTTGTTTAATAAACAGTTTGTCTATTAATATAATATTGTGACATTAATATATCAATGACTATATTTTTTTCAAAATCGTAAACTTATCTGTTCACATAATTTCTACTTTTTAAAGAACATATATTTTTTTATTTTAATTTAGAGAAATAAATAAAAACATCTACTTCAAAGCAGACTCGTTCTAATAGTTTTTTTTTTTTTTTTTGGTATTAGTTTAAAAATATTTGTTAGCCCAAATTGATATACTAGAGATTTACATACATCAAACTTGAAATATATTTAATAAGTAAATTTTATATTATTTAATGTTGTAAGTTGTTTCGAAAATTCGAATGTTAACTCTTTTTTTTATTGACTATGTATTGTAAATTCTGATTTTTTCATCATTGGAATTGTTGGATCTAATTTATATAAACAACTTCATTTCTACTTTAAGTTGTTTATTTGAAATTATATATATATATATATATATATATATATATATATATATATATATATATATAAATGGATTAGAGGTCAGGAAAAGTAAAAAATGAATTTGATTAAGGAAAACGAAATTACAACGCAGGTGCGAAAGCAGAAAACAAACGTTAAATATTTGAGATTAATTTCGGAAACAAATCACAAATTCATTGATTCAAGTATCTACGGTTTTATCAAATTATAAAAAAAAATCATTACAATGAATTAATTGATATTGAATTTAAAATCTAAAGCTATTATCTATGTATGTATGTATGTATATATATATATATATATATATATATATATATATATATATATATATAAACAATTATCTATAAATCATTTAATATGACCAATTATGAACAAAAATTAGTGTGTTTCTTCCAAGTTCATGGCGCAAAATAAAAAACTTTCCATCGACTATTCATCTCATTTACCCGTCCTGATCGTATATTACATGATCTAAAGTGATGACATTTCAAAAAAAAAAATACGTGCATATAAGTGTGTATAATTTCATTCAGTGCATTACAACATACAATTGAATAACACTAATCGACGAAATTATACCACATTTTTCGTAAAAGCAGTTCAGATCAGTCGTCACGCGCTTCTATCTGAATAGGAATCGATGCAGCTGGACGGTGCATCGTGGACATCGAGGATGATATTAATATTCTTTTATATTATGTTTCGGTGAGTGGTTAATTTGATTTAATTTATACTTTATGTATCTTATTATATTACAGTGAACCTTTTTTTTATTATTACTCATTAATTCAATACATCTGTTTTGTTTTTTTTTCCTCTTCCAAACAAAACAATACAATTCATCCAATACCATTATTTTATTTTAAACGTGTGCGCATATAATTTATTTATTTCAATTGTACTTAAATATAATTCGATATTTGATTAAATTGTATTTACATACGAGTATTATAGTATTAACGATTTTACAATAGAATGTTAAATGATACAAACACGAATATTTTGCAAAATTTGAGAACCTCATTTTTATATTAAAATGGTTTCATTTATTTTAAATATTCTAATTCTATCTGATTTCTATATATTTTTTGTGTCTTTTCCCTTATATTTACTAATGATTTTCCCTCTCTCTCTCTATCTGTGTTCTTTCTCTCAATCTCTCTTTCTCTATATCTATAATATATATATATATATATATATATATATATATATATATATATATATATATATATATATATATATATATATATATATATATATGTGCACAAGCATTTTCTCATTTAACACTTTAACTGTTTCGATATGGCGCTCTACGATGATTTAATGAACGTTTTTGAAACGAAAAAAATGTTTGTCTACTGTGGGGAGAGTTTAAAAGTAAATCATATTACTTTTTCGAAATATTTATGAAAAGTAATTGGAATGATTAATCGACAATTATTATTTTTGTATTAACAAGAATTTCATTATTAAATGTACTTATTTATACCAAAGATTTTCTAACCGTGCTATGCAATTAATAACGTTTATTTAATCATTTTTATTGTTTGTTTCTATTCGAAATTGTTTCTTGTTATAGATATAATTTGAAATGTGTAGTATCTGTGAAACACGCTTGTATATGTTTAAGACTAGTTAGATGATTGTACGAATCAAGTATTGTTTAGTGCATTACATGTCAATTCCAAGAATGTGATGTGACATGTTATGCTGAATGATTTATGAGATTTTTTTCACATTTATTTGCAATGATTGATACATTTTTCTCTTATGTTCATAGTTAATTATTGGAATTGTAACTTTGCAGAGAATTTTAATAGAATAAATGTTATTTCACACAAGCGTGCCTGTTTTTAACATTTCTTCATTCCTCATTTCATTTTATTTTCTTACATGGTTTGAAAATTCCCGCTGTTATTTACTAAAGTAAATGTTTTTTTTTTGCAATTACCTTTCTACAATTAAAAAGCAGTCCTGTTGTCGTCGTCGTCGTCAAATGTTTCTTATTCTTGTTCAGATTTGTTGATGGAGACCGTGTCGTCTCTGTTTTGATTGGCTGAAATCAGTCACATGTATGCATGTAGCTCTCTCTCACACTATGTACAACGGAAGAGTGCAACACTGATAAGAAATTTATTCAAAATATTACATTCACTGAAGTTTTAGAGTAAAGAAATTGTTATACACTTTAATATTGTGTTTTGTAGTTAATTTTTAGAAACTTTTCCAATTTAAAATTCACGACTTACAATTTTACACAAATTGTATGTTCATATAGTTTAATTGTTAGAGGAGAGTGTGTCACGACGAGCAGGGGACGAAGTCCGTACAGGGGTAGGCGACCGCGACCCTTTGGTTTACTAAAAAAATCTATTATAAAATAATTATACCTAAGAAAGTCAGGTTTACAACCTTTTTTTAGTTTTCATTTGATTTAAAAATAAACATGTCTTCATTAAACCCTCAGTTATCTTTTTCATCTTTTAATATATATATATATATATATATATATATATATATATATATATATATATATATATATATATATATATATATATATATATATATATGTCGATGTATAAACTAAATAATAAATTAGTCGAAAGAAGTTAGTGATTATAAAACTTGTTCATGAAAAAAGTGACCGACTGTAAACAAACAAATTTAAAATTTCATTATTGAAAATGGCGAATAAACTGACAAATGGCGTAGTGTAATTGTTGATGTTAAATTACATTGTAATTATTTGATAAAAATTGGAAAAATGTAGTTGTAATAAACGGTGCTCTGTGTTGTGTATTTCTTGATTAAGAACCAGCATATATATATATATATATATATATGTGAGAGCTTCGCCGCCACCTGCGAGCGTCGCTAGAGGGCGGCGTAAACAGACACTGGTACCACGCGCCATCTTCGCGATAGGAAGCGGGGCGTTGAGAAGGCCAGTTCCGTCTAGCACGCTTAACGAGTAGTACACGCCTCGCTCTTGTCTCGGCCACATAGGAATCCGCCACACGTGTGGTTTCTAGAGTCTTGTGTGCGTTTTAGCAATAAAACATTTTTATATATCAACATTTCGTTCATTAAGACCCTGCACTCACACGATCCTCATCCTCGCGCTAATAACAATTAGGGGACTGATCGCCCGGCGATAAGTCTCCAAATATATATATATATATATATATATATATATATATATATATATATATATATATGCGAGAGAGAGAGATTAGGACAAGGGTGAATATGTGCGATTTTCATTTATTTGAACAAACATTAATTTCGTTTTATTTTTTGTTTCAGGTGTCATTTGTCTGGAAAAAAAAGTTCGAATCAGTCGGTGCGCGCTTAGATCAGGTGTCATTTTTAAAAGATTCGTATCTCTCATTGAAGAAAACTATTCGAAAATATATTTTTCGCCGTTTTGTTGGTGCTGTTCGAAGTTTCACCCGAGTATATTCTTTTTTCTTAACGTGTCAGAATTATTCATTACATTCATTTTTATATATTCGTTTTATTCGTTTAAATTTCAACAATATATATTTTTTAATCGGAGCTCTATAAGTGAAACTTAACTGTTTGTGTGTGCATTGCTAGTGAGTGTTGTTACAAAAGAACTGAACAAGTTAGTACCTGACTTGAGAATGGCGCAACGTGAGTTTTTTTTATTTACATTTTATATTTCGGACTGTATGCAAACGTAAATTCCATCAGTATCTCATAAGATTAGGAGTTTAGGCTGTTTTGTATGCATGTTCGATATTGTTTTATCAAGAGTTATTTTTATTATAAATGAACATAATTTGAAAGTCATATCAGTTGATTTGATAAAATGATTTTATATTACAATTTGTACACTGATTATAGAAAAATATTCACCTGATCAATATATAAGACGTTATATTGTTTTAAAATGAGTATTGATGCAATCAGCACACAGCGAGAGAGAGAGAGCGGTGGATGAATTGCTGAGGCGAAATTGAAGCCGCCTCTCATACGACCCTTTTTACACATGACTTTCAGCGTTAGAACAGGCTGCGAGGGCGCAGCGGTAGATCAGATACGCACATTCGGTCCGCTTAACGGATTTGCATGTGCGATCCGTACCGAGAATATTTATTTATCATTCCTACAATGTACTGACGTATACTGAATTAAGTTTAACAATCAATGTTCAAATAACCGAAATATTTTCAATAATGAAAGTAACGAAAACATACAAAATGGTTTAGAAAATCGACAATTAAACATTTCAATACACAACACAACAATTAAAAATATTATACATAAAATATATAACACTGTTTTTACATTGTCGGGTTTGACGGTATATTAACTAAAATAAAACGATCGAACGAAATATTTATTGTATTCAAGATTGAATCAATATCGTCTCTACCCTTTGCTACGGAACAATATGTGTGTATGCATGTATGTGTGTATATATATATAAACAGGTAATATATTGTTTAAACTGAATCGATTCTATTTCCTTAATTAAATAGATAACAAGCTAATCGATTTCATATTATTTAAAGAAAAGGTGAAAAATTAAAAATTATATTTAATATGTTAAGGTTATGTTTTTACTTAAAAATAATTCTATTGCCATTATATATATATATATATATATATATATATATTAAATTATTGCATATAAAAATTTCAAAAAAACTATACAAGTCATAATATAAATTTTGTATTTTTTCTCAATTAATGAATTTCTGATGATAATTACATATTTGTCGCGAATATGCCTTGAACAGTCCGTCTCTGACTAATCTTAGATGCATAAATAAGTGAGTAATGGTTCAAAGCCTAAATGGTGCATTGATTTGCTCGGTTCGATTTTAATTTTTATTTGTTTCTTAATGAGTGTAATCACTGGTTTAATATTCTTCTATTCTTTCATACTCAACGTTTATAATTCAATTGAATAATGGCGTATTTGCTGTTATCATTAGTTATTTATGAGATCGTTATAAAGTGTATAAAAATATTTATACTGTACAAACATAATGTTGTTTGTAGTTTAATATAAAAGTATAAAAAATTAATACTCTTATATTATACTTTCAGAATTCAAAAAATGTGACTCTCTTTTAATGTCTTCATGTTACATTCTGACACACACGGTACACATGTACATGCATATACTAGTATAAATTTAACATTTATTTTTAACTTGATAATAAGTAATCAAATTATTATAAACAAATTAATACTACAACATTTTCTGTATTAAAATACCTGCAAATGATTATTTTATATATTAATAAGCATTTAAATAACAGCATCATCAATAACTGAGAGCAGCTTTAATAATTTTTTTGTGCTTGTGCTTTGAACATGGTTGCATATTTCAACAATATTTAATAGTTACACAGTTTCAACAATAATAGTGAATGTACATTAATTTAGTAAATTAATAGTAATTTACTAAACTATATGATATGGAATATTTTGTTGTTTGATATATTAATTCATCGGTAAAAGTGAATGTAGTCAAAGTACAAAACAATGACACTTTATGGCGTTAGTTATTCAAGTTATAAGTCACTTGTGTATCATTTTACTTCTGGCAAAGAACATTGATATATAAATGCTCTTATGGGTCAAAGGAAAAGTGACTTCTTAGAAAAACGCTCTTTAAAAATTTCATTTGTTTAACGTTGTTTATGATCGCATTTAGTGTTTGTGATTGAGGATGAATTTTTACTAAATACTTCCTTGATCAGTTAATACGAATTTTTAGAAATATATTCGTGCAAAATTCTTGTATTTTGAACTTTGTGTGCTGCTCGGTAGCGTAATGATAGAAAATTAATGAGACTTTACTTAGACGATGGTTGATCTTATAGTATCCATGATAAATTGTAAATTTTATTTAATACAAAAAATAATAACCAATTATAGTAGACAGATTTTTTTTCTTAATTATAAGATATATATTAACTTTTTAACGCTGTTAGATATTGATTTGATAAATTTATTTTTTCCATTTTGGGCGGTGGGGGGTTTAAACGCGCGGGAAAAACTCATTGCGTGCAATGCTTTTCGGCCATAACTAGTAGGCTACACTAGATAACCCCATTGAGTCGCATATCGGAACATGCGTCCTCACATGATCTATTTGCCGCAATTCAAATATTGCTATTTTCTTGTGAATTGGAGGAAAAAGCTGAACAAAATGGCGTCCAGAGTCAGTTATCCTGCCGTAATTAATCGAGATAAGTCAGGAGACAATCGAGTCGCACGTGGATCCATGCACTTTGACGTCCTCTTCTTGTTGGTATTTATTTTTTCCATTTTGGGCGGAGGGGGGTTTAAATGCGCGGAAAAAACTCTTTCCGTGCAATGTTTTTCGGCCATAACTAGTAGGGTACACTAGATATCCCCATTGAGTCGCATATCGAAACATGCGTCCTCACATGATCCATTTGCAGAAATTCAAATATTGCAATTTTCTTGTGAATTGCAGGAAAAATCTGAACAAAATGGCGTCGTCAGTTATCCTGCCATAATTAATCGAGATAAATCGGGAGACAATCGAGTCGCACGTGGATCCATGCACTCTGACGTCCTCTTCTTGATGGTATTTATTTTTTCCATTTTGGGCAGAGGGGGTTTAAATGCGCGAGAAAAACTCTTTCCGTGCAATGTTTTTCGGCCATAACTAGTAGGTTACACTAGATATCCCCATTGAGTCGCATATCGAAACATGCGTCCTCACATGATCCATTTGCAGAAATTCAAATATTGCAATTTTCTTGTGAATTGGAGGAAAAATCTGAACAAAATGGCGTCCTGAGTAAGTTATCCTGCCGTAATTAATCGAGATGAGTCAGGAGGCAATCGAGTCGCACGTGGATCCATGCACTCTGACGTCCTCTTCTTGATGGTATTTATTTTTTCCATTTTGGGCGAAGGGGGGTTTATATGCGCGGGAAAAACTTTCCGTGCAATGTTTTTCGTCCATAACTAGTAGGTTACACTAGATATTCCCATTGAGTCGCATATCGAAACATGCGTCCTAACATGATCTATTTGCCGCAATTCAAATATTGCTATTTTCTTGTGAATTGGAGGAAAAAGCTGAACAAAATGGCGTCCAGAGTCAGTTATCCTGCCGTAATTAATCGAGATAAGTCAGGAGACAATCGAGTCGCACGTGGATCCATGCACTTTGACGTCCTCTTCTTGTTGGTATTTATTTTTTCCATTTTGGGCAGAGGGGGGTTTAAATGCGCGGGAAAAACTCTTTCCGTGCAATGTTTTTCGGCCATAACTAGTAGGTTACACTAGATATCCCCATTGAGTCGCATTTCGAAACATGCGTCCTCACATGATCCATTTGCAGAAATTCAAATATTGCAATTTTCTTGTGAATTGGAGGAAAAAGCTGAACAAAATGGCGTCCAGAGTCAGTTATCCTGCCGTAATTAATCGAGATGAGTCAGGAGGCAATCGAGTCGCACGTGGATCCATGCACTCTGACGTCCTCTTCTTGTTGGTATTTATTTTTTCCATTTTGGGCAGAGGGGGTTTAAATGCGCGAGAAAAACTCTTTCCGTGCAATGTTTTTCAGCCATAACTAGTAGGTTACACTAGATATCCCCATTGAGTCGCATATCGAAACATGCGTCCTCACATGATCCATTTACAGAAATTCAAATATTGCAATTTTCTTGTGAATTGGAGGAAAAATCTGAACAAAATGGCGTCCAGAGTCAGTTATCCTGCCGTAATTAATCGAGATAAGTCAGGAGACAATCGAGTCGCACGTGGATCCATGCACTTTGACGTCCTCTTCTGGTTGGTATTTATTTTTTCCATTTTGGGCAGAGGGGGTTTAAATGCGCGAGAAAAACTCTTTCCGTGCAATGTTTTTCGGCCATAACTAGTAGGTTACACTAGATATCCCCATTGAGTCGCATATCGAAACATGCGTCCTCACATGATCTATTTGCCGCAATTCAAATATTTCAATTTTCTTGTGAATTGGAGGAAAAATCTGAACAAAATGGCGTCCTGAGTAAGTTATCCTGCCGTAATTAATCAAGATGAGTCAGGAGGCAATCGAGTCGCACGTGGATCCATGCACTCTGACGTCCTCTTCTTGATGGTATTTATTTTTACCATTTTGGGCGAAGGGGGGTTTATATGCGCGGGAAAAACTTTCCGTGCAATGTTTTTCGTCCATAACTAGTAGGTTACACTAGATATCCCCATTGAGTCGCATATCGAAACATGCGTCCTAACATGATCTATTTGCAGAAATTCAAATATTGCAATTTTCTCGTGAATTGGAGGAAAAATCTGAACAAAATGGCGTCCAGAGTCAGTTATCCTGCCGTAATTAATCGAGATAAGTCAGGAGGCAATCGAGTCGCACGTGGATCCATGCACTCTGACGTCCTCTTCTTGTTGGTATTTATTTTTTCCATTTTGGGTAGAGGGGGTTTAAATGCGCGAGAAAAACTCTTTCCGTGCAATGTTTTTCGGCCATAACTAGTAGGTTACACTAGATATCCCCATTGAGTCGCATATCGAAACATGCGTCCTCACATGATCTATTTGCAGAAATTCAAATATTGCAATTTTCTTGTGAATTGGAGGAAAAATCTGAACAAAATGGCGTCCAGAGTCAGTTATCCTGCCGTAATTAATCGAGATAAGTCAGGAGACAATCGAGTCGCACGTGGATCCATGCACTCTGACGTCCTCTTCTTGTTGGTATTTATTTTTTCCATTTTGGGCGGAGGGGGGTTTAAATGCGCGAGAAAAACTCTCCGTGCAATGTTTTTCGGCCATAACTAGTAGAATACAGTAAGATATCCCCATTGAGTCGCATATCGAAACATGCGTCCTCACATGATCCATTTACAGAAATTCAAATATTGCAATTTTCTTGTGAATTGGAGGAAAAATCTGAACAAAATGGCGTCCAGAGTCAGTTATCCTGCCGTAATTAATCGAGATAAGTCAGGAGACAATCGAGTCGCACGTGGATCCATGCACTTTGACGTCCTCTTCTTGATGGTATTTATTTTTTCCATTTTGGGCAGAGGGGGTTTAAATGCGCGAGAAAAACTCTTTCCGTGCAATGTTTTTCGGCCATAATTAGTAGGTTACACTAGATATCCCCATTGAGTCGCATATCGAAACATGCGTCCCCACATGATCCATTTACAGAAATTCAAATATTGCAATTTTCTTGTGAATTGGAGGAAAAATCTGAACAAAATGGCGTCCAGAGTCAGTTATCCTGCCGTAATTAATCGAGATAAGTCAGGAGACAATCGAGTCGCACGTGGATCCATGCACTTTGACGTCTTCTTCTGGTTGGTATTAATTTTTTCCATTTTGGGCGGAGGGGGGTTTAAATGCGCGGGAAAAACTTTCCATTCAATATTTTTCGGCCATAACTAGTAGGTTACACTAGATATCCCCATTGGGTCGCATATCGAAACATGCGTCCTCACATGATCTATTTGCAGAAATTCAAATATTGCAATTTTCTCGTGAATTGGAGGAAAAATCTGAACAAAATGGCGTCCAGAGTCAGTTATCCTGCCTGTGTTCTTAGACTTGGAGAAAGCTTATGATACGGAATGGATGTTCGGAATTTTGAAGATACTCCACGATTGGGGGCTGCGAGGTAACCTACCGCAGTTGCTGGCGTGGCAGGCAACGAGAGAGCCGATGCAGCGGCCCATCACGCGTCCAATTTTGCCCTCACGGACGTTGCGGCTGTTCAAGTCAACGACTTGAAACAGCATTTCAAGGGTCATGTCGTCGACGCTTGGCAGCGGGACTGCGTGGCGGTAACCGCTAACAAGTTACGAAGTCTCAAGGACTCGGTACGTGTCTAGAAGACGTCCGTCCGACCGAACCGAAGAGAACAAGTCGTTCTCACGAGGTTTCGCATAGGGCACACCAGACCGACTCACTCTTTTATCTTGAAAAAGGAAAGCCAGCCGATGTGTGACACGTGCGGCACTGCTCTGAGGGTGTCACACCTTTAACACGATGCGATCGTTATGCGGGGATTAGGAATCGTCTGGGTTTGTCGGGGGACATCTCCATAATTTTAGGGGACGACAACGACGCCGCAGATCGCATTTTAACTTTCGTAAAGCAAACTGGACTTTTTAGCATGATTTTGTGTTCTTCCCAATCTTGATATATTTTAACATGTTGTGTCGTCATACATGTCAAGCCATTGGGCTTATTTTAAAGTGTTTGTACACAAAAAAAACCCTGTGAATCCTAATATCAGATCACAGTATTTTAAATGTCTTACTGCCCTCAAGAGTTCATCTCTTTTATTATATTTATGCGTATTGTCGAATCAAGATTAGGTATTTTTACAGTCCAGTTCATTCACATGTTTTTTGTTTTATCTTTTGTTTTAATGAAATATTCTTAAGCGTTTGGCACATATACGTTAGCGTTTCGAATTAAGGGGTGATTCGAATGCAAGTGCGCAAACGGGGTGTGTTTTCAATTTATAATTTGTGTTCGGGCGCTAATGACCTCCGTTGTCGATGCGCCCTTAACCCACAATAACTAACTAACTAACGAGACATCACCTTGCAGGAGATGAAAACCAAAAGATATTCAATTATCGATTGACAAGAGCTCGAAGGTTCGTTGAAAATGTGTTTGGCATTCTTGCATCACGGTCCAGGGTATTTCATCGATCTCTAGACGTCTGATCGGAAAACTGGAAAAGTGGTGTTTGCTGCTTGTTGTCTTCACAACATGCTTTGCACCAATTACGAAGAAATGCATCCCGAGATGCAACACGTATACGCGACCAATTTAAAGAATATTTTACATTTCCCACTGGTTCCGTATTATGGCAAGCAACCATGATTCGACGAGTACATAATTGAGATTCAAAATAATTTCCATCTATAAATAAATAAATATTAAAAAATACATATGGTTCATATTTAATTCTTCTCCTATTTGCTCCCGTGCATTGTTCCGCATTTGGACATTTCTGTAATTCGGCGACTAGAAGTTATACAAAAACACGCGTCTACGTTCTGCGTTTATTAATTTTTTCTCCATTTCCACGCCTGTGTATGCGCATTGTTCTCTGTATGAATTACGCCATTACAAAATGGTAGTCATAATGTCGTGGCAGTCAAAATAAAAAAAATAATTTTGTTTACTTTTTTGATTCAATGCTGTATGTTGAATGGAAATTGAGGGTTTAGCCCAGAATCTTAGCACACGGCTTTTAAGCCGGTTTTGAGAGAAGAATATGTTTTATGGAAGTGGGTATGGGAGTAGTTTAAAATTTTGAATTCGGAAAAAATTTTCAAAAAACCGGAGGGAATAAGCACAGCAGACAACCGTGCATGTTCCGGCTTCCTGTTGGGCCACTCTCATTAGCGGCTCGATAGCCAGGTTGAAGATGATGGGGCTGAGTGGGCATCCCTGTTTTACTCCCGCGCGCATATGGATGACGTCGGAGTCGTCCGTCGTCGTGCGCACAGTTGTAGTGGTGCGGGAGTACAGTTCGCGCACCACACTCAGCAGCTTGCTGGGGAGGTTCATGCCACGCAACACACCCTCCATGTGGTCGTGCGGTAGGGAGCCAAACGCGTTGGTGAGGTCGAGCCACACCAGCATCAGGTCCCAGCCATCTCGCCGTGCGTCATCAATGGCCGTCTGGACCATGAAGCACCCCTCACACTCCATGAAGCCTTTCTGCTCTGGCGAGATGTTGCGCGTCGCCTTCGCCCAGTTAGCGACGCGGTCAGCGACAATTGCCGCATACAGCTTGGCCATCGTGTTTGCCATCGTGAGTGGCCGCCAGTTCGCAAGGTCCGTCTTGCACCCTTTCTCGTGGATCAGCACCGTCCTCGTGTCCGCCAACGCTTGTTGTGTTTTCTCTTCCCGGAAGCATCGGTTGTATATTTTTGTCAAGACGCGGCAGTCCGGGTCCAACCGCTTCAAATACGAATATTTGACACCGTCTTTCCCGGGTGCCGTGTCCGACGTCCTCAGCAGGCGGGCTATGACCGCTTCAAGCGTGAACTCTTCAAGTGGCGCGGTCAACTCTCCGGTCCCGATTTCATCACACTGCCTCGGCTGTAGCGTCCTCCGGACGTGATCGGGCATGGCAGGCCGCGGTCGATCATTCGCGGAGAACACTCGTGTGAAGTGATCAGTGATCACTTCGGCGCTCACCTAACAGTATGGCGAGCTATCGCGACCCTGGAGTATCCGCGTCACCGCCCTCCGCTTGTTGATGCGGTACAGCTTCTGCAGTTTTGATGCTTCCATGGCGTCAAACCATGGCTTCCTACGGCGATGTCCTCCATTCATAGGACGGCTGTTTGGATATCTTCTTGCCGTGGTGGTTCTTCTTTCCATGGTTTGAGGCGGCTCAAGCGTGGCGAACTCCTTGGTGATTGTCTCCACCGTCGATTCGAACTTTTCTCAGGTTCCTGCCGCATCTAGTTGGCACATCCACCGCTTTTGGTTGTCCGTTAGCCGGACAGCCATTACCGGTAGGACTAAACTGCTGGTGGTGGTGTGCGACGTCGGAGTGTTGTCGTTCCTGGTGGGAGTTGTAGTCTCGGCGTCGGGTGCAAGCACTACCTCCGTACTGCCCGCAGCACTGGTCGCAGCCTCCGGTTGTGTATTTATTCTCTTCGTCGTCACGTTTGGTGTTTGACACAATACTTGCAGAGTCGAGGATGTCAGAGCCTCTGCATCTTGTGTCCGTCGTGGTGTGGCAGCAGCGATTACGATGACCGCGCGGTCATCGTCTACAACGACTGTTGGGGTGCCTCTAGGATCCGGTTCCGCCACCTCCATCTGGGTTGAGCCCAACGCTAGTTCAATGTGTGCATCTAACTGCACCACGTTAGCGCCATCCTCTTTTTTCAGCGCAGGGCACTTAGTGGCGTGTGCCTTTAGTTTTTTAAGGCCTTCGTCCTTTTTTCGACACCCCGCACACACGAAAATGATTGTCGGCGGCCCGTGTACCTTCCTAAGATGTTTATTTAGGTCGAAAGGCGTTTCTTCCCGCTACCTTTGGGTCGCTGCATCGCATGCACGGGAATTTCGCCGGGAACGGGAACTCGATTTCTACGGTCACGCTTTCTTGTCTGTCATCACTACTGATCGTACTAGCACTTATAATTGCACTATCGTGCATACTTGCACTATCACACATGCTTATTGCACTAACATTTATTAATTTCACTATAAATCACATTTATTATTCCGGGACGTTGCACATGTTTGAATTAAAATGATTAAGCTGATAAGAACAGATTAAATAGTTTTATTTAGATAATAAAAAGAAATCTAAAAATAGTACAGAGCATAATAGAATATCGCAGATCAAGTGTAGCAAAATAAAAAATAAGTAACACATATTAAAAAAGGAGATTTTTAAAAACATTATGCCTAAAAAACAAATTAAAATCTATGTTCTTATACAGCTAATTCCTCGGAAAGATGTTGGGCCAGAGTCGGCGCTGCCGCTGGTGGAGGCGGGGTAGTGTTTAGCGGATGATATTGCCGGACCCCGGACTGTCGATTCCCGGAACCTCCTTGTTGACCCTGATGGAAATGGGTCCGCCCACTTTGGCAGCACGCGACAGACGGTCCTGTACGTTGTTATGTCGGTGCTGCCATGCTGCCGAATTATACCGTACAGTGATTGAGGACGTGCGGCAACGTCTCGTTGGCGTAGCCGCAACGTCGGCACCGTTTATCCCCGTCCCCGAACCGGCGAGTGCCATTAAGTGGCACGAACCGGTACTCACAGAACCGCGTGTACTTTCCATTCAGTAGAAAGTGGTTGGAAATCGGTGTCTTTCCGGTTGTCTCGATCACCTTGCCGTGATCACGGAGGCCGACGAGGCAACGATGGTGATATGCTCGGACGGCCGCTCTCAACGAACGCAGTGCAAAAGCCCGCGACGCCTCCGGGACCACCACACGATCCGGCACCTGTCTCGGGCGGCCGATGACGACACGTCCGCTGTGTCGTCGGACCACCGGAAGCTGACATCCAGGTTGGCTCTGAGGCGGCGGCAGGCGTTTCGAGCCTGGGTCCACAGGCTCGAAACATCCCCACCGTCACGCCCCAGAGCACCCTCCACTGACCCGCTCAGGTACGCCGCCAGCATAGAATTATCAGGCTCGCCTCCAATCTTCCGCCTCGCTGCACGTCGAAGGCCGACCCAAGCCACCGTCCTGACCACTTCGTCTGGACAGGACAGTAGGCGGAAAGCATGAACCACCCGGATCACGTCCGCGGAGTCGCCGAGTTGGAGCAAATTAGCGCCTCCCTGGTAGGATGTTATGTATAAAATATTAGCGGAGGCCCTCTGCGGAAGGTTCATCCATTTCTTCGCTTTGCTTCGAATGATCTTATCAAGCTCCGTGAGGGGACCCTTTCGGATATTACACCCACGGAGCGCGAAGTCAAGACGAGAGAGGATGAACATGTTGTGGGCCTCTAATTTTTGCTAGGAGGCCAGAAGTGAGTGGTGTACTTGCATAACGTCCCCCTAATGTTATTAGTAGTTTGTAGGGGGTCTGGGTTACGCGGAACCCAGTGGGTACACCAAAATGTTCATAGTGTTCTCCCTCCTGTAGAGCTTCCAACTGGTCTCTCAGGAGCGTGAATCGGGTGTCGCACGCTTTCCTCTTGCGCCGGCAGTCGACGTGGAGTGAGGCGCATTTGGAGGCGTTGAACTTAATACCTATCCAGGTGGCGGCTGCGCCCACCTCGTCCAGCAAAGATTGCATGGACGAGGGATCCTTGGCGAGAAGCACCACGTCGTCGGCGTACGCCAGGATCGAGAAATGATGTTCAAATAATTGGTAGCCGTGAGACCCAGACATACAGAGGGCCGCCCTCAGCAGTGGGTCGATGGCCAAGTTGAATAATATGGGGGAGAGCGGGCAGCCTTGCTTTACCCCTGCACGGATTGGAATCGGCTGGGTCTCCCCAGTCGATGTTCGAACCGTGGTAAAAGACCGAGAGTAAAGTTCGGTAACCACGCCCTGTAGCTTCCTGGGCAAATTCAACAGGGACAGCACCCGCCTTATGTGGCCAAGAGGAACAGACCCGAACGCGTTGTCCAGGTCAAGCCATGCCAACACTATGTCTGCCCTCACGACGTTACTAATTAATCACGCTCTCGTCGGCGCCGTCATCTTGGGCGGACGTCGCTCGGGCACTGGGGTCGCCACCTCGATCACCAGCGGACGCGACGGCATGGCGTTGCCCGCCAACCGGGCTATCAGCCGCCAGCTGGATGGGAGCCTCGATGGTGTTATGTTGGCTGGCGGCGACCTGAAGCGGGACACCTGCTGGAGATGTCGCTTCCGGTGCTCCGCAGAGATGTCTAGTCCTGAAACCTCGCGCCTCCTGTTCTTCCAGCGGGGTCGCTCCAGCAGGGCAGTCGGCCGGTGGGGCAGTGGTGTTGTTTTCGGTGCTAGCCTCCGTGATGCGTGACATAGAAGCTGTGCAGCGAAGACTCGCCTCCTGGGACGCCAACACTGCTCGTCCGGTCGTTCTTGTCGGTGGGGCTGTGGCCGGCTGCTGAGTAGGATGTTCAACGGCAGCCGGTTCCAGGACCCTCCGCTGGCGACGTCTCAACCGCGAGGCGATACTCGTCGAGGCAGCCGGCTCGGGTGGTGTTTGCCGGCTGCCGATCGCTAGATGTGTAGGAGCCTCTCCCTCGATGTTGGTTTCGGTCGCGGCTGCTCCCCCTGCCCGTCTCCTGGGGATCCGCCATGTAGCAATAGGCTCGATTGGGTGGATCCCCTGCGGGATTGTCGGGGCAGCCGTGACGACCGATACGGGAGAGACTGGCGGTGATGGTGGCGCCGGATGTTGTGGCGCCACGTCGCCGCAGGTCTTGTGATGATTCTTCATCTTCTTCAGACTTGGGTCCTTGAGTCCACAGCCCGGGCAGGTAAAGATGAAAACGGGCGTCCCGTGAGTCTTCTTGATGTGTTTCTTGTAGTCGCTGTGCGATTTGTATATGAAAGAGTTTCTAATACCCGCACAGCGAACTACATTCCGTACTGAGTGGCACAGCTCACACGCGAATTCCTCCGGCAAAGGCACCGTTACATAGATTCTCACTTTGCCGGGGGATAACAGAGGCGATGCACCACTGGTGGCCATCGTCGGTTAGTGGATTTACTCAGTATAACCAAAAATAATCCACAAAACAAACAAAACACGTTAAAAGAGGCCACGTAATGTTCTAGAGAATATTCCAGAGTAGACGTGACCTTTTAAAACTTAACAGATAAAACTTAGAGATTGTGTAACTGAAGGTTGCACAATCTCAGACGAACACAACGAACAACACGTTAAAATTTACGCCACGTAACAGAAAGTTACGTGGGTAACACAAAAGAATTTAAAATGAATCTATAATATTGATCGAACCTACCGCAAAAATACGACGGTTCGACCAATATTTAAGATATAAAACAAAAAAAATTAATAAGAAAATCGAAGACACTAACACGTACGGAGAAATCTAGTAATCGACGATGGGTTGCCCGACTGTCCTGCTGGTCCGGGTGGAGGCGGATGTCGTTGCCTCATGGAACCGACCGTGGCTCACGCGCGAGGAAGGTGAAAAGATTAAGCTGATAAGAACAGATAAATTCCTTTATTTTTATATAATAAAGTATACAAATGTACAAGGTTTAAAGTTAAACATATCGCTTTGTGTAATATGATTATATATAAATTGTCTACCTAACTAAGGATACAAAAGGGAAAGTATATTCACGTCATGTTCCGCACATTTATTGTCCACTGAATTATTGTTTCAGACCGCACTTTCAGGCACTAGGATAGTCACTGTCACCCTACGCACGATTACTTGTCACAATGGTATTGACGCTGCCCCGTCAGATGTTCCACGTATATGTCTCGGCTCCATCTGATCGTGTCCGAGACCATGAGCCGCGCCATTGTACCCGTGTGCCGCTACGAGATGCCCAGCAGTCTCGCCACTCGTTCGTTTGATGACAGCCAGGCTCCTAGTGCTCCGACGGCGAATCCCTCGACGATTACGTGGTACCCTTGGTTGGTGAGCTCGGTTGCGATTGGGTTATACTTTTGAATTTTCTGCAACCTCGCCTCCTCAAGGACACCTGCCGCTCCTTCGAACGGGATGCAGACGTCGACGATCCGGATCTCCTTCGCTGTTTCGTTCCGGATCACCAGGTCTGGCCTCAGCGCTCCGCTCACCCCTTTCACCGTCTTGTTGACGTCGATGGTACTGCCTCTGTCCACCTTCGACGCCCGGGCGAGCCTGTTCAGGACGTCGTCGTGGCGTCTTTGCTACACCGCTGAATGCCCCTTGCAATGGTTCAGCACGTGAGCCAGCGTTTCATTCTTATAGCCACATCTGCGACACCTCTTGTCGCCGGTGCCGAAGCGTCGAGCGCCGTTCAACGGAACGACGTCTAGCCTGGCCCGGTGGATGAACCGGTAGTCACAGAAGCGAGTATATTTGCCATTCAAGATGAAATGGTTGCTGGCTCCCGCTCTCGACGTCATCGCGAAGCTTTTCCCCTGATCCGGCTTCCTCAATAGCCGCGCCGCATAGTATGCCCGCACTCCCGTTCGCAGTGTTCGTCTATTTCTTAGCGGCCGCCTTGATGGTTTTGTCGGCGGCTATCAGCGGCGCATTGGCGACGTTTGCACCGCGCAGGATGAACTCCATCCTTGACAGTGAGAACATGTTGAGGGCCTCCAGCTTCTGCCAGGGCGCTAGAAGGGACTCGTCCAGCTTCCTCACATCCTCATGGATCGCTGTGATCGATTCGTTCGGTGTCTGTGCCACTCGGTACCCGGTAGGGATACCGAGATGCTGGTACTCCTCGCCTTCGTTCAATACCGTGAACTGGGTGGGCTGCACTCCGCATCTTTTTTTAATGTGCAACGAAGCGCATTTTTTCGGGTTAAATTTCAATCCCATCCAGTCCGCTGCCTCTCCGACCCGCTCCAGTAGCAGCGCCATGGAGTCAGCTCCGTTGGCGATCAGCACCACGTCGTCCGCGTATGCCAGTGTCGAGATTTCGTTCCCGTGCATTGCGTATCCTAGCGATCCGGCCTCCTGCTGAGCCACTCGTATTAGTGGGTCGATAGCCAAGTTGAAGATGATCGAGCTGAGCGGGCATCCTTGCTTGACTCCCGCACGCATGTGGATGACGTCGCTCTCCCCCGATGTCGTACGTACAGTGGTAGTAGTGCGGGAGTATAGTTCGGTTACCACGCTCAGTAGATTTTTGGGATGGTTCATCTCGCGCAGCGCACCCTCTATGTGGTCATGCGGCAGGGAGCCAAACGCGTTGGTGAGGTCAAGCCACACCAGCACCAGGTCCCTACCATCTCGCCGTACGTCATCAATGGCTGTCTGGACTATAAAGTTATGGTCGAAGCATCTCTCACCTTCCATAAAGCCTTTCTGCACAGGCGAGATGTTGCGCGTCCCCTTCGCCCAGCAAGCGATGCGGTCGACAACTACTGCCGCATATAACTTGGCCATCGTGTTGGCCATCGTTAGTGGCCGCCAGTTCGTCAGGTCATCTTTACGTCCTTTCTTGTGCACGAGCACCGTCTTCGTGTCCGCCCACGCTAGCGGTGTCTTTTTCTCCCGAAAGCATCGATTGAAGATTCGTCAAAACACGGCAGCCCGGGTCCAATCGCTTCAGATACGAGTATCTGACGCCATCTTTCCCTGGTGCCGTGCCCGAAGTCCTCAGCAGGCGGGCTGTGACCGTTTCAGGTGCGAAGTCTTCTTCGAGCGACGCCGTCGGTTCTCCGGTCACCGTCTCGTCGTACTGCTTCGGATGCAATGTTCTCCGGACGTGATCGGGCATGGCTGGCCGTGGCCGATCATTCGCGGCGAACACGCGTCTATAGTGGTCGGTGACCACTTCGGCGCTCACCTGGCAGTACGGCGAGCAATCGGGACCCTGTAGGATCTGCGTTATCGCTTTCTTTTTGTTGACGCGGTACAGTTTTTGTGGTTTTGATGCTTCCGCGGCATCAAACCGTGGCTTTCGGCGTCGGTTGCCTCCGTTTACTGGGCGGCTGTTCGGATACGTTCTTTTACTGCCTCGACTCCTCACAATTGTCTGCGTTGTCGGTTTTAGCGCGGCGAACTCTTCGGTAATTGCCCCCACAGTCGATTCGAATTCGTCCCAGCTGTCTGCTCCACTCAGCTGGTCCATCCACCGACATTGGTCGTCCGTTAGACGAGCCTCCATTATCGGCAGTGCATTCGCTTGTGTTGCTGCAGCTGGGTTTCCTGCAGTGATTGCAGCGTCTTCTGTTGTGCCGACGTTGGGTGTGGGCATTGTCTCGGCACTGGTCGAGGTTTCTATTTCATGTTCTAATTCTGACTTGGATGGGTTTGATTGCTGCTGCTGTGGTGGTGACGTCTGCTCGTTTGCCATGTCTTCCCGAGGATCCAGTTCGAACGATGAGTCTGGGCACTGATCTCCAAGTATGGACGCCAGCGAGTCGTGGTGGTTACGAGTAGTAGCAGCGTTAGCAGCAGCCCGCGGTTGAACACTTTTCCTTATCTTCTTCGCCGCGGTGTCTGTTGTCCAGGTCGGGTTTGGCAGTGGCGGTGGTGTTGGGGCCTCTGCGTCTGATGTCAACGCTTGGTTTGTCGTGGCAGTGTCAGCGGCGTCAGTGTGATCGTCGTTTGTGGCGGCCGCGAGAATCCCCTCGGTGTTTATGTCGGGCATCGCCTGTGCTGTTCCCGGCACTGGTTCTATGTGCGCCTCGTCTGCGTCGTCGTTGCTCCGTGTTCCCGGGCACTTGGCGGCGTCGTTGCTCCGTGTTCCCGGGCACTTGGCGGCGTGCGCTTTCAGTTTCTTCAGGTTCTCCTTTTTTCTGGCAGCCCGCGCACACGAAGATAAGTACGGGCGGGCCGTGGACCTTTTTCAGGTGTTTCTTTAGGTCGGAGTGGGTTTTGTACCTGAAGCAATTCCGTCCCGCTGTTTTTGAGTCTGCACCGCCGCAGCGCATGCACGGGAACGGGTACTCGATCTCAACGATCACACTCTCCTCTCGGATGTTGTCGCCGTCGTCTACCATTGCGTCCAACGCCAGTGTGGCTTGCGAAATTACCATGTGATTTCCCGACATGTTTTGCGCAGTGATTCTTGTACGCAGTAATGAATATTCTCGATGAGATTTACGTGGTATGCTGTTTTTTCTCAGAATCACCGATGGGTTATTTCACAGCACACTACCTGGCGATGGGCTTTCCGGACGTTAGTGTTTCCTGCAGATGATCATTATTGTGCGGCACTAATGACTTATACCGTTATGGTATTTCTCACTATTCAATTGATCATTAATGCCACTATTCAATTGTCCACTAATGTCACTATTCGATTGTTCACTAAGTACTTGTCCTTTTGTCACTAGGCCGTTTACTTCGCACTATATTTCGTTTCTGTCGCAGTAGGGATGCACCTCGACGTAGATGTTATGTCGCCGAAAAAGCTGAGACCCCCCCCCCGCCACGCGCGGTGGCCATCACCATACATATCAAATCGGTAAGAACAGATTAAGAAATTTTATTTAAGAAAATAAGTGGAAAAAAATACAATAGAACAAAGCTTAATTACAATATCGCAAGATCAAGGGTAGAAAATAAAATAGACTAACATAACATATTAAAAGAAACTTAAAATATGGTACATTAATATTTTATAAAACGAGTTAAAAATAATCATTGTTCTTATACAGCGGTTTCCTCGGCAAGATGTTGGGCCAGGGTCGGCGCTGCCGCTGGTGGAGGCGGGGTGTTGTCCGGCGGATGATACTGCCGGACCCCTGACACGTGTTTGATGTATATATCTCGTGACCAGCGGATCGTATCGGCCACCATCAGCTTGGCCATGGGGGACAGATACTGGGGTGCGATGCCCAGTGACGCCGCGACCTTGTCGTTCGACGAGAGCCAGCCGCCGACACCGTGAAACCCTGGAGGGTGAGCTGGGCAGCAAGACCGCTATACTTGGTTATTTTCGCCTGTCGAACGAGATCGGGCATCTCCACCTCCTCCCGGTCCCGTTCGGCAAACATCCCACGGAAGTGGTCCTCGATCACCGCCGTGGGCGCCTCACAGTACGGCGTGCCGTTCTCAGAACGGAGAATCTGCACCATCGCCTTTCGCTTGTTGACCAGGTACAGTTTTTGAATTTTTGCTGCTTCCACGGGATCGAAGTTCGGTACTTCGTTGACCGGTCGACGACGCTCCCGACGAACAGGTCTTGCGTTCGGGAAGCGTCGGTGCCGTGGACCTTCCACTGGCGTCGGTCGCAGCCGGGCGAGCTGGCGCGTGACGATCTCCAGTGCCCGTTCGAAGCCCTCCAAATCGGCCGCCCCCCGCAGGAGAGGCCCGAGCCACCGAACCTGGTTGTCCGTCAACCGGACAGCCGGGTCGGCGGCTGGCTCCTGCGTGCGTTCCGCGACGGCGACGTCGGCGAGAGCGGGTGTTATAAAATCAATCACGCTCTCGTCGGCGCCGTCGTTTTGGGAGGACGTCGCCCGGGCACTGGGATCGCCACCTCGATCACCAGCGCACGCGACGGCATGGCGCTCTCTGCCAACCGGGCATTCAGCCGCCAGCTGGATGGGAGCCTCGGTGGTGTTATGGTGACTGGCGGCGACCTGAAGCGGGACACCTGCTGGAGATGTCTAGTCCGGAAACCTCGCGCCTCCTGTTCTTCCAGCGGGGTCGCTCCAGCAGGGCAGTCGGCCGGTGGGGCAGTGGTGTTGTTTTCGGTGCTAGCCTCCGTGATGCGTGACATAGAAGCTGTGCCGCGAAGACTCGCCTCCTGGGACGCCAACACTGCTCGTCCGGTCGTTCTTGTCGGTGGGGCTGTGGCCGGCTGCTGAGTAGGATGTTCAACGGCAGCCGGTTCCAGGACCCTCTGCTGGCGACGTCTCGACCGCGAGGCGATACTCGTCGAGGCAGCCGGCTCGGGTGGTGTTTGCCGGCTGCCGATCGCTAGATGTGTAGAGGCCTCTCCCTCGATGGTGATTTCGGTCGCGGCTGCTTCCCCTGCCCGTCTCGTGGGGATCCGCCATGTATCAATAGATTTTAGCTGATGGATCCCCTGCGGGATTGTCGGGGCAGCCGTGACGACCGATACGGGAGAGGCTGGCGGTGAGGTTGGCGCCGGATGTTGTGGCGCCACGTCGCCTCAGGTCTTGTGATGGATCTTTATCCTCTTCAGACTAGGGTCCTTGAGTCCACAGCCCGAGCAGGTAAAGATGAAAACGGGCGTCCCGTGAGTATTCTTGATGTGTTTCTTGTAGTCGCTGTGCGATTTGTATATGAAAGAGTTTCTAATACTCGCACAGCGAACTACATTCCGTACTGAGTGGCACAGCTCACACGCCTCCGGCAAAGGCACCGTTACATAGATTCTTACTTTGCCGGGGGATAACAGGCGATGCACCACCGGTGGCCATCGTCGGTTAGTGGATTTCTCAGTTTAAATTAAGAAATTAAACACAAAACAACAAAAAAACACGTTAAAAGAGGCCACGTAATGTTCTAGAATATATTCTAGAGCAGACTTGACCTTTTAAAACTTAACAGATAAAACTAAGAGATTGTGTAACTGAAGGTTGCACAATCTCAGACGAACACAACGAACAACACGTTAAAATTTACGCCACGTAACAAGAGTTACGTGGGTAAAACAAAAGAATTTAAAACAAATCTATAATATTGATCGAACCTATCGAAAATTACGATGGTTCGACCAATATTTAAGATATTGGTCGATATAAAAAACAAAAAGAAAAAAAAAACACGAACACGTACTGAGAAATCAAGTAACCGACGATGGCTTGCCCGACTGTTCTGCTGGTCCTGGTGGAGGCGGATCTCGTTGCCTCCTGGATCCGACCGTAGCTCACGCGCGAGGAAGATGGAAAAGATTAAGCTGATAAGAACAGATTAAGTAATTTTTATTTAAGATAATAATTTTACAAAGTAATAACAAAGGACATAATAAAATTTCGCAGATCAAAGTGTAGTTTTCAAATTGATAATATAACAGATTAAAAAAGAGAATTTTTTAAAATATTATACATAAAATTAAAACGAATTAGAATCATTGTTCTTATGCAGCTGGTTCTTCGCTATGATGTTGGGCCAGGGTCGGCGCTGCCGCTGGTGGAGGCGGGGTATTGCCCGGCGGATGGTATTGCCGGACTCCGGATACATGTTCGATGTAAACATCTCGGGACCAGCGGATCGTGTCGGCCACCATCAGCTTAGCCATCGTGGACAGGTATCGGGGTGCGATGCCCAGTGACGCCGCGACCCTGTCGTTCGACGACAGCCAGCCGTCGAGCGAACCGACGACGAATGCATCCACGGACACCGTGAAACCCTGGAGGGTGAGCTGGGAAGCAAGACCGCTATACTTGGTTATTTTCTGCTGCCGAGCCCCCTCCAGGGCGTCACGGTATCCCTCGAATGGAATGCACATGTCGACGATCGTTATCCTCCTCGTCGTCTCGTCGATCCTGACGATGTCAGGACGAAGGCGACTGTCGACTCACGGAACCTCCTTGTTGACCCTGATGGAAATGGGTCCGCCCACTTTGGCAGCACGCGACAGACGTTTTTGTACGTTGTTGTGTCTGTGCTGCCATGCTGCCGAATGGACCGTACAGTGGTTGAGGACGTGCGGCAACGTCTCGATGGCGTAGCCGCAACGTCGGCACCGTTTATCCCCGTGTCCGAACCGGCGCGTGCCATTAAGTGGCACGACGTCGAGCCGAGCGTAGTGGATAAACCGGTACTCGCAGAACCGCGTATACTTTCCATTCAGTAGAAAGTGGTTGGAGATCGATGTCTTTCCGGTCGTTTCGATCACCTTGCCCTGATCACGTAGGCCGACGAGGCGACGATGGTGGTATGCTCGGACGGCCGCTCTCAACGAACGAAGTGCAAAGGCGCGCGACGCCTCCGGGACCACCACACGATCCGGCACCTGTCCCGGGCGGCCGATGACCATCGACATGTCCGCTGTGACGTCGGACCACCGGAAGCTTACGTCCAGCTTGGCCCTGAGGCGGCGGCAGGCGTTCCGAGACTGGGTCCATAGGCTCGAGACGTCCCCACCGTCACGCCCCAGGGCACCCTCGATCGCTAGCGCACGCGCCGTCATGGCGCCCCCCGCCAACCGGGCACTCAGCCGCCGGCTGGATGGGAGCCTCGATGGTTTTATGCTGGCTGGCGGCGACCCGAAGCGGGATACCTACTTGAGATGTCGCTTCCGGTGCTCCGCCGCGATGTCCATTCCGTGAACCCCGCGCATTCCGTTCCTCCAGCGGCGTCGCTCCAGCAGGACAGTCGGCCGGTGGGTCAGTGGTGTTGTTTTCGGTGCTAGCCTCCGTGATGCGTGTCGTAGGTACTGTGTCACGAAGACTCGCGTTCCGGGACGCCAACGCTGCTTGTCCGGTCGATGTTGTCGGCGGGGCTGTGGCCTGCTGCTGAGTAGGGTGTTGAGTGGCAGCCGGTTCGAGGACTCTCTGCTGGCGACGTCTCGGCCGCGGGGCGATGCTCGTTGATGCAGCCGGCTCGGATGGTGTTTGCCGGCTGCCGATCGCTTGGTGTGCAGAGGCCTCTCCCTCGATGTTGATTTCGGTCGCTGCTTCCCCTGCCCATCTAGTGGGGATCCGCCGTGTAACAATAGATTTTAGCTGGTGGATCCCCTGCGGGATTGTCGGGGCAGCCGTGTCGACCGATAAGGGGGAGGCTGGCGGTGAGGACGGCGCCGGATGTTGTGGCGCCACGTCGTCGCAGATCCTGTGGTGCTTTTTCACCTTCTTCTGGCTTGGATCCTCGAGTCCACAGCCCGAGCACGTGAAGATGAAGACGGGCGTCCCGTGGGTCTTTTTTACGTGCTTCTTGTCGTCGCTGTGCGATTTGTATTTGAAAGAGTTTCTAATACTCGCACAGCGGACTACAGTCCGTTCGACGCGGCACAGCTCACACGCGAATTCCTCCGGCAAAGGCACCTTTACGTAGATTCTCACTCTGCCGGGGGATAACGGAGGCGATGCACCACCAGTGGCCATCGTCGGTTATTGGATTTCTCAGTTGAAGATTTACTAATTAAAATTTAGAAATTGTGTCACTACAATCTCCGGCGAACACGATGAAATTTACGTCACGTATTCAAGAGGTTACGTGGGTGGCACCAGAAGAATTTAGACACGAGCACGTACTGAACGATGGTTCGACGTGGGTGGCACAAAAGAATTTAGACCCGAGCGAACGTTGGTTCGTCGTGGGTGGCACTAAAGAATTTGGCGACACGAGCACGCACTGGGTGATGATTCGACGCGGGTGGTACGGAAAAGAAATTTAGTCACCCCAAACACTTAAGACACTTCAAAAGAGTAAAAATAAACGGCACGAAAAGATTAAGCTGATAAGAACAGATTAAGTAATTTTATTTATAGAAAATAATTTTTACAAAGGAAACTACAGAGCATAATAAGACTATCGCAAGATCAAAATGTAGTAAATAAAAGAAACAAACTAACATCACATATTTAAAAAATACTTAAAATATGATACATAACAGTTTTAAAAACAAATTAAAAAAATCTTTGCTCTTAATCAGCTAATTCCTCGCTAAGATGTTGGGCCAGGGTCGGCGCTGCCGCTGGTGGAGGCGGGGTAGTGTCCGGCGGATGATGTTGCCGGACCCCGGACACGTGTTCGATGTAGACATCACGAGACCAGCGGATCGTGTCGGCCACCATCAGCTTGGCCATCGTGGACAGGTATCGGGGTGCGATTCCCAGGGACGCCGCGACCCTGTCGTTCGACGACAGCCAGCCGCCGAGCGAACCGACGACGAATGCATCCACGGACACCGTGAAACCCTGGAGGGTGAGCTGGGCAGCAAGACCGCTATACTTGGTTATTTTCTGCTGCCGAGCCCCCTCCAGGGCGTCACGGCATCCCTCGAATGGAATGCACAAGTCGACGATCCTCCTCGTCGACTCATCGATCCTCACGATGTCAGGACACAGGCGACTGTCGACTCCCGGAACCTCCTTGTTGACCCTGATGGTAATGGGTCCGCCCACTTTGGCAGCACGCGACAGACGGTTCTGTACGTTGTTATGTCGGTGCTGCCATGCTGCCGAATGGACCGTACAGTGATTAAGGACGTGCGGCAACGTCTCATTGGCGTAGCCGCAGCGTCGGCACCGTTTATCCCCGTGCCCGAATCGGCGCGTGCCATTAAGTGGCACGACGTCGAGCCGAGCGCGGTGGATAAAACGGTACTCACAGAACCGCGTTGTACTTTCCATTCAGTAGAAAGTGGTTGGAGATCGATGTCTTAGTCATCTTCCAGATAGGAGCTGCATAGGTGATCACTGGTCTAACCACCGCCGTATACAACAATTTCTTGTTGTCTACACTTAGAGCAGAGTCCCGGGCCATCGGGCCATTCAATTTTGCAGCCGCAAATCTTCCGTTCTTCTTAACGTGGTTGATGTGTTCGGTAAAATTTAACTTCCTGTCGAAGTGGACACCGAGATACTTTACGGTATTCTTCCATTCAATAGGCGATCCTAACATCTTCACTGTTCCTGGACTCAACTCTTTCCGCCTTCCGTGGAAGAGGATTGCCTCCGTCTTGGCAACGTTAACTTTGAGTTTCCAGCGGTCGAAGTATTTTTCTAGCTTCTTGATGTCTGTCTGCAGCTTCCCCCTGATGCCGTCAAGGGAGCGCCCCGACGTATATATGGCGGTGTCATCTGCATACAGCGCCATGTTCGACTTGATACCTTCTGTTCTGGATTTCTAAGAACCCCGAATGATTGATTCATCTCTTTCCACCCTGCACACTGTGAACATACATCTCACAGCGGTACGTAGCCTTGGACAGTGCAGGTGCAGGCTGTGTCGTCATAGTTCTCGGTACTTTTCCGAGAATTCAGATCAGTCAGCAGATACTGTACTGTCCGTTACCCGTTAACCGTTAAAGGTACCGTGTGCAGTTCTCCCTCCCTGCCTCGAAGCCCTAAGGCACATATAAAAGCCACCGGGTCGCTGAGACGCGCGCTCTCGACAGGCGCCCGACTTTCAAAACACACGTCAAGTACGTGTTGGCGAAGGCTCAGGGCCAGCTCTGCAGGCTGTACCCGCTGCTGAACAGGAAGTCGAAATTGTCGTTGAGAAATAAGCGTATGCTCTACCTCAGCTACATTCGATCGATCGTGACGTATTCGAGTTCAGAGCCTGGGCCTACAACCAGATGAATACCAAGCGGCTTCAGGTGTTCCAAAACCGGGTCATGCGTCTCATGACCGATGCGCATTACCTGGTGAGGAACACCACTCGTCACCGGGACCTCCGCCTCCCTACGATCGACGAGTTTGTCCGCCGACAGGCTAGCCAGTTGTACGGGCGGGCGAGGTCCAGCGAAAACGCCCTAGTCCGCGGACTGGGAACAAACGACCTCGTCGCCGAGCACAGCAGTTATCAGCGGCCGAGTCTGCTGGTGGCGCAGCGTGAGGCGGACGACGGTCAGTGACCTGGCGTCAGCCAACATCGATGGCCAGTAAGAGGTCGGCCTTCACCGGTCGACCTGGAGATTCGCTGGCCCTTCAGCACGAAACGACCCCCTGGATGGGGTAGAAATGCTCCAAAACAAGAGAATCCTCCTACCCAGCAACATACCAGTACTATGAGCTACACGAGTCATGAGCGTACATCGCTTGGTGCTCAAGTTAGCATGGGCCCCTCAGGCCCTCGCTACACACGATCGTAGACGCGCGCTCAGTCAATTACAAGAACAACAACACATCCATCAGTGCGCGGGCGATGACGAAGATTATACAATAGTTTGGTTTTGTTAATACCTAATTAGTAAATAAAGATTATTATTTTAAAGTGAAATTGTGTATCATTTCTCATCTTCGCGTCGAACCACAAAAAAGACGCAACACCTTCTCTGATATCATTTATATAATAAGTGAACAAGACTGGCCCAAGAATCGAGCCCTGTGGTACTCCGGCTCGAATATTTCTGACAGAATTTTTCCCATTCACTTCGACCATAAACGTCCTGCTTATCAGGTACGTATCTACAAGCTTCACCAAGTATATGGGAAGTCCGACTTGTAGTAGTTTGAAGATCAGGCCATCATGCCATACCGTGTCGAAGGCCTTTTCGATGTCCAGCAGGATCATGGCTGCGTAGTTTCCTCTCCAGAAATCACGGACGATCCACTCCGTGATACGCGCCAGTTTATGCGTCGTCGCATGTCCTTTTTGGAAGCCGAACTGCTCCTCGATGATATTGTTCGACGCCTCCTCGTGCGTCTGAATCCTGTTCAGCAGTATCGTCTCGAACACCTTACTGAGTGTCGGCAGCAGACTGATTGACCGGTAGCTGGCTACTTCTTCAGCTTTCTTCCCGACCTTCCTGAATGCCAGAATCTTGGCTTGCTTCCATTCCTCCGGGAAATGTCCTATTCGGATGGCAGCGTTTCGGTAAGTGCTACCAGTCCCTTCTTCGGTAAATACTGTAGCACTATGTTCTGGATGCTGTCTATCCCAGGTGCCTTCCTAAGTCTAAATCTCCTAATGGCCTTGTGCACCTCAGCTGGAGATGTGGGCATGTCTGTGATGGACCTCCACGTCTCGATGAGTCTTGTTATTATAGCATTGTCCGTAGCGCTTCCTAGGTTCTCACCCACCATATGTGCTAATTCAAAATGCTCGGCTATCATTTCTGCTCTGTCTTGATCCGAGTAAGCATATGTGCCGTCCGTCTTCTTCAGTGGCGGCATCGTTTTCCTGTTCTTATTCGATACAGCTCGGAGGGTCTGCCATATTGAGTTATCTTTAACATTAACTTGGGCCAGTCGGACTTACCAAGTTTCATTCTTGGCTGCTGTTATTTCTTGTCTAATCTCCTCCGAGAGTCGATTTCTAAGAATCCTGTAGTAATCATGTCTGGTCCTCTGCCAGAATCGCCTTACCGCTGCTCTGAGCTTGATCTTCCTAATCGTCTCTGCGGTAAGTTACAGGCTATACGGGCGAATTTTCTTCTCAGGTATGTTTTCCCTCATACCTATCTGGATGTTGTTCGTCAGAGCCAGGATTGCTTCATGTATAGCCTCCGGCGTGCTCATATTCTGTCCTATCTCGACATTATCGTTTAGGTTGTCTTCAAACCCTTTCCGGTCTGCATTCTGATAGTTCCGCACGGTTCTGTGTATCTTTGCCACCAACGTGCTGACTTGCATGATGACTGGATTGTGGTCCGAGCTCAACTCGGTCAGTGTATCGATCCTATCGATTGCGATGTTCTGCACGAGAGCCAGGTCCAGGAACGACGGCCTGGTTCTCGCGCGATAACACGTAGGCTCATGCGGTGCGACTATTTCGTAACTCCTATGATCCGCATACTGCTCCAGGGTTCTCCCTGCTAGGTTGCTCGCGTGACAATTCCAGTGCCTACTCCGGGAATTGAAATCCCTGGCCAGAATCACTTTGTTGCCGAAACGTAGCACTCGGTCGATATCTTGTGTGTGGAGGTCGTTCGGAGCCGTGTA
Source organism: Acanthacorydalis orientalis (assembly GCA_034766995.1). Taxonomy (NCBI): domain Eukaryota; kingdom Metazoa; phylum Arthropoda; class Insecta; order Megaloptera; family Corydalidae; genus Acanthacorydalis; species Acanthacorydalis orientalis. The sequence goes on from CM068314.1 coordinate 54,663,207, forward strand.
TGCTGCTGCGACTACAATTTGGAATTTCGATGATAGCTGCCATCACCTGTGGTTCAGGTGCTCTGTATTGCCTTATATCTCTTTTGGCATACAGAGAGACTCCTCTTCCTTTGCCATCTGGCTTAGGAAGGTTTGTGATAAGCAGTGTAGCCGGGGATTGCTACGTACTGGTTATCTCTGCATTTGGTCTCTGTGACCATCATGACGTCAACATTCCGTGCTTCGCTAAAGAAGCTAAGCTCATCTTTTTTGCGCTGGATGCCGTTTGCATTCCAAATCGCAACATGTAGTGAGTCAGCTGGGGCGTATCTAGTCATTGAGCTGACTTAGAACTGCCCAAAATGTGGCAAATTGTTCTTTTTCAGATTTTGCTTGACGCATCTTGTGTGCTAGTTCGTTGACTAGCCTCATCATTTTTCCAACATCGTACATCTTGTTCAGCGACTCAAAGTCGTTGGCCATGTTGGAAAATTGGTTTGGACCAGGCATTGCCTGTCCAGTGCTGGGGGAGTGTTCCCCTGGAGCTTGTCGCGATGGCTGCTGCCATCTATTGTATGTTGGCACGGAAGCATCGACGTAGCGAATTCCCTGGTGTCTCATACCTGGGTAATTTCTTTGATTGTTCCTCGGCGCTGCCGGTTGTCTGCGGGCCGCTGCTCTTTCTCGCTGGAAAGCACGCCTTTCCTGCTCTTTAACATGGGCTATGCAGCCCCTGTAGTTTGCTGGGTGTTCTCCCTCGCAATTAGCGCATGTGGCTGGGGTGTCCCTGGCTTTGACACACTCCCTTGATTCGTGTGGCTGTCCACACTTAACGCACCTGGATGGAATATTACAGTTGCGGGCAGCGTGCCCGAACTGTTGACATCGGTAGCATTGGGTTATCTATGAGGCGAATTTATACATCTCCCAGTTTACTTTAGTGTAGAAGATACTCAGTACCTTCTTAATATCTTCCAATTTCGTGCCGTTTGGAAACGACGCGAGAAATAGCGGCGCGTATTCGCTTCGCCGGTGCTTAATTTCCCTAACCTTGAGAACAAGGGCACCCTTCGCTTTAATCTCTTCATAAATGTCGTCGGTGTATACCCCTGGCGGCATACCTTTATGATGGCGTTCACTTGTTTCTCACTCTGCGATGTGAACGTGTAGAAATCAGTCTTACCCTTCTTCAGGATGCGGATTAGCTCATGGTCCTCATGGACTCGGCCTTGATGATCAAGCCTTGTTGGGTTGTTCTTGTGTCAAATTTCTCTGAATACCCAGCTTTATCGATGTATCTGGCCAGAGTACTAGTGAATATTTTGTGGTTGTCCATAGCCTGCTTGAGGACGATCGGTGGGATGCGCTCAGGTCGTACCTCCGTAGTGACATTTTGGGGTGCCCCCTCTAGCGGTGTGAACCTATTGCTGGTTACCACACCCGCTTGGCTTGTACTTTGAGTAGCCGGGTCTACGTTAACGTTGCTGGGCGTGACCCTTCTCTGCTTGGCAAGTGTTCTGCCCACATTCGCTGTTGGCCCCGCCCCTGGCGTCGGGCGGCTGCTGACGTCACTCGTAGTGTTGTTGCCCGCTGCGGCGGTTGGCGACTGGTCGACTGGCGTCCTGACGCGTCGGCGCTTTACTCGTACCTTGGCCCAGGTAAAATCGTCGTGATCTAGATCGACCTCAACCTGCGCTACTGGCGATGACGGGATCTCTGGAACTGGCTCTAGAGCTGGTGCAGGCGACGCCTCCGGTGAAGCCGGAGAGTCCACCAATTCCATTGTCGACATGACTTGTTACAACCTGCAACAATAAAACAAAACCAACCTCCTTCACATTAAATGCCGCCACAAACGGCGAATACAAATTGTTTGTGACGCACAGCGCCCCAGTAAAGACTCTAGAAATGGCACGCACTATACAACACGCCACTACACAGCACAGACGCACTGAATAGCACAGCACTGCACAGAACAACACCACTAACACTGCACTACACAGCACAGCAAACCATAGAAACACAACCGTTTACGACTGAGGCCAGACGTGAACTCACGTGATTTTTTTGATGAAAGAAGGTTTGTGAATCCAAAGTGTGATTTAAGTGTCTGATTAATGCATGTGCATATTATTTTGTCATGTATGTACGAATATGCATTTTTTATATATTATGTTATGGTAGAATGGATGTATTATGTCACTTGTAGTTAATATATTTGTAAATGCTTGCTATGGGTGTCGTGTATATGCGAACAAATATATTCATTTCAATGAAGTACTGGCGTATTTTGTTTAATCCATGCGTGTTTATTATATTTGTGTATGTATATTTTATCTTTGAAATGAATTAAAATTTTACCGATGTAAATTAAATGTATGTGTATACGTTATTTAAATGTTTACATATATATATATATATATACGAGGTGTGGTCAAAAAGTAACGAGAATTATTTGTTTTCTAAAAATCTATTCATTTATTCTTCAATTTCGAATTTGTCCCCTTCAAAGTAATCCCCCCTGACATGATACATTTTTGCCAACGCTTTTTCCAGTCTTCAAAGCACTTTTCGAACTCACTTTTTAATATAGCTCTTAGCTCCTTCAGCGATTCCTCTTTTATCTCATAAATGGTATCAAAACGTCGTCATTTCAATACTTTTTTCAACCTTGGGAACAAAAAAAAGTCACAGGGTGCCATGTCCGGTGAATATGGTGCCTGAGGTATCACAATAGTATTATTTTTTGCCAAAAATTCACGCACAACTAACGAGATGTGAGAGGGAGCGTTATCGTGACGCAGTTTCCACGAATTGTTTTGCCACAATACCGGTCGTTTTCGTCGAATTGCTTCGCGTAAACGGCGCATAACTTCCAAGTAGTATTCTTTATTGACAGTGCGACCTTCCGGTAGGAATTCATGATGCACTATGCCCTTCAAATTAAAAAAAAAACAGTGAGAAGAACCTTCACTTTTGATCGAACTTGACGAATTTTTTTCGGTCTTGGCTCACCAGGCAGCTTCCATTGCGATGATTGTGCCTTGGTTTCAACGTCATACCCATAAACCCATATTTCGTCACCAGATATGATGCAATTTATAAATTCTGGATCGTTATTGGCTTTATTCAGCAATTCTTCGGAGACATCTAGTCGATGTTGTTTTCGATCAAAATTCAACAATTTTGGGACGAATTTGGCTGCCACACTTGTCATGCCTAAAACGTCAGTGAAAATTGCTTGACATGATCCATATGATATACCAATATCATCATCTACTTCTCTGATAGAGATTCGTCGATCTTTTAAAATCATTTGCTTAACTTCCTCGACGTTATCCTCATTAATTGAAGTGTTAGGGCGCCCATAACGATCATCATGTTCGACGCTTTCACGACCGTCTGAAAAACGTTTATACCACTCATAAATTCTTGGTTCACTCATAGTAGAGTCACCATAGGCCTTTCTTAACAGTTCACACACTTTGTTGCACTTTATTTCATTTTTTACGCAAAATTTAATACAAATTCTTTGATCCATTTTTTTAATGAACAAAAATCGCCGAGCTCAAAAAACACGTCTTACCTTAGCGGCTGCCACTTAAAAAGTAAACAATGAAAACAGCTGAAAATTTTTTTATACTTTGGGGACATGTGTACCAATATAATAAAAAAAAAATTTTGACAAACGGACTCTTCAAACCCGCGAAATTTGAAAATTCCGTTACTTTTTGATCACACCTCGTATATATATATATATATATATATATATATATATATATGTAATATGCATATATCGAGCTGCTAGATAACATCTATAAAAAAGCAACGATGTCAGTGAAGCTACATGAAGAAACAAGAAAGATAAAAATCGAGAAAGGTGTAAGACAGGGAGATGCAATTTCTCCGAAATTGTTTACTGCGGCCTTGGAAGAAGTATTCAAGTCGCTCGACTGGGAGGACAAAGGAATCGAAGTAAAAGGTGAAAGATTAAGCCATCTCTGGTTTGCCGATGATATAGTTATTTTCGCGAATACCCTGGAAGAGTTGCAAAAGAGGATAGAAGAACTAAACGATGGCAGTCAAAAAATCGGCCTCAACATGAATCATACAAAGACAAAAGTACTGTTCAATGCGTTTGTCTGTCCGAAGAAAATAGAAATAAAAGGAACAGAAATAGAAGAAGTTACGAAATATGTCTATCTGGGCCAGCTTATCAACAGAGATGGATCATTCACTGAAGAAGTAAATAGGAGAATAAAAATGGGATGGAGCTCTTTTGGACGAAACGCCTCGATATTTAAATCAACAATCCCACTCTGTTTAAAGAAAAAAGTATTTGATCAGTGTATACAACCGGTCCTTACCTACACGGCAACGAAACATGGGTACTTAACGCCAAAATAGTTCAAAGACTCCAAACAACACAACGAAGTATGGAACGATACATGTTGGGAATAACAAGAAGAGATAGAAAGAGAATAGAATGGATACGAAAACAAACAGGAGTCACAGATATAATAAGAAGAGTAAAGAGTCTGAAATGGAATTGGGCGGGACATATCGCAAGAAGAGAAGACAACCGATGGACAAGAGAAATTATTGACTGGGAACCAAGGAATATGAAAAGACCCAGAAAGAGACCAATGAACAGATGGGATAAGGATATTAGAAACTTTCTTGGAAAACTGTGGAAAAGAGAGGCACTGAATCGAACAAAATGGAAAATCATGGAAGAGGCCTTTATCCAACAGTGGATTAACAGGGGCTGAAGATGATGATGATATATATATATATATATATATATATATATATATATATATAAATATATATAACGTAAATATATATATATATATATATTTACGTTATAATCAGTTGTATTATTTTTATTATTTCGTACTATGTGCCTGAGTGATAATTTATGTCAATAGTTTTAACAATGTGTTATTTTGTGTCTTTTTCTTTTAAGAGTATGTATGAGTGATGTTACTATTTCTATATTTTGAATTTTTTCACATTAACTTGAAGTGTATATTCTGTTTTAGTTCTAATTATTTTAATCTAGTTTAGTATTTGTATATTAATACATTTTTGTATTTTGTGAGTATTTTATAAGGATTTTAACGTACATGATTAAAGCATTCAAGGGGTGGTTTGTGCATAGAATCGGAAACAAGGAGTCCTTCGCAGTTAAGCTACACATCTTTTGAGATATAAAAAAAGGAGTGTATAAGTAAAGAGTCCTTTAATAGTAATACTGGACGTTGTATATGTTTGAATTAAAATTATGTGGGCCGATCCTGGCGGTTCTGCAATACCAGGCCAACCCGTGGCGGAGGTGGAGCAAGCTCCTGAAAGCACTCCACTAATTTACAAAAATCAGTTTAATATACTGGTCCTGCAATGCAGGACGTATCAGATATTAAGCTGATAAGAACAGATAAAGTCGTTTATTTTTATATAAGAAAGTATACAAATATACAAGGTTTAAGATTTGACATATCGCTTTGTGTAGTATTATTATATATAACTTATTGTCTATCTAACTGAGGCTGCAAAAGGGAAGGTATATTCACGTGTATGACTAGTTCTGCACGTGCCTGCACGCACGCGCAGTCATTTGCACCCACGCGTATCATGTTCCGCACATTTATTGTCCACTGAATTATTGTTTCAGACCGCACTTTCAGGCACTAGGATAGTCACTGTCACCCTACGCACGATTACTTGTCACAATGGTATTGACGCTGCCCCGTCAGATGTTCCACGTATATGTCTCGGCTCCATCTGATCGTGTCCGAGACCATGAGCCGCGCCATTGTACCCGTGTACCGCTGCGAGATGCCCAGCAGTCTCGCAACTCGTTCGTTTGATGATAGCCAGGCTCCTAGTGCTCCGACGGCGAATCCCTCGACAATTACGTGGTACCCTTGGTTGGTGAGCTCGGTTGCGATTGGGTTATACTTTTGAATTTTCTGCAACCTCGCCTCCTCAAGGGCACCTGCCGCTCCTTCGAACGGGATGCAGACGTCGACGATCCGGATCTCTTTCGCTGTTTCGTTCCGGATCACCAGGTCTGGCCTCAGCGCTCCGTTCACCCCTTTCACCGTCTTGTTGACGTCGATGGTACTGCCTCTGTCCACCTTCGACGCCCGGGCGAGTCTGTTCAGGACGTCACCGTGGCGTTTTTGCCACGCCGCTGAATGCACCTTGTAGTGATTCAGCACGTGAGCCAGCGTTTCGTTTTTGTTCCCACATCTGCGACACCTCTCGTAGCCGGTTCCGAAGCGTCGAGCGCCGTTCAACGGAACGACGTCTAGCCTAGCCCGGTGGATGAACCGGTAGTCACAGAAGCGGGTATATCTGCCATTCAAGATGAAATGGTTGCTGGCTCCCGCTCTCGACGTCATCGCGATACTCTTCCCCTGGTCCGGCTTCTTCAATAGCCGCGCCGCGTAGTATGCCCGCACTCCCGTACGCAGTGTTCGCGTTACCTGAGCCAGTGCCGTCTCCGAGACGATGTTACGTTCCGGATCGCGTTCCGCAACGCGCACAACTAGGGACAGGTCCTGTTTCCCGGTCCCGGTTTTTTGAAAAATTTTCCCGGAACCCACGCAAGAGACATTAAAAAAAATCACAATTAACACAACGCACAACTCACACCCCACAATTGCGGATAACTACCGTCTCAGGTAAGGGCACCGCACAAATATCACAAACATAAGGCCAAACCCGGCCCTGTATTATATTTTATAATCAATAAAATTCATTTTTATTTTATTTTTTTTATTTTACAATTTTCCTCGCTTCTCGGCCTCATGGCAAAGGTCAAAGTATAGATATATGTGCATAGGCGCACGTATACAAGAAAACTAACTATAATGTATATTTATTAAATAGAAGCGCTAGTATTAAGTTAAACATGTTCACATTCTTTGTTCAATCTTCATATAAAAATAAACGACTTTATCTGTTCTTATCAGCTTAATATCTGATACGTTCTGCATTGCAGGACCAGTATATTAAACTGATTTTTGTAAATTGGCGGAATGCTAGGAGCTTGCTCCACTTCCGCCGCGGGTTAGCCCGGTATTGCAGTACCGCCGGGATCCGGCCTACATTATTTTAATTCAAACATATCAAAAGTTCTCTAAGAGATCACTAAAGAGGGAGAGGGATCTTTGAACCGAAAAGCCGCTTTGAAGTGCATATAACTTTTTTATAGTATTCCCTCGAAATTCTCCACTCTATTTTCTGTCATTTCTATTAATGTGTATATTTTAAACAAAATGTAACAAAAATGTTCAAAACAGTAATAAATTTTTAATATTCCTGACAATAGTATCAGACATCCACTCAATTTAAAAAGAAAAAAAAACAACACAGTAAACGCTTGCATTATAAAATTGTGATCATCTACAAGAAATCTCATCAAATAATTCTGGCACTGTGATTAAATTCACTTTTACAAATGAACTTTTTCAATTCGACAAGTAACCATATTATATATATATATATATATATATATATATATTTGGTCAACAATGTTCCTATAAATTATTGATAAATATCTCTGATAAACATATGAAAACATACGAGGCAGGAACTTTCAAGCAAACAGTTTAACTAAAAATTAAAATTTAGACGAGATATATAATTAGTAAAATAAAAATAAATATATATAAAATTCATAAATAAATTTCCCCTAGACACAAATTACACATTTTTCGATAATGAAATACTGAGTAATTATGCGTTTTTCGATAGTATGGCCTACAAAAGCTAAAAGCGCACGTCATCAAGTGCCCCGGGGGTGAAAAAAGATGATGGCGCTAAGGTGGCGCAGCTAGATGTGCACATCGAATTAGCGCTGGGCTCAACCCAAAAGGTTTCTGAATCGAATCCAAGAGGTATTCCAACAGTCGTCGAGGACGACGACCACACCGATATTGCAATCGCCGCTACCACGCTGAGACGGACATCGACACAGGGTGCAGAGGACTTGACAACTTCGCCTCTGTAGGAACTGTGTGAACCATTGAACGTGACGATGTAGAAAAATCCCCACGAATCCTCAACCGGAGGCTGTTGCGAATGCCGCCGCCGCTCCTAGCTCACATGACACATCGCCACTGACACTCGAGAGGTTCCACTCTATCCTACCGACCGAGGCGAATGTACGAGAGGAATCAGTGCGCGAAACCGGAACGGCAAATCAGCATAGTTCACCACAGCAACAGCCGTCGTTGGGCACATGTCAGTCAACACCACTTACCAACACGTACCAAAAGTGTCGCGACCAGTGCAGAGGTAGTGTTTGCACCCGACGCCGAGACTACAACTCCCACCAGGAACAACAACGCTCCTACGACGCACACCACCACCAGCAAATTAGTCCTGCTGGCAACGGCTGTCGGACTAACGGACAACCAAAAGCGGTGGATGTGCCAACTGGATGCGACGAGAACCTGGGAAGAGTTTGACTCGGCGGTGGAGACAATTGCCAAGGAGTTCGCTGCGCTTAAACCGCCGCAGCCCATGGCAAGAAGAACCACCACGGCGAGAAAGTATCCGAACAGCCGTCCGACGAATGGAGGACATCGCCCTAGGAAGCCATGGTTTGACGCCATGGAGGCATCGGAGCTGCAGAAGCTGTACCGTATCAACAAGCGGAGGGCGATGACGCGGATACTCCAGGGTCCCGATAGCTCGCCATACTGTCAGGTGAGCATCGAGGTGATCACCGACACACTTCACGCGAATGTTCTCCGTAAATGATTGGCCGCGGCCCGTCATGCCCGATCACGTCCGGAGGACACTACAGCCGAGGCAGTGTGACGAAATCAAGACCGGAGACTTGGCCGCGCCACTTGAAGATTTCATGCTCGAAGCGGTCACAGCCTGCCTGCTGATGACGTCGGACACGGCACCCGGGAAAGACGGTGTCAGATACTCGTATCTGAAGCGGTTGGACCCGGACTTCCGTGTCTTGACAAGAATCTTCAACCGAAGCTTCCGGAAGGAGAGAATCACAAGTGTGGGAGGGCACGAGGACAGTGCTCATCCACAAAAAAGGATGCAAGACGGATCTTGCGAACTGGCGGCCACACACGATGATCAAGCTGTATGCGGCAATCGTCGCTGACCGCATTACTAGCTGGGCGAAGGCAACGCGCAACATCTCGCCAGAGCAGAAAGGCTTCATGGAGTGTGAGGGGCGCTTCGAGCACAACTTCATGGTTCAGACGGCCATTGATGACGCACGGCGAGATGACAGGGACCTAGCGCTGGTGTGGCTCGACATGGAGGGTGTGTTGCGCGAGATGAACCTCCCCAGCAAGCTGCTGAGTGTGGTGCTCGAACTGTACTCCCACACCACTACAACTGTACGCACGACGACGGGCGACTCCGACGTCATCCATATGCGCGCGGGAGTAAAACAGGGATGCCCACTCAGCCCCATCATCTTCAACCTGGCTATCAAGCTACTAGTGAGAGTGGCCCAACAGGAAGCCGGCACGCTGGGCTTCTCGCTGCACGGACAACATCTCAACACTGGCGTATGCGGACGACGTGGTGCTGATCGCTAACGGCACCGACTCCATGCGCAAACTGCTGGAGCGGATTGGCGAGACAGCCGACTGGATGGGTCTAACATTCAACCCAAAGAAATGCGCTTCGCTGCATATTAAGAAGCGATGCGGAGTGCATGCCGCCGCCTCAACAACAAGATCGGTGTTGCTTTCCACTGGTGCGCCGAGAAGAAAGACCTAGTCCTGCTCGTACGGTTAGCGGAACCCGACCCCGAAGATATCATCGCCCCGGAGACGGCGCTGACACCGGTAAATTGAGTTCTGAGAACGGAAGTGCAAACGCACTACGTGCCGCAGCTACTCAAGAAGCCGGACTAGGGGAAGAGCTTCGCGCTGACGTCGAGAGCGGGAGCCAGCAACCATTTCATCTTGAATGGCAGATATACCCGCTTCCGTGACTACCGGTTCATCCACCGGGCCAGGCTAGACGTCGTTCCGTTGAACGGCGCTCGACGCTTCGGCACCGGCGACAAGAGGTGTCGCATATGTGGGTACAAAAACGAAACGCTGCCTCACGTACTGAATCACTGTAAGGTGCATACAGCGGCGTGGCAAAGACGCCACGACGACGTCCTGAACAGGCTCGCCCGGGCAACGAAGGTGGATAGAGGGAGTTCCGTCGATGTCAACAAGACTGCGAAGGGGGTGAGCGGAGCGCTGTTCCAGACCTGGTGATCCGGAACGGGACAACGAAGGAGGTCCGGATCGTCAACGTTTGTATCCCGTTTGAAGGAGCAGCAGATACCTTTGAGGTAGCAAGGTTGCAAAAAATCCAAAAATATAACGCGATTGCAACCGAGCTCACCAACAAAGGGTATCGTATGGTCGTCGAGGGATTCGTCGTCGGGTCATCGGGAGCATGGCTGTCGACCAACGGGAAGGCCGCAAGGCTGCTGGGTATCTCGCAGCGGTGCGACAACGATGGCGCGGCTCATGGTCTCGGACACCATTAGGTGGAGCCGGGACATCTACGTCGAACACTTGACGGGGCAGCGCCAGGTACCAGTGTAACCAGTAATCGTGCGTGAGGTGACAGTGACTATATTAGTACCTGGAAGTGAGGACAGAAACACTAGTTCCGTGGACAATACAAGTAAGAAACATGTTATGTGTGGGTGCACACGTGTATCCACGTGCACAATTATAGACACGCACTCGGGTATTCTCTTCATTTTTACTTATATAGATAATAAGAACTTGTATTACATAAACAGATATGCAAAAGCTAAAAACTTGTATATTTGCATTTTCTCTCCACTATAGAAGTAAACGATTTCATCTGTTTTTATGAGCTTAATATTTGATACATCCTGCACTGCAAGATCAGTATACTAAACTGATTTTGGAAAAATAAAGTAAATAAGCTAGCTAAAAATAACATTCATCTTAGTTCCATTATATCAATTTTTCGGCGATTGAAATTTTATATTGAAGTGTCATAATTTCATTTCGAATCAATGTTTATTTACAGCAACTTATTTTTTTATGTTCGACTTGAAGTTAATAATTTTAATAATTATTATGTGTTATCCATGAATATACATATCCATAACACTTGTATTTTTTAATGTCAGTTAACGATTCTGTGCGTATATGTAGTATAGTTTTGAATTTACCGGCATAGTTTGAACCATACGTTCAACCACCCTTTCAACATATACATACATAGCATCTACATAGAGATGCTGTGGTGAACGCAATAAAACTAACGTATAGTACCACCAAGTAACATTAAAATAAATTATTAACAATACATGTTATAATTACTTGTATTTTTGAAACCATACTCTACTAACAGATTCCTTAATAAATAAATTGTAAACACTGCATGAAATTTATGTAATGCATTTATGATTATTTTTGTTTTCCTATTATTAAAATTTAATATTTTCTTTGTTATTTCTTTATTCTACTGTATTTACGAGAATTATTTTAAATTCCACACATTTAATGACTGTTCTTAGTATTTAAATTTTACAAATATATGTTTTGACGTTTGTCACGTTTCTCATTTGATGTGGTTGGTAACAAATAGTCAAGTTTGTAGATTTTTTTTATAATTACTGATCCTTGTCAATAAATACCATACAGAAAGAACACTTAACGTACTGTCCAATTTCTATATTGGGTAATATAAGGTCTAAAATCATTAAGAAATGTAATTATTTGGCGTTGTGAGATAACCTCACTTTTTGTTAAATAAATTTCGATTTTCTTTTAAATAAAATAATTAAAATTGCAGGTATAGATAAAAGACTATCATTGCAGGCATTATCTGCATAAACAAATATTGCATTACTTCTAAAAGAAGTTAAAATCAAGTAATGTATCAACTGTGATGTGTTCAGCATGTAAATATTTTTCATGGTTTAGTAGTGTGTGAATTATTTCACATTAATTTCATTTTATATAAAATTCAGTATCCAAACGTCATTTTTCACTTATAGCATTATAAACTGCTGATTTACTTTTTGATTTACTTTTTGATAATATTAATACTACATTTAACTGAATTGTGAGGATAAACATCATCGATCAGGTATGCAAAAGACTTTAACTCATTATTTTAGGAAGAAACTTTATATTGAAATTCATAACAATGAAATTATGTTTATCTTGTAATGAATGTATTGTATATTTTACATGTTAATTTTGATTTTATTTTCAATAGGAACCTTTTGCTGCTCATTAGAGTTCTGGACTTGAAAGTAATAACTTAACGAAGCATTTTTTTAAGACATACTTCTTGCGATAACATGACAATATATATAATTTCAGAAACATATAATTATAAAAATATGTTAATAATTATGTATGGTGATCAATCGTTGTCACCGTATGTTAATTATAATTTTTATCCCATAGCCTAATACACTTAACTCTCTTATAGTACGATACTCTGAAACACGGTTTCGAAATAACATTGTGCAAAAATTACAAAACCCTGATACTCGTATAATACGGTTTCCATATAGCATGACTTAATAAACTTCGACAATCTTCATAAAGCTCGAATGTTCCTATCGTACTGTTTTGGTTGATGTAAACAGAGAATTCCCCTTGTATACATAATAATGCGAAGTCTGTACATCTTTGTTCCTGAAAACTAATTCATTAGACGGTTTCTGTTCATAAATTCAGACATTCTCCGAGAACACGGTTTTGATATAACACGAAATGCATTCCCCTGATTTGTATTACTTCTAGGTTTTATTTAACACAGTTTCGATACAAAACAAAACAAATTAACTGTGTTATGAGAGGGTTGACTATACAAGGTTTTTGTAGCTTTCCTTTCGATACCTAATTCTTATTAATTGGTATTTCTAATAATTAATTAATTACATTATTTATTATCATTTATTTTTCTTTGCTTTCTATAATTGTTTTCTTTGACTCTGGTTAAATGGTTATTTACAAATATTGTGTTTTTCAGATTAATAAAAGCACCAATTAATACAGAATAGGATGAACGTTTGATGATATTTATTTCTCAAAATATCCATTTTCTTTATATGTGTCGATAAAATGCAGGAAATGTCAATTATTTTTAATAAACAATTTTATTGCAAAAATTAACAAATCTGTTCTGTTTGGAGGTAAAAAGATATTGAACCTTTTATTTATTACAGTAACACATTTTGAATGTTTTTTATGTGATATTGTAAATGTAAGTATGTTGTTTTAAATTAAATTATTTTATATAAGAAAGTTTTATTATTGTAAACTATAAAATATTTTCAGCAATTTAAGTAAAAGATAAAAAGGGTACAAAAAATAGTTAATAGTATACTGCTTACTGTTAGTGTAAAATGATACTTTAGATATTTTCAGCAGAAATTAAGGACAAAAAATTAACATTGACTAAATTATCTTTATGGACTTTATCTATTATCAACTTCGGAACTGTGATGACATATTTTGAGTTGTTTCGTATTTGGACTGCCATATCCGGTAGGTCTTCCATTCATTTCCTGAATACTTTCGTATAAGTATCTCAGGATAGTATAGTAATGGTATTTACTTTGAGCATGCACACACTGCATTTTCTTTTTTCAGAAATGCTTGAACGTGACTTTATATTCATTCAATTTCAAACAGTCTCAGATAATTCGAGGATTTATATCAGCCTTTAATTATTGTCGTTCGTACGAAACCACAATCAGTTTTTATCTATCTCAAATATTTTCATCTTCCAAACTTTGATAACATATTTTTAGTTCTTTCATATTTAGATTGCAATACCCGATAGGTCTTCCATTCATTTCCTGAATACTTTTGTATAAGTATTCCAAAAATTTTCCAACATTTCTATAGCTCTTATTATGGTTCTGTTGATCTATCACTCCCTAAGACCGATTGATCATTTAGTATGTAGTATGAGGTTAAAGATGTGACTACAGTGACCATAAATTGAAAATATGAAAACGGGACACACATTTTTTTGGAAGTTTTTTCTCACCGAAATTTTTTTTGGAAAGCTAATAGTTACAAAAAACATCAATTTGCGGCTATCTTTTATTAAACATTAATTACAATAGTTTTCTTAAATAAAACAAAATGAAAATTAATTGTATTCTAATAAATGTTTTGGTTGATGTGTAACTTGTTTGTTTTGTCTGATAATTGTATAAAATTCATTACAAGTAACAGTACTGTAGTTGTAAAAAATTAAAACCATTGAATCCAATGTGGTTGTTTCAAGTTTATTATGTGACATAAATATAAAAATAAAGAAATACGTGACATTTAAGTGTCCCGACAAACTTTGTCAGGATGAGGGGACAAACTGTAGAAAAACTGGAAGTCTGGTCATCCTAGATGTGAAAATGTTAAATTGCTTTTATTTAATCACTAATTAGCATTTACGTAGCAGAGATTGGATTTTCAAAGAAATTCATATTTTCATCTTACTCATAAACAAAAAATACATTCCTTCTCAGATACTGTCATACTTTGTAATTATTTTCACAGATTAAAAGGTATTTAATTTGTCTTTATCTATCGTACAAGTGCTACCTAAAGTTTTCTTTTTTTTCTCAAACTTGAAATAAGGGTAGTTAATTATTCATAAACATTACATTCCGTATTTTTATTCATAATTTTGTATTCCGTGTTCTAGTTGCTTACCCATGTAATGGAGATAGATCTATAGAAACAATAATTATATTTCTTATTTGGAATTTTTAGAGTAAACTTATTAGTCTATATTTATAAACAATATGATTACATTTAAATATCAATTTCAATTTTTGATGAATTTTCTGATAATTAATTGCTAATAAAAATTATAATTTGTATTATCTTTCTTATTATCTTTGTTGACTTCATTCCAAGTACCTATTGGCTCCCAGAACATTGTAACAATTAATTGTAATTGTCAATAAAAATTAAAATTCCTATTATGTTTCTTATTTTACTTATTTACTCTTTAAAGCAGAGTTCAATAGAAAAAACGTTATTTTCCTACTTACTCTTCTAAATAGATTTTTTTTGATTGAAATTATCAGCTTATGTATGTTACATTTATAACAAAATTATTGAAAATGGTTTCAAGAAAATTTAGGGAGTTGCATTAGTATATGACAGAACTGAAAATAAAATTAAAAATATTCTAAAATTGAATTCTGCAAACAACTCTAAAGAATTTTTTTGTTATGGTGTAAGTAGAGTATTATCGTATGTTACAGATGAGACTATATTTCCAGTATTAATGAAGGTAAACGTAATTGCAGTGACAAACCAAGAATCCAAATATTAAATTCGTTCAGAATTCATATTTATTAAAGATAAACTTTTACACATTTTTTATATTTTCTTACCATTTCAATAAAAACGACTTGTTTTGTCAATAAGAGAATAAAATAACAATAATACATTTCAAGATCAATAAATTATACAAATTGTATGAGAGAATCCGGCTCGAAGGACCAAAATGTATAATCGTTTGTGGACGATTAGAAAGAAATGAGGACGTACACAATCTGGTTGAGTTTTAAGTGTTTTATTCAATATTAACTGATTATGTACAAGAATTATTTATACCACACAATGTTCTTTAAACCCCGGTTCCCGCGCATTGACTCACTAACAACCGCCGAAGATTGAGTAATAGAACTGCCTTATTACTGCCGATTTAAGATTTGTTACTGCATGATGCCGCGTTAAGAATCACTGCTTGACCACTGCCCGAATACTGCCCCGAGGGGCCGAAGTGACCGCACTTATATACCTCCAGGCAGGTCGTGGGGTGGGGAAATATGTTCTAGAATATGCCACCAAGAGGGTAGCGGGACGCGGCCGGTATATTTACCGTGTCGCGACAATCAACCGATTGTCGTTGTAAAGAATTTCGTTAAAGACAACAATCAGCTAATTGTCGCAACACAGCCCGTAAATGCAGCTGTGCACTACAGACCGGTACGTGATGATCGGGGTCTACAGTGCACAGACACAGCGCGGCCAGCGTTAGATAGTTCATCAATTGGGATAAGCAAAAATCCCGAACACAAATACATAGTTGAAGTTTTTTAAGAAAATACTTAATTATAAGAGGTAATAGAAAAGAAAGCTATTTAAATTATTAAATAAATTGTTAAATATTAAATTGTCCTTTGCATTTGAGAATAATTACAAAAGAAGTAATAAAATTATATCATTGGATAAATAAGAAAATTGTATTATAAAAAATCATGGTGTATATAGGTAGATTTGTAGGACAGAGGGTAACTGGCATTGAGAGGATATTTTACTGAATTATGCCTCGCATAATTAACAAAATTGTAATTAAACAAAATTGTTTATTTTTTCACTGATCTGCCAGACCTGTATTCTTTGACCGTAACCATAATTGTTTTTAATTAAAAAACAGTCGTATCATTTTAAACATTAAACAAATTTTGTTCAAAGTGAAAACAGTTTTCTATATTACAACTGATAAACTTTACAAGGCCATCTAGTGTCCATGCTTGTTACAAATACCTATGGTTTGACAGCGCATGCGCCAGTTCTGCGTAGTTTCTGAATTCATTCTGAAATGTTGATCACAATCGTGCGTTTCACTTGCAACGTGTTGCTTTGTTTATAAACGATAGTTTTTAGAAGTTTGAAAAGTGTGTGTTTCTGTTTGTTTAGAATACATATTTCAGTTAAAATAATTGATTAGTTGTGTGTTTGATAGTATAAAGTTAGTTATTATGTGATTGAGTGTAGTTGTGTAAGTTTATTTGAATTTTTTTTGCTGATATATATATGTACGTTATGAAGGTAATAAGAAGATATGTTGTGTAAACGAATTTGAAACTTGTGTTGATTTTTGTGTCATTTTGATTTTGTCACTGTGAAAACATATATGTATTTTTTAAAACAGTGTTCTTAAAGGAAAAATCGTGACGTTGTTTTGCGTGCCTCGACAAAGACGATCATCTCATAGCGAATATGTAAGTTATAACTTTAAAGTTTAAATTACTTAATAGTATATATACTTTATATATATATATATATATAAACATTATTTGAAATGTATAGTATATGGTATTATAGTTTGAAATTGGCCAGTTGTACAGTATATTAATATTAATGTGTATATGTGTATAAGTAATTGAAGTTATTCTTGTATGGAAAGAAATTGTTTTGTTACGCTCAATCAATTAACTCATTTATTACATTAATTGCATAACATCAGTGTGTAATATTTCTTATATCAGTTCTTATGAATTCTGCAAGTTCTACTCGAATTTTGTAATAAATTATATTTTTCATTTAATTATTCAGTCTTTGACTTATTAATAGCAGAGGTTCTCAAATTATGAAACATGAGTGTATTTAAAAAAAAATGTTTCACCAACGTTGGAATTAAATTTGTCTATTAAAAACAATTTGATCTAATAAATAAGTTTTAGAAACGATTGTTTCTAATTAATAATGAGAGGCAACGTAGATTTACCGTTAATTAGGATTAATTTGTAAATGTTTTGCTTTTATACGGGCTGAACACAAAATGATAACATTAATTGATTTTTCGAATACTTTTTATTATTTAGGCTTATTTATTTTATCAAATATATTGATGTCTATTGCAAGGTACTAAAATTCAATCATAGAAGATCTGTTCTTTTTCGTTATTGAAACCTGTTTTAAAAGAATAGACAATTTCGTTCTGTAAACATTTTTAAAAGAAGTAATTTGTTTTCTAACTTTTCACGTTCATTAATTTTTTTAATTCACAGATATTTTTACGTAATTAGTATATTTGTTTTCTACATATGTAGTAATTATGAGAATTTGCTTTTGTTTTGATATGTTTTGTTCTTATTTTGACATTACTTCCATGTATTCTATAATTAATACTTTAATTCTTTAATTTTAGTAGCCACCAACGTAAATTTATTGATTTATTCAATGTTTAAAAGTATGCTGCCTTTTTAGTAGATATTTGTTTCAAGTTTCGATATCGGTCATGTGGTCACTGTCCTGATTAGTTGATATCATTCACATTACTGATTAGGGGTGCGTGAACGTGGAGAGGAACCCTCCGAGGGATGGAGAATGCAGCGTGGGCGAAGCCTCATAGTTTCAAATAATGAATATATTTTGAAAGTTACATAATGAAGGTAATATAGTTGATCGTTTGTTTTTCTATTATATAACACTGGGAGTCTATTATAAATAAAACACATTATTCTATTTTTCATTGTTTATTTCGGTAATGTGTTTCATTTTTCTTTACGTTATTGAATTAGAAAAGGGACAACATAGTGATAATTTAATTGAAATAAAATCAGATTTATGTATATATTGACAGTGTTGACCATTTTTATTTTGCCTATTTTTACCTAACCCCGTTTTCAATAATGACAAATAATTTATATAATAATTATTTTGTAAGGATAGAATATTCATGTTCATTTGTTGATTATTCTATTTTTTATGTATGTATGTATGTATGTATGTATGTATGTATATATATATATATATATATATATATATATATATATATATATATATATATATGTTTATATAACTGTAAACTGTATATATAACGAAATATGAATGAAGCAATGTCCATCGTTTGTTTTTTGATTATATAATAACAAAACTGAAGAGGTATATATTTCAAAATGTATATGACACAACTTTTATATACTCTTCGTATTATAATTATATGTGATTAATAAGGTGGATGAAATTGTTTTCAAACAATATTTAATATGTTTGTACTAGATTGCTTCATTTTATTTTTCTTTTTTCAAAAACGTGCTTTAAAAATGTACAGTATTATGAAATTATAATATTAAACGAATATTGAAAACTTGTTTGCCTCCAATGTATTCTTTTTCGCTCTGCTGTGTCTTTTTTTTAGTTCATTGTTAAGCGGATTTTTTGTCCTTTAACTTATACAACTTCTATCATGTTGGTACTACTGTATTTTTTACATTTTTTTAGTTTGAAATGTTATTCGAGTTGAAAAACGTAAAATTATTATATATATATATATATACACCGATTATATTCAACCAACTTTGTTCGAAAAAATGAAATAAAATAGATTCTGCAGAGAAATAAATAAGTATATTTCTTAGTCATATATTATCAATTTTGTTTCTACTACAGTTTTTTCTATGATTTTCGTAAGATAAGGATGATTCGTGTTTATTCGTTGACTTCTATCTTACGTGTATAAATTAATATTAGAAATGAAGACTCTGTTATAGAACGTAGGACAAATAAAACTCACTGTATTAGTCATTGTAGTAATAGTAAGAGGAGTCATAGTTATATAATTAAATATTTACCTTTACTGTCTATGTTTGTATATGTCCGCTTTATTATAATTGGGAAAGTAGCATTTTTGAAAAAAAAATATAACAGTGAATAAAATGATGCAGTAGTTGTTATACGTGAAATTGCAGATAAAAGGGGCGGTATAAAACATCTGTTATAAGAAGGTGCTTAATTCTTTAAAATTGAAAATCACTAGTTTGGATGTTTCTTTTTGTATGTCTTTATTATTACAAATTAATTTTTGACTCTGTAATAAAATAACAGTTTTCCTGACCATAATGTTCAATCATTGACTATTACTTTTAATTGTTTTTTATGCGCATTTCGATGGTGATGCAGTTATTTAACCGCAGAAATACAGAAAAATTTCAAATATAAGAAATCTATATCGTATCGCTCTGGCGATTATGGCACTGCTATCGAAATGCACATAACAAACAAAATAAGCAATAAACAATTATTAAAAATAATTTAATCTGACAAATTTTCTGGTTTTTGAAGGCATGAGAAATATGTTTGCGAAAGTGAATTTATCTTCAGTACCAAAAACTACATTTGAATATTAATAGTATGTATATATTTATTAAGAATGACATCCGACGGTAAAAGTTCGTATAAAAATTTAGATTTTTATGTTTTAGATTGTTAATTTAGCAATTTATATGTTTTGAAGGAATTTGATGAAGGTAGTTGTTCGGGATTTCTGAGCATCCCGAAAGAAGCGTTTATCTAACGCTGGCCGCGCTATGTCTCTGCACTATAGACCGTTCATCTCGAGCCGGTCTGTACTGCACAGCTGCATTATTCGGGCTGTGTTGCGACAATCAATTCATTGTTGATGTTAAAGAATTTAGTTAAAGTCAACACAGTAACCGTACCGGCCGCTTCCCACTTCCTCCTTGGTGCCGTGTGCATAAGTATATCCCCACCTAGTGATTCGCCTGGGGGTATATAAGTGCGGTCGCTTTAGCCCCCCCGAGGAAATTCACCATCAAAAACACACAGTACTTCACTATTATAATCATTTTGTTAAAAGGCCATAAGCGAGTTCAACGCCAAGGCGAGGTACCGCAAATCTGTAATTAGCATACTTTAGTTAAAATTTTTACTATTGTATTATATTCATATCAATAAATTCAATCTCTCTCTCTCCCCGGGGGCAGTAGAAAAACCATATTCCGACAATATAGAGCAGTATGCGGACAGACTGTAAATATAAAGAACAGTGCAGTGCAGTAACAGAAAGCTACAGTGAAACAACCATGTATGTAACCACCGAGTAATAAAGTATTAGTGAATCAACAATCTTGCGTATATTATTTTCAACATCTTTCGCGCGCTCTCGTGGCTCGTCGATTCGGACCGCGGGAAAAGCGCTAACAGTAGTGGTTCTAAGACTCAAGAATATATTAAAATTCGGTAATAACGAACACCACGAAACTAACAATCTTTCCTCTCTATCCTGAGGGTGTTTCCATCAAAGTACGCATAATCGGCAATCGAAAATATAATAATAATTTATTGAATATTTTTGAGGAAAAAATTGGGTGTATTGTACGATGAAAAAGAAATATAGCTGAGAAAAGAAAAATAGTAACACTATCAAAACTGATATTGTTGTTTACCAAGTTATGTTATATATATATATATATATATCACAGTTTAAATGAAATCTTCCGCTTGCAATGATTCTCCCTCTCTTTTCCAGTTTCACTGGCGGCCATCTGTAGTGTATCTATTAATTTTACACTCATCTGACCAACAACTCTTCATCCAATCATCATCAGCCCATTTTTTTGGTATTGCAGTTGCCTTTGCCGGAGGAGTTTGCGTGCGAGCTGTGCCAGTTTCATCAGGAAGTAGTTCGCTGTGCGGGTGTTAGAAATGTGTTCAAATACAAATCGTACAGCGACTACAAAAAACATATAAAGAAGACACATGGGACGCCCGTCTTCATCTTTACCTGCTCGGGCTGTGGAACCAAGGACCCCAGTCTGAAGAAGATGAAGATTCATCAAAAGACCTGCGATGACGTGGCGCCACAACATCCGGCGCCACCATCACTGCCAGTCTCTCCCGCATCGGTCGACACGGCTGCCCCGACAATCCCGCAGGGGATCCACCAGATAGAATCTATTACTACACGGCGGATCCCCAGGAGAAGGGCAGGGGTAGCAGCCGGGACCGAAGTTAACATCTGTGGTGAGGCCTCTACACAAACAACGATCGGCAGCCGGCAAACACCATCCGAGCCGGCTGCCTCGACGAGTATCGCCTCGCGGTTGAGACGTTGCCAGCAGAGGGTCCTGGAACCGGCTGTCGTTGAACATCTTACCCAGCAGCCGGCCACAGCCCCACCGACAACAGCGACCGGACGAGCAGCGTTGGCGTCCCAGGAGGTGAGTCTTCGTGGCACAGCTTATATGTCACGCACCACGGAGGCCAGCACCGAAGACAACATCACTGCCCCACTGGCCGACTGCCTTGCAGGAGCGACTCCGCTGGAAGAACAGGAGGCGCGAGGTTCCCCAGAGAGAGACCCAGCCGATTCCGGTCTGTGCCGGTGTAAAGCAAGGCTGCCCGCTCTCCCCCATACTATTCAACTTAGCCATCGAGCCACTCTCAGTATGTCTGGGTCTCACGGCTACCAACTATTCGTCCAGCATTTCTCGATCCTGGCGTACGCCGACGACGTGGTGCTCCTCGCCAAGGACCCCTCGTCCATGCAATCGTTGCTGGACGAGGTGGGCGCAGCCGCCAGCTGGATGGGAATCAAGTTCAACGCCTCCAAATGCGCCTCACTTCACGTCGACTGCCGGCGCAAGAGAAGAGCATGTGACACTCGATTCACGCTCCTGGGAGATCAGTTGGAAGCCCTACAGGAGGGAGAACACTACGAACATCTTGGTGTACCCACTGGGTTAGGGGGGACATTATGCGGGTACACCACTCCTCCTGGCCCCCTGGCAAAAAATAGAAGCCCTCAATATGTTCATCCTCTCTCGCCTTGACTTTGCGCTCCGTGGATGTAATATCCAAAAGGGTCCCCTCACGGAGCTAGACAAGATCATCCGAAGCAAGGCGAAGAAGTTTCCGCAGAGGGCCGCCGCAGATATTTTATATATAACATCTTACCAGGGGGGTGCTAATCTGCTCCAACTCAGCGACTCCACGGGTGTGAGCCGAGTGGTACATGCTCTCCGCCTGCTGTCCTGTCCAGATGAAGTGGTCAGGACGGTAGCTTGGGCCGGCCTTCGGTGTGTAGTGAGGCGGAAGATTGGAGGCGAGCCTGATAATTTCATGCTGGCGGCGTACTTGAGCGGGTCACTGGAGGGTGCTCTGGGGCGCGACGGTGGGGATGTTTCGAGTCTATGGATCCAGGCTCGAAACGCCTGCCGCCGCCTCAAAGCCAAGCTGGATGTCAGCTTCCGGTGGTCCAAGGACACAGCGGATATGTCGGTCGTCATTGGCCGCCCTGGACGGGAACCGCATCGTGTGGTTGTACTGGAGGCGTCGCGTGCCTTTGCAATTCGTTCGCTGAGAGCCGCCGTCCGAGCATATCATCCTCGTCGGCCTTCGCGATCGGGGCAAGGTGATCGAGACAACCGGAAAAACGCCTATCTCCAACCACTTCCTGCTTAATGGAAAGTACACGCGGTTTTGTGAGTACCGCTTTATTCACCGCGCTCGGCTGGACATCGTGCCACTTAATGTCACACGCCGATTCGGGCTCGGGGATAAACGGTGCCGACACTGCGGCTACGCCGAGACATTGCCGCACGTCCTTAACCACTGTACGGTCCATTCGGCAGCGTGGCAGCACTGACATAACGTATAGGACCGTCTGTCGGGTGCTGCCAAAGTGGGAGGACCCATTTTTCATCAGGGTCGACAAGGAGGTTCCGGGTGTCGACAGTCGCCTGCGTCCTGACATCGTGAGGATTGACGAGACGACGAGGAGGATAACGATCGTCGACGTGTGCGTTCCATTTGAGGGGGGATGCCGTGACGCCTTGCAGGGGGCTTGGCAGCAGAAAATAACCAAGTATAGCGGTCTTGCTGCCCAGCTCACCCTGCAAGGTTTCACGGTGTCCGTGGATGCATTCGTCGTCGGTTTGCTCGGCGGTTGGCTGTCATCGAACGATAAGGTCGCGGTGTCCCTGGGCATCGCACCCCGGTACCTGTCAACCATGGCCAAGCTGATGGTGGCCGACATGATCCGCTGGTCCCGAGATATATACATCGAACACGTGTCCGGGGTCTGGCAATATCAACAGCTGGACACTACCCCGCCTCCACCAGCGGCAGCGCCGACTCTGGCCCAACATCTTTCCGAGGAATTAGCTGTATAAGAACATAGATTTTAATTTGTTTTTTACGTATAATGTTTTTAAAAATCTCCTTTTTTAATATGTGTTACTTATTTTTTATTTTGCTACACTTGATCTGCGATATTCTATTATGCTCTGTACTATTTTTAGATTTCTTTTTATTATCTAAATAAAACTATTTAATCTGTTCTTATCAGCTTAATCATTTTAATTCAAACATGTGCAACGTCCCGGAATAATAAATGTGATTTATAGTGAAATTAATAAATGTTAGTGCAATAAGCATGTGTGATAGTGCAAGTATGCACGATAGTGCAATTTTGTAAGTGCTAGTACGATCAGTAGTGATGACAGACAAGAAAGTGTGACCGTGGAAATCGAGTTCCCGTTCCCGGCGGAATTCCCGTGCATGCGATGCAGCGGCCCAAAAGTAGCGGGAAGAAACGCATTTCGATATAAGACGCATGCCGACCTAAAGAAACACCTTAGGAAGGTACACGGGCCGCCGACAATCATTTTCGTGTGTGCGGGGTGTCGAGAAAAGGACGAAAGCCGTAAAAAACTAAAGGCACACGCCACTAAGTGCCCTGGGCTGAAAAAAGACGATGGCGCTAACGTGGTGCACACATTGAACTAGCTTTGGGCTCAACCCAGATGGAGGTGGCGGAACCGGATCCTAGAGGCACCCCAACAGTCGTCGAGGACGATGACCGCACGGTCATCGTAATCGCTGCTGCCACACCGAGACAGACACAAGATGCAGAGGCTCTGACATCCTCGACTCTGCAGGTATTGTGTCAAACACCGAACGTGACGACGGAGAGAATAAACCCACAACCGGAGGCTGCGGCCAGTGCAGAGGTAGTATTTGCACCCGACGCCGAGACTACAACTCCCACCAGGAACGACAACACTGCGACGTCGCACACCACCACCAGCAGTTTAGTCCGGCTAACGGACAACCAAAAGCGGTGGATGTGCCAACTAGATGCGGCAGGAACCTGGGAAGAGTTCGAATCGCCGGTGGAGACAATCACCAAGGAGTTCGCCACGCTTGAGCCGCCTCAATCCATGGAAAGAAGAGAACCAGCACGGCAAGAAAATATCCAAACAGCCGTCCTAGGAAGCCATGGTTTGACGCCATGAAAGCATCAACACTGCGGAAGCTGTACCGCATCAACAAGCGAAGGGCGGTGACGCGGATACTCCAGGGTCCCGATAGCTCGTCATACTGTTAGGTGAGCGCCGAAGTGATCACCGATCACTTCACACGAGTGTTCTCCGCGAATGATCGGCCGCGGCCTGCCATGCCCGATCACGTCCGGAGGACGCTACAGCCGAGGCAGTGTGCCGAAATCGGGACCGGAGAGTTGACCGTGCCACTTGAAGAGTTCACGCTTGAAGCGGTCACAGCCCGCCTGCTGAGAACGTCGGACACGGCATCCGGGAAAGACGGTGTCAAATATTCGTATTTGAAGCGGTTGGACCCGGACTGCCGCGTCTTGACAAAAATATACAACCGATGCTTCCGGGAGGAGAAAACACCACAAGCGTGGGCGGACACGAGGACGGTGTTGATCCACAAGAAAGGGTGCAAGACGGACCTTGCGAACTGGCGGCCACTCACGATGGCAAACACGAAGGCCAAGCTGTATGCGGCAATTGTCGCTGACCGTGTCGCTAACTGGGCGAAGGCGACGCGCAACATCTCGCCAGAGCAGAAAGGCTTCATGGAGTGTGAGGGGTGCTTTGAGCACAACTTCATGGTCCAGACGGCCATTGATGACGCACGGCGAGATGGCAGAGACCTGGTGCTGGTGTGGCTCGACCTCACCAACGCGTTTGGCTCCCTGCCGGACGACCACATGGAGGGTGTGTTGCGTGGGATGAACCTCCCCAGAAAGCTGGTGAGTGTGGTGCGCGAACTGTACTCCCGCACCACTACAACTGTTGCTCAAGTGCGGAATCACTGTAAGGTGCATTCAGCGGCGTGGCAAAGACGCCACGACGACGTCCTGAACAGGCTCGCCCGGGCGTCGAAGGTGGACAGAGGCAGTACCATCGACGTCAACAAGACGGTGAAAGGGGTGAGCGGAGCGCTGAGGCCAGACCTGGTGATCCGGAACGAGACAACGAAGGAGGTCCGGATCGTCGACGTCTGCATTCCGTTCGAAGGAGCAGCAGATGCCCTTGAGGTAGCAAGGTTGCAAAAAATCCAAAAATATAACGCAATTGCAACCGAGCTCAGCAACAAAGGGTATCGTGTGGCGGTAGAGGGATTCGTCGTCTGAGCGTTGGGAGCATGGCTGTCGAGCAACGAGAAAGTCGCAAGGCTGCTGGGTATCTCGCAGCGGTATGCGGCAACTATGGCGCGACTCATGGTCTCGGAGACCATTAGGTGGAGCCGGGACATCTACGTCGAACATCTGACGGGACAGTGCCAGTATCAGAGTGCCTAGTGATCCTGCGGAGGACGACAGAGTGACTGATAAGGACAAATGAACATTGTGAAATTATAGTGATATGTGAAAATGTGCGTGAAAGTGTAGTATGTACGTATAGATATGTGTGCATAGGCGCACGTATAAAAGAAAATGAACTATAATATATATTCAGTAAATAGAAGCGATATTATCAAATTAGACATGTTAATATTTTTGTACAATCTTTATATAAGAATAAACGACTTTATCTGTTCTTATCAGCTTAATCATTTTCATCTTCTCGCGCGTGAGCCACGGTCGGATCCAGGAGGCAACGTCATCCGCCTCCACCGGGACCAGCAGAACAGTCAGGCAAGCCATCGTCGATTACTAGATTTCTCCGTACGTGTTAGTGTCTTCGATTTTCTTATTATTTTTTTTTGTTTTATATCTTAAATATTGGTCGAACCGTCGTATTTTTGCGGTAGGTTCGATCAATATTATAGATTCATTTTAAATTCTTTTGTGTTACCCACGTAACTTTCTGTTACGTGGCGTAAATTTTAACGTGTTGTTCGTTGTGTTCGTCTGAGATTGTGCAACCTTCAGTTACACAATCTCTAAGTTTTATTTGTTAAGTTTTAAAAGGTCACGTCTGTTCTGGAACATTCTCTAGAACATTACGTGGCCTCTTTTAACGTGTTTTGTTTGTTTTGTGGATTATTTTTGGTTGTACTGAGTAAATCCACTAACCGACGATGGCCACCGGTGGTGCATCGCCTCCGTTATCCCCCGGCCCGTTCTGTTATCGTCCTGGAACCGGCTGCCGTTGAACATCTTACCCAGCAGCCGGCCACAGCCCCACCGACAACAGCGACCGGACGAGCAGCGTTGGCGTCCCAGGAGGCGAGTCTTCGTGGTACAGCTCCTATGTCACGTATCACGGAGGCTAGCACCGTAGATACCACCATTGCCCCACCGGCCGACTGTCCTGCTGGAGCGACGCCGCTGGAAGAACAGGAGGCGCGAGGTTCCCGGACTCGACATCTCGGCCGGTCGATGTGGGTTCTTCCTCGTGGTGACCGGGGGATCCAGTGTTTGTCGTGTAGTATGTTATTTTGAGCCTTTTCTTTTCTGTTTACCTTTTCTTTTTTTTTTCTTCTTTTCTGGGTTGTGTATTGGTGGCCTGTGTCCTCCACTAAGTGGGCACTTTTGCTCTTTGTAACATGCTGACTCTCACTGGATGCGGAACGCCCACCCATGTGTTTGCCGTGCATGGAGACCTGTGTCGTTGGAAACGGGGATCCTGAAAGTAGAGGGAGCTCGTCTTTTTCGGATACTTATATTCGTGCCCCAATACATTTTTTTGGCCCTTGCTTCAGCTAAACAGGCGGCCCGGGGCTAACCCACCCCGGGTCAATCGGCTTCCGGTGCTCCTTATGAGACAGATTGGGTGACGGACCCGGACTGCAGGGATGCGTTTGGCTCGTCTTCCTTGTTTTTTGGGTCCTATATCATCTGGACAACCCTGACGTCCGTACCAGTTTGCGGATACGGCGTCCCCTTGTTGGGCTCCGTGGTGGGTGGGGACCCAGGTGACGAAATTTAAAAATTTTCCAATTGAAAAACAAATAATCACACCCCCTCCCTCTGGGGTAAAGAGGAGACGACCCGTTTATAAGGGTCGTTTGAGCTTGACCAAGAAGAAGGAGGAGCTTGCTCCCCGGTTCCTGGTCATCTCCAGAAAGGTGGGAGAGTTTTCGAAAGTTTCTCCCTTCTTAATACAAAAAGTTATCTATGGACAAATAGGCAACCAAAAAACTAAGAGATGGGACATTACTAATTGAATCTGTCAGCAATTCGCAATCGAACAAACTGCTACAGATGACTAAGTTCTTTGAATACGAGATAAGTGTAACTCCGCACAAGACCCTTAATTCGAGCAAAGGGGTTATCTCTTGCTTCGATCTTCTTAACTGTACCATCGAGGAGATCAAGAGAATTTGGCAAGTCAAGGTGTGGAGGACATATCCCGCATCTTGACACGAAGAGATGGCGAACTGAAACCAACATCGTCCATCATATTAACGTTCAACACGCCATTTCTCCCTCCGAGCATCGACGCAGGAATTCATCCATTGAGAGTTCGGCCTTACATCCCGAACCCGATGAGATGTTTCCATTGTCAGAAATTCGGTCATATTTCTGACCGATGCACTGCAAAAATATCTATTTGCGCTTGTGGCAAACCAGTTCACTTTGGTTCCATCTGTAAGGAACCCATGTCCTGCGTGAATTGCGGTGGGAGCCATTCAGCTCGCTCCCGCGACTGCCCTAAGTATAAGGAGGAACGTGCGATTCAAGAGATCAAAACCATTCAAAGGATCTCGATCGCTGAAGCTAGGAAAATCTATATTCAAAGAACTCCACTCGCGCTTCAGACATCTTTTGCTTGCGTTGTATCGAAACAACGAGCACCTCAACGCAGACATCGGACATGAGTACGCAGACTGCCGTGACTCCAGCGCTCGCTGAAGCACCACCTGCAGTGCCCGTTACCGTGTCTGTCGTGAAGAAACCGTCCGTCGTCAAAGAATCAACAATAAAAAGTTCAGAAGAAAAAATTGAAAAACCGAGGGAGTCAGTCCTAAAGACTCCCAAAACTCTCCATCCTACCCCCCAATCTGGCTACAAGTGATCCAGATAAAAAAAGAGAAGGCTCCTCTGAGAGCCGCAAATCTGGTCTATCGCTTTCCGCATCCACGATGGAAACATCTGGATCCGAAAGCGATAAAAAGAATACTCGGACCAAAAGACGACGAGATAAGGTTCGTTTGAAGCGATGAACCCGAAAATGAACCCCTTAGTACAGTGGAATTGTAATGGTCTCACTACTCGCCTCGCGGAACTCCGAATGTTAATCTCTGACATTCATCCTGTGTGTCTGTCTTCAAGAGACATGTCTTACAGACACCTCCTCCGTCACAATCCGTGGCTATAGCCCTTTTCGAAAGGACTATGTCACGGATGATCGACTTCGTGGCGGAGTCGCAATATTAGTCAGGGATGACACTTTCTGTGAAGAGGTTCCGTTGAATACAACTTTCCAAGTTGTAGCTGTACGTTTGGCCCTACCACTCAGTCACAATTGTCAGTTTCTATATTCCTCCGGACGAGATCATCACTGCTGATCAACTCAAGATGATCTCACGTCAACTTCCGTCTCCCTTTGTCCTCGTCGGCGACTTGAACTGCCACAATCCCTTGTGGGGCTCATTGACGACGAACCGAAGAGGTGTAGCCATCGAGGAATTCTGTGACTCAGAATCTGTTGTTATTCTGAATACGGGAAATAACACACTTCCGCGCTGCATCAAGCACATTCAGTGCCATCGACATCAGCTTGTGCAGCGCTACTATTTCCCCGTATCTTGAGTGGAACGTACATGAGGATTTATGCGGTAGTGACCATTTTCCCATTATTGTGAATTTGCCTGTCCGGCAATCGCAGCAGCCGAGATGTCGCCGTTGGCGTCTCGCTAGGACCGACTGGGAAGCATTCCAAAACGCCCTCAACTTCGATCAGACGCACGAAGAAGACGTGGACTCCGTGGCAGAAACTCTTGACCTCGTCAATCGTCGAAGCCGCAGAGTTATCCATCCCAAAAACGTCAGGCCGGCTACGACGACCATCAGTCCCTTGGTGGTTTGAGGACTGTCGCATCGTAATCCGCGACAGACGCCGTGCCCTCCGTAGATTCAACACTGCTCCTACGGATGAGAATCTGATCGAGTTTAAGCGTAAACGTGCCGTCGCACCTAAAACAATAATGGAGGCCAAGAAGTCTTCTTGGCAAAGATACGTCTCCACTGTAACAAGTGCCACTCCGTCATCGGAGGACTGGCAAAAAATAAGGAAAATTTCGGGTAAAAACGTCCCATCTCATACAACAGGCATTTTCGTAAACGGTGATCTCGAGGTATCCCCTCTGCATATAGCTGAAGAACTAGCCGCAACTTTCCAGGCAGTCGCCAGTTCTGACAGCTATGACCTCCGCTTCTTGCAGCGGTAAACAGAACTGGAACGTCGGACAGCCATCGACTTCTCTGGTGGCATAAACGAAAAGTACAATATCCGATTTAGCTATGCAGAATTGTTAAACTGTCTAAAAGAATGTAAAGATACCTCTCCTGGACCAGACACCGTTCCGTACGAAATGATCAGACGCCTGCCGTGCCTTTTTAAACAAAAAATTTTAGACCTGTACAACAAGATTTGGACCGAGAATGTTTTTCCGGCCAAATGGCGAGAATCCATCGTCGTCCCGATTCCAAAACCAAACAAGGACCTTAGACATGCGTCGAGTTATCGTCCCATCTCCTTAACTTGCTGTCTGTGCAAGTTGCTCGAGCGCATGGTGAATCGGAAGCTTATGTGGTATCTGGAAGCAAATGATTTGTTGACTAACGTGCAGTGTTGTGGTTTCCGCCACAACCGTTCCGCGATCGACCACTTAGTCAACCTTGAAGCTGCAATACAAGACACCTACATCTCCAGGCAACACCTCATCGCTGTTCTTCGACCTGGAGAAAGCTTATGACACGACATGGAAGTTCGGAATTTTGAAGACACTCCACCGGTGAGGTAACCTACCGCAGTTCGTGGAGAATTTCATGTTGGATCGAACGTTCAGAGTCCGTGTTGGTAGCACCTTCTCCTGCGCACACACCCAGGAGAACGGTGTCCCACAGGGCTCTGTATTGAGTGTAATTCTGTTTGCAGCGGCGATTAATGGAATAGCACAGAACATCCGTGCACCTGTACAGGCTAGCTTGTACGTGGATGACCTGGAAATTTACTGCCGGTCCAGCTGCATTGTCAGAGCCGAGAGGCAGCTGCAGCTCTCCATCAACCGCTTTCTTTCTTGGACGACAAAGAACGGGTTCAAGTTTAGCACACAAAAGACCACGTGTGTGCATTTCCACAAGTTTCGCAGTCTTCAACCTGATCCGAATCTATTCCTTGGGGACACTCGACTTGTTTTCGAGGAAACAGCCCGTTTCCTAGGGTTAACGTTCGATCAAAAATTGACATGGAAACAGCATCTCGCCGATTTGAAGGTCAAATGTAAGAAGGTCTTAAATATTATCAAAGTGCTCTCCAACAATAAATGGGGAGCAGAACGCACTGTCCTTCTCACTCTGTATAGGTCATTAGTTAGGTCGAAACTCGATTACGGGAGTATCGTCTATTCTTCTGCCCGGGATTCGTATATTTCCACGCTCGACAGCGTACATCACGCAGTGATCTGCCTGGCTACCGGTGCGTTCCGCACCAACCCGATCCCAAGCATCTGTGCTGAAGCTGGTGAACCGCCTCTCAGCGTCCGCCGCCGGCAGCTCATCTTGAGCTACGTTGCCGGTATGAGCGGTAAGCGCCAACATATAAGCCACAGTTCCGTCTTCGATTGTCCCCAAAGACGTTTGTATGAATCCCGAATACGACCGACCAAGTCTCTTTGCCTCAGAGCAAAAGATATCCTTTCCGAATTGAGACTTGTTATCCCGAGAGTTTCAAATTTTAAACATTCTTTGTTACCATCTCCGTGGCTAGTTCCTCAGACGAGTTACCGTGACGATCAGACACTTCTCCACAAGTCAGACACCTGTCCAAGGGTGTACCAGCAACGCTTCTTTGAATTATACTCTATGTATCCCGGATACAAGCACTTCTTCACTGATGGGTCCCGATCTGGGGACGCAGTGGGATGTGCGTTTGTATGTGAGAATGAGATACACGAGTGATGACTGTCGCCGATAGCGAGCGTATTTACAGCGGAGCTCTACGCCATCTCTCGAGCTCTGCTTTTCGTCGCTTCTTCTGCTCACTCGAGGTACCTCATCTGTTCTGACTCACAATCTGCACTTTCTGCCATCCGCAGAATGTATCCGATGGATAATCTCGTTCAAGAGATACACAAGTGCTTGACTGGTATCGTCTCGTGCGGTAAAACTATCGTATTTTGCTGGGTGCCCGGCCACGCTGGCGTGGCAGGCAACGAGAGAGCCGATGCAGCCGAGCCCGTCACGCGTCCAATCTTGCCCTCACGGACGTTCCGGCTGTTCAAGTCAACGACTTGAAACAGCATTTCAAGCGTCATGTCGTTGACGCTTGGCAGCGGGACTGGGTGGCGGTAACCGCTAGCAAGTTACGAAGCCTCAAGGACTCGGTACGTGTCTGGAAGACGTCCGTCCGACCGAACCGAAAAGAACAAGTCGTTCTCACGAGGCTTCGCATCGGGCACACCAGACTAACTCACTCTTTTATCCTAAAAAAGGAAGGCCAGCCGATGTGCGACACGTGTGGCACCGCTCTGACGGTGTCACACCTTTTAACACGATGCGATCGTTATGCGGGGATTAGGAATCGTCTGGGTTTGTCGGGGGACATCTCCATAATTTTAGGGGACGACAACGACGCTGCAGATCGCATTTTAACTTTCGTAAAGCAAACTGGACTTTTTAGCATGATTTAGTGTTCTTCCTAATCTTGATATATTTTAACATGTCGTGTCGTCATACACAACACTTTAAAATAAGCCATTGGGCTTATTTTAAAGTGTTTTACACAAAAAAAAACCTGTGAATCCTAATATCAGATCACAGTATTTTAAATGTCTTACTGCCCTCAAGAGTTCATCTCTTTTATTATATTTATACGTATTGTCGAATCAAGATTAGGTATTTTTACAGTCCAGTTCATTCCATGTGTTTTGTTTTATCTTTATCTCTCATTGAGCGAAATATTGTTTTAATGAAATATTCTTAAGCGTTTGGCACATTAGCGTTTCGAATTAAGGGGTGATTCGAATGCAAGTGCGCAAACGGGGTGTGTTTTTAATTTATAATTTGTGTTCGGGCGCTAATGACCTCTGTTGTCGATGCGCCCTTAAACCCCAATAATCAATCAATCATCAATCAGCCCCAGCACGTTCCTGCATCCGACACCTGGAGGCGGCAACGGCTAGGAGTCCGCGATGAAGAAGTCATCACCTCGCAGGGAGGCGGAGCAGAACCACCAACGACGAACACAAGTGTTAAAGAAAAGTTATACATACCCCGGTCAGTTAATTGTTATACAACATTCGTTAATTGTTGTACGGGCGTTTGTTTCGTGCGTGACAGTTGTAAGATAGATGCAACGGGAAGGGGGTGGTTGACCTCTACTCGTCGAGACAGGTCAACTAGGTTTTTTGAAAACTTTCCTAGCGTAAAATTTAAGATTTGGATCAGAAAACAGCAAGATTGCTAATAATACAAGTTAAAGTCTAGATGATAGGGATATAATCCCAAGGGTCGACAACTCGCCTCAAGAATACCGAGATTGGTGACAATATCAGACAAAAATTTACTTAACTGTCCAAAAAAAAAAAAAAAAAAAAAAAAATACAACGAAACTATAATATATATTTATTAAATAGAAGCGATAGTAAACAAAAAAAGTTAAACATGTTCACATTCTTTGTACAATCTTTATATAAAAATAAACGATTTTATCTGTTCTTATCAGCTTAATATCTGAGCCACTGTCCTGACCACTTCATCTGGACAGGACAGTAGGCGGAAAGCATGAACCACTCGGCTCACGTCCGCGGAGTCAACGAGTTGGAGCAAATTAGCACCTCCCTGGTAAGATGTTATATATAAAATATCAGCGGAGGCCCTCTGCGGAAGGTTCATCCATTCCTTCGCCTTGCTTCGAATGATCTTGTTTACCTCCGTGAGGGGACCCTTTCGGATATTACACCCACGGAGCGCGAAGTCAAGACGAGAAAGGATGAACATATTGAGGGCCTCTATTTTTTGCCAGGGAGTCAGGAGGGAGTGGTGTACCCGCATAACGTCCCCCCTAACGTTGTTAATAGTTTGTAGGGGGTCTGGGTTACGCGGAACCCAGTAAGGACACCGAGATGTTCGTAGTGTTCTCCCTCCTGTAGAGCTTCCAACTGATCTCCCAGGATCGTGAATCGAGTGTCACATGCTCTTCTCTTGCGCCGGCAGTCGACGTGAAATGAGGCGCATTTGGAGGCGTTGAACTTAATTCCCATCCAGGTGGCGGCTGCGCCCACCTCGTCCAGCAAAGATTGCATGGACGGGGGGTCCTTGGCGAGGAGCACCACGTCGTCGGCGTACGCCAGGATCGAGAAATGGTTATCGAAGAGTTGGGAGCCGTGGGACCCAGACATACCGAGGGCCGCCCTCACCAGTGACTCGATGGCCAAGTTGAACAACATGGGGGAGAGCGGGCAGCCTTGCTTTACCCCGGCACGGATCGGAATCGGCTAGGTCTCCCCGGTCGATGTCCGAATCGTGGTAAAAGCCCGGGAGTAAAGTTCCGATACCACGCCCTGTAGCTTTCTGGGCAAATTCAGCAAGGAAAGCACCCGCCGTATGTGACCGTGAGGAACAGACCCGAACGCGTTGGCAAGGTCAAGCCATGCCAACACGATCTGTCTGCCCTCACGGCGTGCGTCATCAAGGGCACTCTGAACCACGAAGTTGTGCTCATAACACCCCTCGTGCTCCAGGAACCCTTTCTGCACTGGCGAAATGTTCCCTGTTGTCTTCGCCCACGAAGCCACCCTGTCCGCCAGGACCCCAGCATACAACTTGGACACCGTACCCCCTAGTGTGAGCGGCCTCCAGTTGCCTAGATCTTCACGCCTACTCTTTTTATGCACGAGCACCGTCAGGGTGTCTGTCCACGCCAGTGGAGTCCTCTACTCGTGGATGCAGCGATTGAAAATATATGTGATGACAACGCACCCCGGGTCGAGACGTTTCAAAAAAGAATATTTAATCCCGTCTCTTCCCGGGGCGGTGTCCTTCGTCCGGGCCAACCGGCGAAGTACAGATTCTGCCGAGAATTCTTCAACAAAAGAATCCTCGGCCACGTCGCACTGCGGGCGGTTGAACGCCCGCCGAACGAGATCGGGCATCTCCACCTCCTCCCGGTCCCGTTCGGCAAACATCCCACGGAAGTGGTCCTCGACCACCTCCATGGGCGGCTCACAGTACGGCGTGCCGTTCTCAGAACGGAGAATCTGCACCATCGCTTTCCGTTTGTGAACCGGGACAGTTTTTGTATCTTGGCTGCTTCCACGGGATCGAAGTTCGGAACTTCGTTCACAGGTCGCCGACGCTCCCGACGAACAGGTCTTGCGTTCGGGAAGCGTCGGTGCCGTGGATCTTCCACTGGCGTCGGTCGCAACCGGGCGAGCTTGCGCGTGACGATCACCAGTGCCCGTTCGAAGCCCTCCCAATCGGCCGCCTCCTGCAGGAGACCAAGCCACCGAACCTTGTCGTCCGTAAGATGGGCAGCCGGGTTGGCGACTGGCTCCTGCGTGCGTTCCGACACGGTGACGTCGGCGAGAGCGGGCGTTAAAAAGTTAATCACGCTCCCGTCGGCGCCGTCGTCTTGGGAGGCCGTCGCCCGGGCACCAGGGTCGCCACCCCGATCACTAGCGCACGCGACGGCATGGTGCTCCCCGCCAACTGGGCTATCAGCCGTCAGCTGGACGGGTGCCTCGTTGGTGTTATGTTGGCTGGCGGCGGTCTGAAGCGGGACACCTGCTGGAGATGTCGCTTCCGGT
Source organism: Acanthacorydalis orientalis (assembly GCA_034766995.1). Taxonomy (NCBI): domain Eukaryota; kingdom Metazoa; phylum Arthropoda; class Insecta; order Megaloptera; family Corydalidae; genus Acanthacorydalis; species Acanthacorydalis orientalis. Next base: position 54,698,969 of record CM068314.1, read on the forward strand.
GCTCCGCCGAGATGTCTAGTCCGGGAACCTCGCGCCTCCTGTTCTTTCAGCGGCGTCGCTCCAGCAAAGCAGTCGGCCGGTGGGGCAGTGATGTTGTATTCGGTGCTGGGCTCCGTGGTGCGTGACATAGGAGCTATGCCGCGAAGACTCGCATCCTGGGACGTCAACGCTGCTCGTCCGGTCGCTGTTGTCGGTGGGGCTGTGGCCGGCTGCTGAGTAAGATGTTCAACGGCAGCCGGTTCCAGGACCCTCTGCTGGCGACGTCTCGACCGCGAGGCGATACTCGTCGAGGCAGCCGGCTCGGATGATGTCTGCCGGCTGCCGATCGCTGTTTGTGTATAGGCCTCGCCACAGATGTTAACTTCGGTCGCGGCTGCTACCCCTGCCCTTCTCCTGGGGATCCGCCGTGCAGCAATAAATTCTAGCTGGTGGATCTCCCGCGGGACTGTCGGGGCAGCCGTGTCGACCGATACGGGAGAGACTGACGGTGATGGTGGCGCCGGATGTTGTGGCACCACGTCGCCACAGGTCTTCTGATTCTTCATTTTCTTCAGACTCGGGTCCTTGGTTCCACAGCCCGAGCAGGTAAAGGTAAGGTAAATACGGGCGTCCCATGTGTCTTCTTTATATGTTTTTTGTAGTCGCTGTGCGATTTGTATTTGAACACATTTCTAACACCTGCACAGCGAACTACTTCCCGATGGAACTGGCACAGCTCGCACGCAAACTCCTCCGGAAAAGGCACCGTAACATAAATCCTAACTTTGCCGGGGGATAACGGGGCGATGCACCATCGGCGGCCATCGTCGATTAGTAGGTTTTCTCATTATAAATAAAAGAAACTACGAAACACAAAAAAAAACAAACAAAAACAAAACACGTTAAGAGGCCACGTGTTGTTCTAGAACGAACGTGACCTTTTTAAAACTAACAGTAACACTTAAGGATTGTGCAACAGAAGGTTGCACAATCTCACAGAAACACGACGAAAACACGTTAAAACTTGGGCCACGTAACAGAAAAGTTACGTGCTGACACGAGAGTATTTAAAATAAATCTGTAGTATTGATCGAACCCATCGAAAAATACGACGGTTCGACCAATATTTAAGATATAAAATAACAATAAAAAAAAAGAACGGGAAATAAAAGACGAAAACACGAACTGAGAAATGCTAGTATCGACGATGGCTTGCCCGACTGTTCTGCTGGTCTGGTGGAGGCGGATGATATTGCCTCCTGGAAACCGACCGCAGCCTACGCACGAGAAAATAAATAATGAATAAAAATAGTAGCGACAAAAGTCATAGATTTAGAGCGCAATTCGATTGCGGAAGGAATGCACAGGCCGTGCGTTCCTTCCGCATACACGGACAAAAACGACCGCAGTGAATTCAAATAAAAACTAAAATCGTCATCATCAAAATGCATATCAATCTAAATTAGTCGATTAGGTGTACACACGGCCTTTTGCAGCGGTGTAGAACAATAAATATTAATCGAACAAAAAAAATTAATATGGAAGTAGTATTTTTTTCATGATCTAAAACTCTGATAATGGATATTTTTAAGGTCAAACAACGAAAAAGGAGAAAAATGTAAAAACCTATTCTACTAGTTTTTTTTTTCAATAACTAAAAAAATATTCATCGTACGAAAAAAATATGATAACGAAAGTTGTAGAGAATTAAATACGCGACGCGATATTTTTTTAAAAAAAACTGGAATTAACTCTTCTTTCGTGAACAGGAAGTGGTTGGAGACAGGTGTTTTTCCGGTAGTCTTGATCACCTTGCCTTCATCGCGAAGGGCGACGAGGCGACGATGCCGACAAGCGACTACACTTTGATCCTAGCTAATAGGCCGAGAAGCGACTACACTTTGATCCTAGCCAATAGGCCGAGAAGCGACTACACTTTGATCCTAGCCAATAGGCCGAGAAGCGACTACACTTTGATCCTAGCCAATAGGCCGAGAAGCGAAAAATCGGAAACAAAAAAACGCCATAATAAAATAACATTTTTTAATATTTTCTTTCTAAATTATATTGTAGTTACTTATATCTCTAGAGAAAACAGGGTTAAAGCTCATATATAGTATTTCTCTTTAAAGTAAAGTAACCACAAAAATGGTACAAAGAACTAATCTTAACATTTGTGTTATTCCATCGGACCACGTGTTTTTTCGATTATTAAAGTCTTATTTTATTTAATATTATGAAGACAAGCAACAATCAAAACGGATCAATAATTGTTTATTGAACTTTTTTGACCAGAGAAAAATTCTGTTTGTAGAGTGGAAAATAATTAATTTGTGAAAGTATTTATATTTATATATATATATATATATATATATATATATATATATATATATATATATATATAATTTTTTATCAACCTATGAATATTAGATAAAACATGTACGAGTACCAATACTGTTCTGACACTGGATAAATTTAATTTTAAAATGAATTCTTTTTTCATTTCCTTACCCGTGAAACTATTATGATCAAAATGTTCAATAAATCATTATTGATCATTTTTGATTGCTGCTTATTCGTATTTTTATGTAGATTCAATCATATCCAGAGCGTCAGCGTACAAAAAGAAAATAAAATACGAAAAAGGATTAATTTGTGAACCGTGTACGAAGAATTAAAACAAATTAGAACTCTTTTTTTAAGAAAACAAAAAACAAATTAAACTTGAACATGTGAAAATTATTAAAGTTTACCACTATAATTATTATTTTAACATAAAAAATATCATGATATAAAAAACATATTTTTAAATCCCTTTTGAATTTCTCGAAACAGTGAAACGAATCTTGTATTTGTTCATTACTGATGATTAGAAAGGTAATGTTATTCTTCGAAAACTGTCTCATTAGGCCACATGCTGGCCACATGTCTATCCTATCCTTTAATTTATGCGAATAGGTTTATTGCATTTCTTTGAATACAAAATATTTCTTAAATCCATTTAAAAGATATAAATGAAAATATCATAAAGTTCATATATATATATATATATATATATATATATATATATATATATATATATATATATATATATATATATATATATATATACTCTGAAAATATTTATACCAGTGTTTAAAATTATATAGAAATGTTAATTTTTTTTGAAAGATATTTGCTTCGAAAATTAAAAAAAAATATTGTTCTTTAGTATTCTGATGATAACGAATGAAATGTGCATAAGCAATGATCAAAAGTGATGAACAAACGTTTATTGACATTTTTTGGCAGAAATTTTTTTTTTGTAATTTGTGAAAGGTAAAAAAGAATTCACAAAAATGTATTGAGACAGTGCTTGAACTGTATTTTGATAATTTCGATAGTAATAAGATAAACTTATTTATAAAATATTAACCTCTTCAGTTGTTTCTTGATGATTTTTTGCATCTAGAACATAAAATTATGTACTGAAAAAAATGTATCAATGATTCTTTTTCAAACAATCAAAAATATTTTTTACTAGTGCACTGATGAATATGAACAATAAAAGAGCGGGATGGCCAGGGTTGCAGTACGTTTAGCATGGCTTTCAGAGGGAGTGTGACAGTATAATTACATATACTCTGTACCTCTGTAAATCATATTTTTTGTCTCTTTTTAATATTGCATTTCTTTCCTGCTGCAACAAACGTGTTTATTAACGTTCTTATTTTTTTTTGCTAATAATCGACCATTATCTCATTAATTATTAAAACTATTATAAATAATTATTATTTGGTTTCCTTGGTATGTCGTCTTGCAGAATTTAATACAGAATCGTATTTGAGTATTTAATTTTTTTGTGGATAAATATTATATATATATATATATATATATATATATGTATATATACACATTCTAAAGAGAGAGAGAGAGAGATATTAGATTAAACGCAGTTTATCCGGAAAATCTGTAAGAAAAAACAATCTAAAATAAATAAATTTCACGCAAACATTTATTCAGATGATTTGTTTCGGCCTTTTCAGTATAATTTATCTAATCCTAATATATTAATCTTACAATTAATTTCCGCTAAGTACGCATATGTACACATGTATTTACATTCATTTGACAGAGAAAAGACAAAGTTGACACATGGAAATGCATCATAAATTTTGATGCTAGTTTCAATGGTTAATTCAACGACATTTTTGTATCATATACTGAAGTTCAATTTTCGTAATCAACATACGTGCATTATTATTATTATTATAATAAAAAAATGTTTGATAACATGTTTTATAGAAATAATATTTTCATTCATCGCATGAAAAAAGTATGAGGACAAAAGTTGTCGAGAATTAAATTATCTACAAAATATTTTTTTCAAATTTCTTTCGTAGGTGTTACAGGACGCGGGTTAAAAAACTGGAATTAACTCTTCTTTCGTGCTGGCCACGATAGTGTAAAGCCTTAACAAAGTGTAATTATACTCTAAACAAACACCACACCACTATCTCACAACCACGATTAGATTGTCCATTTTGTTGCAATATTCCACAGCCAGATCCACTGGACTATGTGTTTTTATAGGCGAGTGCATGTTTTATGTACATGTACTGTTTTTTATGTTTTATAGGTGTATATGATTTTTGTACATATTTATAAATACTTGTGCTGTTTGTGTCACTTATTGCAATAGACGTCAGTAACGAAATTCAGGAAAATATATCAGACAGATTTGGTAAACCGGATTTTTTTTCCAAGGAACAGCCTAAAACAAAAAAGTCTATTAAGTGCACAACCAAAGAATCTAAACTAATCGAAAAGAAAATCACTTATGCGTTCGTGGCTTTTGTGAATGGCATGTTTGTATGCGATTTTTTGATGAAAGAAGGTTTGTGAATCCAAAGTATGATTTAAGTGTCTGATTAATGCATGCGCATATTATTTTGTCATGTATGTGCGAGTATGAATTTTTTATATATTATGTTATGGTAGAATGGATGTATTATGTTACTTGTTGTTAATATATTTGTACATGCTTGCTATGGGTGTCGTGTACATGCGAACAAATTATTCATTTGAATGAAGTACTGACGTATTTTGTTTAATCCGTGCGTGTTTATTATATTTGTGTATGTATATTTTATCTTTGAAATGAATTAAAATGTTACCGATGTAAATTAAATGTATGTGTATATGTTTTTTAAATGTTTACATATATATATATATGTGTGTGTGTGTGTGTGTGTGTGTGGGTGTATAAGTGTATATGTGTATGAGTATATAAGTGCATATGTGTGCATATGAGTGTATGTGTATATATGTGTATATTTGCATATGTGCATAAGTGCATATGTGTATATGTGCATATGTGTATATGTGCATATGTGTATATGTGCATATGTGTATATGTGTCCTAAGTGTATAAGTGTGTATGTGTATATATGTTTATGTGCATATGTGCAGATAGTCATATTGGTATATGTTTGAATTAAAATTATATATGTGATGTGTGCATATGTGTATATATGAATATGTGTATATGTGCATATGTGTTTGTGTTTATGTGTATAAGTGTATATAGGTATATGTGTTTATGTGTATATGTGTATAAGTGTGTATATGAGTTTATGTGTATAAGTGTGTATGTATATATATATATATATATATATATATATATATATATTTATATATATATATATATATATATATATATATATATATATATATATATATATATATATATATATATATATATATATATATATGTATATGTATATATATACACGTTATAATCAGTTATATTATTTTTATTATTTCGTACTATGTGCCTGCGTGATAATTTATGTCAATAGTTTTTACAATGTGTTATTTTGTGCGTTTTCTTTTGAGAGTGTATATGAATGATGTTACTATTTTTATATTTTGAATTTTTTCACATTAACTACGAGTGTTTTATTCTGTTTTAGTTCTAATTATTTTAATCTACTTTAGCATTTGTATCTTAATACATTTTTGTATTTTGTGAGTGTTTTAAGGATGAGTGTTTAAGGATTGAGTGTTTAAGGATTTTATATGTATGAACATACAAAAAAATTCAAGAGAGTTTATGGGAAGAATCGGAAAAGAGGATCCTTCGCAGTTGCACTATACACATTTTTTAAGATTTATAAGGAGTGTGTATAGAATCTCCTCCTTAAGAGGATAGTCATAATTGGTATATGTTTGAATTAAAATTATATATGTGTGTGTGCATACGTGTTTTGTGTATATGTGTATAAGTGTATATATGATATGTGTATATGTGCATATGTGTAGGTGTTTATGTGTATATGTGTATAAGTGTGTATATGTGTATATATGTATATGTGTTTATGTGTATATGTGTATATGTGCATATGTGTTAATGTGTATGTATATATATATATATATATGTATATATATATATATGTATGTATGTATGTATGTGTGTATATACACGTTATAATCAGTTGTATTATTTTTATTATTTCGTACTATGTGCCTGCGTGATAATTTATGTCAATAGTTTTAACAATGTGTTGTTATTTTGTGCGTTTTCTTTTGAGAGTGTATATGAGTGATGTTACTATTTTTATATTTTGAATTTTTTCACATTAACTACGAGTGTTATATTCTGTTTTAGTTCTAATTATTTTAATCTACTTTATATTTGTATCTTAATACATTTTTGTATTTTGTGAGTGTTTTTATAAGGATTTTATATGCATGAACATACAAAAAAATTCAAGAGAGTTTATGGGAAGAATCGGAAAAGAGGGATCCTTCGCAGTTGCACTATACACATTTTTTAAGATTTATAAGGAGTGCGTATAGAATCTCCTCCTTAAGAGGATAGTCAGAATTGGTATATGTTTGATATAAAATTATATGTGATGTGTGCATATGTGTATATATGTATGTGTGCATATGTGTTTTGTGTATATGTGTATAATTGTATATATGTATATGTGCATATGTGTTTGTGTTTATGTGTATATGTGTGCATATGTGTTTGTGTTTATGTGTATATATGTATATGTGTGCATATGTATATGTGCATATTTGTTTATGTGTTTATGTGTATATGTGCAAATGTGTTTGTGTTTATGTGTATATATGTATATGTGTGCATATGTATATGTGCATATTTGTTTATGTGCATATGTGTATATGTGCATATGTGTTTATGTGCAATGTGTATATATGTGAATATGTATATATGTGTATATATATGTACATACGTATATATGTACATATGTATATGTATATATATACACGTTATAATCAGTTATATATTTTTTATTATTTCGTACTATGTGCCTGATAATTTATGTCAATAGTTTTTACAATGTGTTATTTTGTGCGTTTTCTTTTGAGTGTTTATGAGTGATGTTACTGTTTTTATATTTTGATTTTTTTCACATTAACTACGAGTGTTTTTTTCTGTTTTAATTCTAATTATTTTAATCTACTTTATATTTGTATCTTAATACATTTTTGTATTTTGTGAGTGTTTTTATAAGATTTTTACATGTATGAACATACAAAAAAATTCAAGAGAGTTTATGGGAAGGATCCTTCGCACATGCACTATACACATTTTTTAAGATTCATAAGGAGTGTGTATAGAATCTCCTCCTTAAGAGGATAGTGAGAATTGATATGTTTGAATTAGAATTATGTGGGCCGATCCTGGCGGTACTGCAATACCAGGCCAACCCGCGGCGGAGGTGGAGCAAGCTCCTAAAAGCACTCCGCCAATTTACAAAAATCAGTTTAATATACTGGTCCTGCAATGCAGGACGTATCAGATATTAAGCTGATAAGAACAGATACTACACTTTGATCTTAGCCATTAGGCCGAGAAGCGATAAAGAACAAGGATTTTCATGCGTTTTTTACATGAAATAACGTGCGGTTTTACTGCGAAAGGATCACGCTTTCATATGATACAAGAGAAATAGTCCGGAACCGCGAACTAGATGGTACCGCGAGCACGTTCAGTTCCGCACTGAACGTACAGCGGAGACACAAACAGACAGTACTCTTCAGAATCAACATTTCGGAGAGGATCGGTTACGATCGGTTACAATCGGTTTCTCCTTCCAATACTGAATTTGCGATGAAAAACCACATCTTAAAAAACTGTGAAAAATAAACGTGATTTAATTAGAAACGGACTAAATATCTAATAAACAATGATTAAAATCAAAAGATATGTAAGAGAAACGAAATTTAAGATTTCGAAAAAGCGCGTATTTTTACATTTAATCGTTTATTGCTAAATCATTCATATCATCTCACATACAAACATGTAATATAAAAGGTATTAACTTTAGTTATATATTTTATTTTTAAATCCAAAATTTGTTTTATATCAGTATTAAATTCGTATTGAATCTATTCAAGAAAACAATAAAGTATTTCCGAGTATAATAAGCGAAAACATGCCTACAAAACAAAAATTATCTTTGCTTTTAATCCACCCTAATTGCGATATTGAACATGTTTTTTATGTGTCAGCACTATAATAATCAGTATTGATAAGATGACAGCTGCACGTTATGAAATGAATGAGTGAGAATAATATACAAAAAGAAGAGTGCAAGAGGGAAAGATAGTTGTTGAGTATTTGGTACATTTGCACTTAGCATACTTATATACAAAATTATTATATACAAGATAGATACTTTATCTATGCTGGGGTGTCCTAATAAAAATAAAACAACTGATTATAACGTGTATGTGTGTGTGTGTGTATGTATATGTGTGTGTGTGTATGTATGGTGTGTGTATGTATGTGTGTGTGTGTATGATGGGTATATATATATATATTTATATATATATATACACATATACACATTAACACTATGCACATATGCTAATATACACTTATACACAATACACATATGCACATATACATATATGTATATGTGCATATACACATATGTGTATATACACATATACGTATGTATACATATATACACATATACACATATACATATATACACATATTCACATATGTTCATACACACATATACACATATGCACATTCACACATACTCGTATACACATATGCACATATAGGCACATATACATATATACACATATACACATTTACATATATACACATATTCACATATGCTCATACACACATATACACATATGCACATACACACATACTCGTATACACATAAGCACATATAGGCACATATACATATATACACATATACACGTATATCTTATACATATATGCACATATAAACATATATACACATACTCACACATGCACATATGAACATAAACACATATACACACATACACATACTCGTATACACATATATACACATTAAACATATTCATGTTCACATATGCACATATACACATATTAGACACATATGCACATATACACATATACCTATATACACTTGTACGCATATGCACATATATACACATATTCACAAAGACAGATATGCACGTATGCATAATACACATATGCACATATGCACATATACACATATACACACATACACTAATACATATATACACATATTCACATATGCACACATACACATATATAATTTTAATTCAAACATATACCAATTCTGACTATCCTCTTTAGGAGGAGATTCTATACACACTCCTTATAAATCTTAAAAAATGTGTATAGTGCAACTGCGAAGGATCCCTCTTTTCCGATTCATCCCATAAACTCTCTTGAATTTTTTTGTATGTTCATGCATATAAAAATCTTATAAAAACATTCACAAAATACAAAAATGTATTAAGATACAAATATAAAGTAGATTAAAATAATTAGAACTAAAACAGAATATAACACTCGTAGTTAATGTGAAAAAATTCAAAATATAAAAATAGTAACATCATTCATAAACACTCAAAAGAAAACGCACAAAATAACAACACATTGTTAAAACTATTGACATAAATTATCACGCAGGCACATAGTACGAAATAATAAAAATAATACAACTGATTATAACGTGTGTGTGTGTGTGTATGTGTGTGCGTGTGTGTATGCGTGCGTATATATATATACTATATGTTATGTATGCGTATGAATATGTGTGTATATATATATATATATATATATATATATATATATATATATATATATATATATATATATATATATATATATATATATATATATATATATAAATATTTTTATATACATATATACACTTGTACACTTATACACACACACATACACACATTCGCATATACAAATATGCATATATGCACATATTCACATATACACATCATATACATATATACACATACACAATTTTAATTCAAACTTATACCAATTCTGACAATCCTCTTAAGGAGGATGTTCTATACACACTCCTTATAAATCTTAAAAAATGTGTATAGTGCAACTGCTTATTTATTGCTAATATTTAACATATTTTTCGTGTGATAATCACTATAATAATCATTACTTGACAGCTGCACATTGCGATTAGAATCAGTTCGAATAATACAAAAAAAATAGTATGAGAAAGAAAGTACGAGTGTTATACAAATTTGTATGCTCTTGTTCCGTAATAATTTAAATACAATTTGGACAGAAATCATAAATAAAATTATATATGAATAAAAAACGTGGACGTCTAATATATTTATGACAATTATTGTTATTTAGTCATAATAATTACAATATTCAACATACTTTTCGGTGTGTTAAATGTGACAGCACTATACACAAATATACTATAATACAAAGCACGCACAATGATTAGTAGGTTCAGAGCTTTGTATACTGTAAGAAAAATGAGTTAGAAGATACTGTACGTAAAGAGCGAAAGAGAGAAAACGCATATTTAATAAATTTTTGGTGTTTCGTTAGCAACTATCTTTTGATGTTAATTTTTCTAAAGCCGGTGCAGGTAATCATAATGACATTTAAAAAACCCATTTGTTCATGAACCAAATATTCGAAAATTTAAAACAATTCTTACTTTTGTTTTAAAATATTTTTTAAGATATTCAACAACGTGACATTTCCCATCAGAGTAGGCATAAAATATGAAAATACAAAAATTAAGTTCTTTTCAATTGCACAGAGAATCGATTTTAATATTTGTCTTCCGAGTGGCGAAGATAGAGTAATATTATAACTTTTCACTGATTCTTGGCAGTTTTAAACAAATAAGGTATTAAAATTGAAAAACTAGATATAGACATTTTAAATTGGGGAAATCGAGTATAGACATATTTTAACCCGGTTACATATTTGGGATTGGTATGTATTTTTTTTGCGAAATTAAGTGAAACTTTTCAAATTTATTTGTAAACAGAGATAGACTTCACAGTTTGTAGAATAAAGTATTGTTTTCTGTTTATTTTGAAATGAAATTCGAACAAAATACTTAAAGAAAATTTAAATAAAAAAAATAGAATTACCTTGCCATTATTATTGTCTGTATTTTTATTTTCTCTATTGAAAGCAGACTTCATCAATTTTTTCACTGGTGGTTTATGGTAATTTGATATCAGGTTTGTTCAGAGTTCAATGACAAGATTAAATATCTATAACGAATTACTGTTATAAGAAAAAGAAATATTACCGATTTAATATTTTAAAAAAATATCAATATACAAATTTAGTACTAAATAAAATATTCGTACATATTCCCAAACAAATCAACTATTGTTCCACTTCACAAACCACAAAAATATTTAGTCAAAAATGTTTACTAATACATTAGTGATCATTTTTGGTTGCAGCTTTATTTCGATGGCGATGTTGTTTTTAGACCTCTAAGGTATAAAAAAATACCAGATACTTTTCACTAAAAAGTTATAAGCTAATATACAAAACGTTCCTTCAAAAAAAGTAGCGATTAAATGATACAAGAATCTAATTTTACCATTTACTTTCCTAGTTCTTTTAATTTCATCAGATTGTTTTTTTTTCAATTTAACAAAGTCTCAATATATTGAGAATAAGCAATAATTAAAAATTATCAGTAATGTTTTATTGAACATTTTTGATTGGAAAAACATTTCGTGAGTTGTGTGGTAAAAAAGAAGTCATTTCTGAAAGTGAGTATCGATAAATTTAATGTAAATGTACAGAAGAATTTCAGCGAATAAACAACAATTAAAAAATATCAATAGCTTTATTGAATATTTTTGACTAGAGCAATAATTAAAAATTATCAATAATGTTTTATTGAATATTTTTGAATAGAACAATAATTAAAAATTATCAATAACATTTTATTGAACATTTTGGACTAGAAAAACATTTTGTGGATTGTGTGGTAAAAAAGAATTCATTTATGAAAATGATTATTGATAATTTTGATGTAAATGTACAGAATAATTTCGGCGAAGAAGCAACAATTAAAAATATCAATAATGTTTTATTGAATATTTTAACTAGAAAAACATTTTGTGTGGTAAAGAAGAATTCTGGATTTAATTTTTTCTGTTATTGCTAAGATTGAAGCCTAATCGAAATACATGAAAGTTATAGCTAAAATAGTCAATATTTTGATCAGATTGTTTTTTTTTACTATTACGAAGAGTGAAAATTCAACTCTGAATATAAATTCAAATACAACTTTCGACATTTTATAAAATATGTGTTAAAAAAATATAACCAAATCAAATACTTACAACCAATTGAAACTCCACATTGTATTAATTAAATCGCGAAAACTTGCAAATATGCACAAACACTTGCATTCTGATCGTTCGTTTTTAATATAAACTTTTATAATTAATATAAAACTAAACACTTTTTCATAAAACTTCTTTTAATATTGAAAACGGGCATTTAAAGACTGAATTACAAAGTAGATCCGAACAAGTGCAAATAATCTTGTGAACGGTCCGCGTGCTTCTTTGTACTCTGATCAGTAAGTATCTTGTGTTACACTCGGATGTTTAAAAATGGCTACCCATTCCAGGTATAAAACGGCATCTTTTCGGATTTTCACACATTTAGTGTTAAGTGACAAACTGTCTCTTTAAATGTTGACCATAAGCAGTGGCGTGACTACAATGCTTGGCGCTGACGGGCAGAAAGCTAACTAACTTATTCGAAAACTGATTTAGAACTAACATGAAATAAATTTAGATGCTAAATATGCATATTATTCGAGTTTATGTTTACGTGTTTGTTATTGTTATTGCTACCAGGAGCCGCTGGCGACGTTGCTCGCGCTATCTTGCAAAAATGACAAGATTTAATAGTTTAAATAAATGTACGTCTCGTGTGTTATGAAAAGTACTAAAAATTAATTTAATAGTTTGCATTGAAACACGTTAGAAATATCTCATATTACAACTTCATCTGTGTTTTTTTCACTTGTATGTCAAAAATCTTAGCACTGCTGGAGGCCCCGCTTGACACCGGAGGCCGCCGTAACATCCCCAGTCAGCAGTTGCGCAACAGATCATAAACCGTGCTGCTAATATTAACCCTTTAACGTCGTGCAGGATGATATGATCATAGAAATCACATAAACAAATAAATATTTTCTCGTAATTTATTAGATAACAGAATATATTTGTATAAATTTTGCTTCTATACACACTACAGATGATAACACAGACACTGCTTCAATTTAGAATATTAGTTCTTTGTGCATAATGGAACCCAACACTAGCAGTTTTTTTGACTTAGAAGCAGCAGACAATATAAGTTTCAAGAAATTTAAATGTTATTTAATTGAATTTTATTTTTATATACACAAAATATATACGTTAGAATTACCATTTTATTGGTGGTCTAGTAAAATATTCAATAAATTAATTATTTGATGGTATATATTGATAATAAACATAGCGTGTTCATATTTTCACACTAAACGTATGCGGGGTTGAAATCTGTAGTTTTGATAAAACACTGAACAAAAGATAAATGTTCCTCAGCCATGTTTAGTAGCTAAATATAATACATTTATGGACGATACTGACAGAGTGGACGGAGAATATGTCATATTACCGTATCGGTATTCGAGGTAAAAAATAGTACTGGCTTTTTCGCTCGGATGATGAATGCCATCATGCATAATGCATGGCTTTTCATGGAAAAAATCACAATATATCACAATTACAATTTTATCGTTCAATAATTATAGCGTATCTTCAAAATTTAAAAAATTTTCGTTCCGATTTTGGCCACCCATCGTCTTTAAAATTTATCAGTATTTCAACCAGGATATCTGATGATATACGTTAGATGGTACGGGGCATTTACTAACAGAGTCGTGTCAGAGACGTCGATGTGCCGCCACTGACTTCTCGAGAATATTTAAAAGGACAAGTCCTGTCTAATCTGTTAAGTTGCCATTTTTAAATTCTCAAGCCTAATAAGACAGTTTTCGAAGAATAACATGTGGCCAGTTTTCGAAGAATAAGAGAACATTTAAAGGGTAGGATAGACATGTGGCCAGCATTTAAAGGGACAAGTCCTTTCATACCTGTAAAGTTGCCATTTTTAAATTCTCAAGCCTAATAAGACAGTTTTCGAAGAATAACATTACCTTTCTAATCATCAGTAATGAACAAATACCATGATTCGTTTCACTGTTTCGAGAAATTCAAAAGGGATTTAAAAATATGTTTTTTATATCATGATATTTTTTATGTTAAAATAATAATTATAGTGGTAAACTTTAATAATTTTCACATGTTCAAGTTTAATTTGTATTTTTTTTTAAAAAAAACAGTACTAATTTGTTTTCATTCTTCGTACACGGTTCACAAATTAATACTTTTTCGTATTTTATTTATTTTTTTTGTACCCTGACGCTTTGGATATGATTGAATCTACATAGAAATACGAATAAGCAGCAATCAAAAATGATCAATAATGATTTATTGAACATTTTGATCATAATAGTTTCACGGGTAAAGAAATGAAAAAAGAATTCATTTTAAAATTAAATTTATCCAGTATCAGAACAGTATTGGTACTCGTACAGGTTTTATCTAATATTCATAGGTTGATAAAAAATGTAAGTTATATATTTCTGTTTATTTTTTATATCGATTTGTTTTAAATAACTGCTTTTTTTTAAAAAAAATAAAATAAATAATTATGAACTTAAAACCAAGATGTTTTTATTATTATTGTAAAAAGAACCATTCTTATTTTAAATTGAAAAATAAAAATATTCACAAAACGATTCCTTTTTTTGTAAGATCTTTCTACACCGTGACACTCTGAACATGATGAAATCGAGATGCGTACAACCAGAAATCAAAAATGATCAATAATCTTTTCTTGAATATTTTTGATCAGACAAAGATTTGTGTTTGTAGGACGAGTGAAAAATCAATTTATAAAAATGAATATTTATAAATGTTCTATATTTTAAAGACATATATTTTATTTATTATATTTTAACATAAAAAATATCATTATATAAAAAACATATTTTTAAATCCCTTTTGAATTTCTCGAAACAGTGAAACGAATCTTGGTATTTGTTCATTACTGATGATTAGAAAGGTAATGTTATTCTTCGAAAACTGTCTTATTAGGCTTGAGAATTTAAAAATGGTAACTTAAGAGGTATGACAGGACTTGTCCCTTTAAATGCTGGCCACAAGTCTATCCTATCCTTCAATTTATGCGAATAGGTTTATTGCATTTCTTTAAATACAAAATATTTCTTAAATCCATTTAAAAGATATAAATGAAAATATCATAAAGTTCATATATATACTCTGAAAATATTTATATCAGTGTTTAAAATTATATAAGAATGTTAATTTTTTTTGGAAAGATATTTGGTTCGAAAATTAAAAAAATATTGTTCTTTAGTATTCTGATGATAACGAATGAAATGTGCATAAGCAATGATCAAAAGTGATAAACAAACGTTTATTGAAATTTTTTGGCAGAAAAATTTTTTTTGTAATTTGTGAAAGGTAAAAAAGAATTTACAAAAATGTATTGAGACAGTGTTAGAACTGTATTTTGATAATTTCGATAGTAATAAGATAAACTTATTTATAAAATATTAATCTCTTCAGTTGTTTCTTGACGATTTTTTGCATCTAGAACATAAAATTATGTACTGAAAAAAATGTATCAATGATTCTTTTTCAAACAATCAAAAATATTTTTTACTAGTGCACTGATGAATATGAACAATAAAAGAGCGGGATGGCCAGTGTTGCAGTACGTTTAGCATGGCTTTCAGAGGGAGTGTGACAGTATAATTACATATACTCTGTACCTCTGTAAATCATATTTTTTGTCTCTTTTTAATATTGAATTTCTTTCCTGTTACAACAAACGTGTTTATTAACGTTCTTACTTTTTTTGCTAATAATCGACCATTATCTCATTAATTATATCAACTATGACAAATAATTATTATTTGGTTTTCTTGCTGTGTCTTCTATCAGAATTTAATACAGAATCGTATTTGGGTATTTAATAGTGTCGTGATTTTTTTTTCTATTTATATTTCTAAAATATTGTATTGAAACTTAAAATATTGCATCACTTCTATACTGCATTATTATCAAATTTAATGCGGAAAAATATTGAAAAAAAAAATGTTATTGAAATAGTTATAACCAAAAATTAAAAACGATCAATAATGATTTATAGAACATTTTTCATTACATCAATTATGTCACGATTAATTTTTTTTGTTAGAAGTGTCCCAACTTCACTGGGAGCAATCAACTTTTGGCACAAATGTCTATTAATATAATTTTGAATTTCACACTGTTTAATCTTTAAAAACTAACAAAAGTGTATTTAATAATTTTCATAAAAATATCTGCCAAATTCGGTATATATATTGTCGTATCCCTCGGGCGTTGGTTGCTAGGACGGTTCCCTTTTGTGCCTGATGGTCGATTTAGATGACTGATTTGTAGCTGCTGTCATCAGGGTAACATTATGCTTTGTTCAAAAGTATCAACTTTATTTATTCGAATTAAAATGAGCTGGGCTTTGATTCGTAAATCAATGTTAACGAGATTAATTTAAATTAAATATTAATTTATTGACCTCTTTGATATAACGATTTATAATAAATAATAAAGTTTCATTATGCAAAATTATCACGGAGTGAATTTGATACAACAGATAAGAATTTAACAATTGGCTAATACTCAATGTAAAAGATCTACTTACAACTGTCCAAGCATCCCTTTTTATATCAACTTGAATTTATTTAGGATGAGAAATTTGCATTCATCATGTGATGAGTAATTGCCACCTAAACTATTTGAAATGAATAATTATTCTGAGATCTGGATTGTGTAGACAGTTATGACTCAAGTGTTCGTAAGACACCATATATACATACATACATACATACATACATACATATATATATATATATATATATATATATATATATATATATATACATATATGTTAGTATCTCTATACAATCATTAACCCAGGTAAATTGCAGTGTTGTTTTTTATATAAGACAAACATATTTGGGTACATTAGAAATTTTGACGTCATAAATAAGTCGATGTCGATTTTTTTGTGGATAAATATTTTATATGTATTTATATATATATATATATATATATATATATATATATATATATATATATATATATATACATTCTGAAGAGAGAGAGAGAGAGAGAGATATTAGATTAAACGCAGTTTATCTGGAAAATCTGTAAGAAAAAACAATGTAAAATAAATAAATCCAATTTCACGCAAACATTTATTCAGATGATTTGTTTCGGCCTTTTCAGTATAATTTATCTAATCCTAATATATTAATCTTACAATTAATTTCCGCTAAATACGCATATGTACACATGTATTTACATTCATTTGACAGAGAAAAGACAAAGTTGACACATGGAAATGCATCATAAATTTTGATGCTAGTTTCAATGGTTAATTCAATGACATTTTTGTATCATATACTGAAGTTCAATTTTCGTAATCAACATATGTGCATTATTATTATTATAATAAAAAAAATGTTTGATAACATGTTTTATAGAAATAATATTTTTGTTTATATTTTCATAAGTTTTCATTTGCTACCTTAATGATTCAAAGAATATTAATAACAAAAATATTATTTTTATATATTTTGTACAAAAATTATGAGCAATATTTTATAATCTTATTTTTGATTACTTCTATATAAATTGAAATTATTTATAAGGTTCATTCAGTATTTCTCTGTTATAAATAAACAATATTAAATTTATGTTCAAAGATTAGAATAGTTATATACATTAATTAGAATGTGTTTGTTGGTACAATCAGAAATACAAAAAAATTTTTTTTGGGATGTCATTGAATATTTATTGAAAAATAATTATCTGCTGAGATTTAAGGATAATAGCTTTGTCAATATACAGTTTTACCTGCATTTATATATATATATATATATATATATATATATATATATATATATATATATATATTTATTTAATTAATCAAATTAAAGTAACTCTAAACTGTAATGATTAAATGTCTTGTCTATAAATATATCATATCAAATATTTTTCCATGTTTTTTTTTGAATGACATTTTTTTTTATATATAGTGCAATAAGATTGAGGTCTAAGATATATATTTTAAATAAAATATGCTACATAATGAACAGAATCATAAAATATCATGGTCCCAAAAACACAAAGTAGCATTAAACATCAAGAGTTTGTTGTTAATAAGATAATAAATATAAATCTATTAGTGTATATTTACTATTTTAACTTACATATAAAAAGAATTAATTATGTTGTTACTGAGTGGTAATATACTTTACAAACATATGTGTTAAATATATGTATGAATTTATGCACATATAAATTCAAACTGATTATAACATTACGTATAATATAGTCACTGAATGAGATAAAAAGGAGTATTTTTTCTAATAATTACTTTTAGAAAATTATTTATATACACTTTTTATAATTATATTCAAACTAACAACAGTTTAAAAAAGTACTCAATATAAATCATCTTCTTTGGGTAATTAAAATTGTTATTATTGAATGTGGAATTTGTAAGAAAATTTATTTATAAACAAAATTTTATTTAAAATATTTACATATGTTTATATATATATATATATATATATATATATATATATATATTCACACACATATACACATATATAATATTAAATGGAAAACTCATTATACTTTTTTTAAATCCACTCGAAGTTTTATGGATTGTCAAATTTTAAAGTAATCAAGTCCATTTGATGGATTTTAATCTGTAATATTGTGTTTGTGCATATCTGTACACATATACACAAACGTAAATAAAATGTTAAAAAAATTATTTGTTAAACACTATAGATTTTTTAAATTTAAAATTATTTTTTCACAACTCACTCTTGAGAAAAATTTTCAAAGTATAAATTTAATTTGAACAGCCATTTAATGACACAAATATATATATATATATATATATATATATATATACATATAGTTATGAATATGTGTGTATTTGGCAGTGTCACTACAAAACGTAATGAAAAAGTACTAACAGACTTATATTACAATACAATTACTCAAATAATATTATTTCGTATGAAGAGAACAAAACAGTTTTTATTCTGTTTGTTATAATTTGTGTCATCATTATGGCCATAAACATTTTTACAAGTCTTTATTATACAGGCAAATAACATCAATCAGTGGTTATTCTAATAACTATGGTTAACTACTTCAGTCACTTTACATATTCTTGAATACAGTTAAGGCCTCTTAAGTATAATATCTAACCATCTGACTATTTCACAGGTTTTGGGTGTTGCTATTTTTAACGTTTTTTTTAATGTACATTTTTTTAAATAAGAAACACACGCAACCGAGAAATTATCAAATGAATAATAGGATACAAAAATAATAAAAAAACGTATGAAAAATGTTTAAAGATAATAAATCAACCGCAGGATTATACACCTCGGCACATTTACTTCACTGTTTCTCTATTATAACATAATCAAAACTAAAATATATTTGAATTTATTTACGGAATATTAATTTACATATACATGCATACATTTGATTAAATGTATGAGTGCTTGTATATACATACACACATTTTATATATATATACACACATATATATATATATATATATATATATATATATATATATAAATATATATATAAATATATACATATAAATATATACATATACATATATACATATACATATATATATATATATATATAAAGTGGTGACTTGTTAATTGGTTTCTTAATCTACTTAAATTTAAAAATTGAAGACACAGATACAAATATCAACTGTACAATCTACATGAATCTAAAGTAACTCATTTCATGTTGTATTATTGAGATCTCTGGAAGTCTGGAAAATACATTTACAAAGTTGCACCAATCAGAAGCAGTCTTTATGCCTTGCATTTTGATTGGATATAATCGTATTAATATTATCATGATTATTATTAATATATCATTTACTTATTAACAAAGTACTAAAAAGTAAGCTGGAACTTACAATGAAAATATTTTTGACAATCGCCTTGAATCATCAATAAATCAAATTAAATATAGAATCAATGTATGGATATAAGTTTTAAAATTTTTTTTCAGTTTACTGAATCTAATGAAGTACAGATTTGAAAAATTTTTCATGCAATGTATGATTATCCTAAATTTACAATTTTCTAATTAGAATATGTACACTTTTTAAATCTATCAGTGCTATAAAAATACAAGACATGAAAAATGAAAATAAAATTAATGTATTGTAAAGAGACTACTAAAAATTACATCACTTATTTTCCGAATGTACAAAAAGATATTTCCATTTATTCCAGCTTACATGATTATTCTTTTAAAAAAAATGTCAAAATTATATTACATATTAGTTTACAATACAATCACTGTTGATGTTAAAACAAAAAAAAAGAATGACATTTAAAACATATCTTTTTAATGTGCTCGTTTTAATTATTTAAGAAAAATGTCATCGATATATTGATTTAATAAAATAAGAAAAATTGATAATTATCTACATAAACCACATATAGGACATACATTATTTGAATATACATACATAAACACATGTACACAAACACACATATATGTACGCATATATCTATGTATGTATAATTGCACCAATTGTTCGTTTTTGATTTCACAACTGAGCAAAAGACTGCACAAGTAGAGTTCTAGAAAACTTTAATGTTTCTAATAACTTGTGTTCAGGAATTTTTTTATCATTTTTGAAGTTTTTAGTATTTTTCATTACGGAAACAATTTGTCTCCATTATTTGACTTCAGTCTATATTTATAGTCAATTTCATAGACACATGTCAAAACATCACTTGAATACAGTAAAAAAAGAAACTATTATATTTACTTCACTAAAATTTAACACATTTAAAAGGCAGTGGCAATAACTATTTTTACAGCTATTATTAATTTACATCACACATTTAAAACTATTTTTTTTTTTTAAATTAAAATTACAGATTATGCCAAAAATGCAAATAATAAGTCTGTTTGCATTGCATAGCTACTGAGAATCCCTGATTTAAAATTTTTGGTGTATTGTTTTAATGGTTGATCTATTTTTTTATTATCAAACTAACTGATTTCAATTCACTATTTTGACTATTTATGAGTTTTAAGCGTTTAAAGTTTAAAATAAAAAAGAATATATCTTACAAATAAAACAGTCTGTTGGCAAAGAACTAATACTTGATGTGCTATTTAAAACTAACGTACCTAATTTTTAAAAAAAGTATTCAATCAAGTTATTTAAAAATAAGAAAGACTTTAGGTGAAGAAAAATAATAAAAAAAAATTCAACGTTAATTTACCAGAACATTTTAAATTTCACGTACTTTTAGAGGAGAAACACTTATCATTTACACATATTTTCAAAGTTTTGAAACGTTTATCCTATTTTATTCAAATGTTTTTATTATAACACTGTTGAAATTTAAAGAAAAATGAAATTCGTAGCATTTTCTTCACTAACAAATAGTATTATCTGTACAGAGTAAAGATTATTTAAATGTTGTTATCTAACTATGTTCCTCCGTCAGTCCCATTGATGAGGAGATGGAGGTAATTCACTTGGATGTGCTACAGTAGAGCTGAAACAATAATAAAAATATAAATTACATTCTATCTTATTTCATTTTACAGAAATATATACATATATATATATATATATATATATATATATATATATATATATATATATATATATATATATATATATATATGAATGTATAGCAGTCATGCTGTTAGTATATAATGATCTACTTATAAACACTTATTTTGAAAAAAAATGTTTCTAAAATGACACTTTTATCCTTTTTATTAAAATAAATTAAATTAGAAATATTAAAAGCTCAAAAACACACTAATTAAATAATGCAAAATTGCCACAATTACAATGTATAATATACAATCAACCTCCAACATTTCATATTTTAGGTTACATTATGAATAAAGTTTGTTATTACTACAGGTATGTTTAATATCAATTCACTGTTACTAATTAAATTTTTAATTTTTTCATACGATTTGCTTAAGTCTATTTTAAACATTATTGTATTCTGTGTTGATACAAAAAAATATTTTTATAAAATACATATATACATATATATATATATATATATTTATTATACTTATAACTCTTAGTTTGGTAAAGTATAAATTATATTTAAAAATACTATTATAATCATATATTTTTAAACACATTTCAATTTTAAATGAAAACAATAACTATTACACACTACATTATTATTTATAACAAAAAATCCTGTTGGACTATTCTTTATAACAAAATAATCTTTTTAAATAATTCTTTTTTTATAAACTGGGATTTTAATAATGATCATTAAATGTTTTCAATTGCTGTGACATATATATATATATATACATATATATACATATATATATATACATACATATATATACATTCATATATATATATATATATATATATATATATATATATATATATATATACATATATGTATACATATATGTATACATATATATATATATATATATATACATATATATATATATACATATATATTTATATATAAATACATGTAAGTAAATATGTACATAGTTTAGTAATAAGAAATACACAACTTATATAAGTGATATTAATAATACTTTTTACAATTCATAAATCATTTTATCTTGTTATATTGACATTTTATTTATATATATGTCAGCAAATTATGTATGTGTAAGTATGTATATATGTTGTGTATGAATATATATATATATATATATATATATATATATATATATATATATATATATATATATAAAACAAATTTTATTGAGATAAAAATATTAAAAAAATGTCGAACTATTATATGCCATTTTTTTTGATAGAGTAAGTGTTAAAAATGATTCTTTCATCACTTTCATCATCAAACTCTTCATTAAATTTTTTACAATAAAAATGTATAAAAACGCGACGTTATTTATATACTTTTATTATATTTCTATTATATTATTAAAATTAGTTACTTTCATATATACTTTTTTATTTTGTATATTTTAAATACCACAATGATTACAATTATTTTAGCTTTGTTCTTTTTTTTAAAAAAAAACTAAATACTATAAGCCAGAATAAATTGAAAAAGCAGATATTTAAGAACAAAAATGTTATAATTAATTTCTTATGATTTAATATGTTTAATAAGGGTAATAAATGTAAGTATAAAATCTGGAAATGTTTAATTAAAAAAATAATATAAATAACGAAAAGACTATTTATTTTAGATGATAAGAAGTGATTAATATTTACAAAAATCAATTCTTATATCAAAGGGTTGGAAACTATAATCAATTTTCATTAAGTACTGCATGAAAATGCAAAATTATGTATGCAAAATATTTCGTTCATAAATAATTATTTGCAAGATCATGGAAAAACGTTAACTAGATTTGGAAAGTGTTACAAGTTTAGTACATATTTAAAGATTACAAAGTAAAATTCTATAGCTAGAAAATAATGATTTCTAAATAAACTATATAAGTAAACAATTTATTTATTAAAAACTGTTTCATATGGTCCAATAATTTTTTACATTTTCATTGATATTTTTATTAAAATAAAGTCATTCTCAATAAATGGTATTTTTTAAATTTAACAAGAAATAAAAAAAAGTGGAAAACCAACCTAAAAATCAGGACTGACGATGGATCACGCGGCACACAAGAAGATGACGGGTGACAGCAGGACCTTTAACGTAGTTTTAAAAGGGGAACAAGATTTCCCTTTCCTGAGCCAATGCCAAACAAGATTATTAAAATTACGTTTAATTCTGCACCATCATCTTTTTGTTAAAAAAATTAGGAAAATTGTAAAATTAGAATTATTGACGGTTGATTGTAAGATTGAAAAGTTTGTTTAGTTTTGGCAATAAATTATTTCTTTCTTAGAAAAATATATTTTGTTCTTGTTATAAGTGTCTATATATATTTTTTTTATATAAGCACATACACTAAAGTTTATATATATATATATATATATATATATATATATATATATATATATATATAAAGTATGTATATGCAAATTGATCTATACATTTTCTTTATATTGATTACTTAAACTTAATCAAGTTTAATATTTTTTTGTTTGGTATGAAAAATATCAGTTACAATCATATTATGTTGTAAATAACAATGCATGTATTCAAAACAAACATTACCTGTTCAGGGGTTTTGTATGAAACTGTTAAGTAGATTTAAATTTACCTCCAGATTACACTAATTTATGATCATGTGATATAAAATTAATCAGTTACATTTTCTCGACAATGAGTTCAACTAACAAATTAGAGTATTTCATTTTATTTTTCATATATACTTTTTGAACAAATTATTATTATTTTTAAATCAAAATACATACTCTTTATAAAAATGGTCAGACAGTAAAATCCATGTACAATGTATAGTGCAGATACGAATACGTTAATTAATTTAAAAAAATCATTTAATTTTGATTTCTTTCTTTAAGCATAAAAATAATTATTAAAATAAATAAATAATGAATGCTAACTACCAAATACAATGTTTTTTTTTCAGTACATTCATTTTTTATTCTTTAAAAAAATAATTAGTCATAACTCCTTATACAAATAACTTATAATATGCACATATATTTTCGCATAAATATTTCTCATTTATGAAAAATACACTTTATTCTTTCTGTACATACTAGATTATATTGTTTTATCTATTTAAAGTATAATAAATTAATTTTTGCAATAAGATAATTGTTAAAATAAAATTGTTACAAGGTTTTAATTCTATTCTTAAAGAGCTTCAGAATTAGTATCAAATACATTTATTAATATAATAGTAATTGTTCAAAATTATGCATTAGCCACTTAAAATTATTTTCTGTCTACGTTCTGTCTATGTTGCTTATAATAACTATACATAAAACCAAATGAAAAAATACATATAGGAACATTGCTATTTTATAAAATTACAATGACAAGAAATGTGCAGAGTTATGAAAAATAATTTAAAAAGTTCAATATAAATGATTTTTTTTTTAATTTCTACTTTGCTGTAATTTTTTAGATATGTACAAATGTAGAAGTGTACATTTGTACAAAATAATAATACAATGCTCGATAAAACTAAAATTCTATACAGATTAATGTACATAAATATGTACATGTAGAAGTGTACACAACATATTTATAACACATGTACAAATGTACAACACACATATACATTCATGGAAATTTAATTATTAATTTAACTTGTATGTAAACAGATTAAATATTTATAAAATATTATTGTAAAAAAAAAAAAATGAGAAAACTAAAAATTATTTTCAACTAAGGTTAATAATGATAAGTTATTATATTAGACTTGATTAATTAGCTTTTTATACACAAAAAAATTAAAATATATTCGATACATTTGAAAAGTAATATACCTAAAATTACCAAAACTAAACTGCTTATGTGGAAAATATTGATTTCCATGCATTTTTAATAAACAAAACACAGCACCAGAAAAATGTTAAACTTACAAATGCTAACTACAAAAAATATGCCAATTAAATGCAAATTGCAATTCAGATAGAAATACTTTTCCAAACAAAACTGCACTGTTATAAAAAAAAGTTGATAGAAAAGTACTTACAAATAGGAGTAAAGGCAATGGAAGATCTAATATTGTTTAACTACACCTAAAACTACTATTTAAAAAATAAAAAAAAATGACTGGAAATGCTTCAGTTTACATAAATTGAATACATTTTTAGTGACAAGTTAAACTTTAGCATAAAGCAAATAAAAAGCAAACTTATACACAAAAAAGTGTCAAGTAAACCAAAGCAATGCCAAACACTTTTGCAAAATTAATTAGTCTAGCTTAGGACGGATTTGGATAGGTGCCAGGATAAACGAATTTTCTATTTGAAACTCAAAATTTGATTTGCAAACAAAAAATTGAACTTTTACATTTTGTTTACATTTTGTAGACAAAATATTTTGCTTTTACGCGTTAGCATGGAAATCACTTTAATATAAAATAAATGTAATTATTTGTCACTTTTCAAATATAGTCTTTACAAGTTAATCAAAACAGGAAAAATTTAATATTGAATACAGCAGATGTATGTCAAATTTCATTACATTTTAATTATTATGTCTATATAATAAAATATTAAAAAAAAAAACAAAAAAATGTTATTTCACATTTAAACATTTATTTATAGAGCATTAAAAATTATCACTTTATGAGATTAAATAAAATGTAAGCTATATATATAATTTCATTAATGCGGAGTATAATTACAGCTCCTTTCAGGAATTAAAAATTATTTTCATTTTTGCGTATATATTTCAAATGATAAGGATAACTATTTCTTTTTATCATTAAATCAAAAATTAACTGTCCATAATAAAATCATTTAATTTGTAAGAAAATAATAAAATAAATAACATGCATAAAATTAACTGTATTAGATATGTTAAAAAATAAATATAATTGCTTCAATCATAGATATAATATGTATATATCTTAAATAAAAATGTCTCTAATGATTAGTTCATTAAGATAGATAACATACCATAATAACATCTTGGTTATTATGAATTTAAACAAAAATCTAGTTATACATATATTGAATTTCATGAATATTTTTTTAATTGAAAAAATATTAATTAAGTGATAATTTTATATGCTATTTTATATCAACATAGTTTACAAGTAATTACAAAAAAAGATTTTTCACAGACATAACAACAGTAGCAACCATATGATAACTGTACAATTATTAGTAAGTAAAGTTTAGTGTGTAATTTCAAAATAAATGCTATTCTCTTTTAAATGCAAATATTATAATACAATATCAAGTAAATTAAAATGTACAAATATCTATTTTTAATTTTACACATCATACATACAGATTTAGCTCTAAATAGATGTTTTTGTGTGCGTATGTACATATGATGTTTGTCCATGTGTATGTGTGTATCATATATATGTGTGTATCATATATATGTATGTATGTGTGTGTATGTATGTGTGTGTATGTATGTGTGTGTATGTATGTGTGTGTATGTATGTGTGTGTATGTATGTGTGTGTATGTATGTGTGTGTATGTATGTGTGTGTATGTATGTGTGTGTATGTATGTGTGTGTATGTATGTGTGTGTATGTATGTGTGTGTATGTATGTGTGTGTATGTATGTGTGTGTATGTATGTATGTGTGTGTGTGTGCATGCATGTGTGTGTGCATGCATGATGTACACATGCATGTATGCATGTGTGTATGCATGTGTGTATGTATAATTAAACAGATTTACTTTTGTGTGTGTGTGAGTATTTACATCTGTATGTATGTGTATACAAATATATTTTGTACAGCATCATTTGATTTTATGATGACACAAATTATAAATGTAACATACATCTTTGTATTCAATATATGGTCACCTATGCAATGGAGTGTTGGCGCTGGCTTGTGGGTTTGGGGTTGGCAGATCCGTCCCGTGCGCACGCCTCTTACCTGGCGAAGCTCTTGAATGCAGCGCTTTGTGGATTAATGCACAAGGGTACACGTGACGTGTTTAACTGCTCAGCTATAAATTTGTGCATTTCCTCTGTAAACAATACATAATTGTATTCGTAATATTTTCAATATCAAGTATTTTTTTGATATATTTTACATATAAAATATAATGGCTCATTTATTGTATGCATTTATAAACACAACTCATGCCAAAAAAAAACTATAGTTCAGAATAATATATTATTATTTATATCTTATATATCAAGTATGACATTTTTTTATTAAATAGGAAAGTGTCTTAAAATGTTTAGATAATTTAATATTAGATTAAAATAGTTTAGGTTGTTATTTGGATAAACTGACTATGAAACATTAACTACAAATCAAAAAAATTAATCGTAATGAAAAATATATTTATCAATATTATTTAGATGAAAAATCACAAAATTTTCTTTGCATATTACAAATTATAATTTGTACACAAAATTGAAGGGTATTGTAAAAAAGTGGGATTTTATTCAATATTTGAAAAATTGATAAAAAGTCAATAGTGACATTTCATGCTAGTAATGAAGTGTAATTATATAGTATATTTTTTGATATTACCTTTCACTTGCTGTACAGAAGTGAGTTTCCTTTCCCATAAGTCATCAAAAGGTTGTGGTGCTGTAGTTTCAAAATCTGCAGTATACTGTCTCATTCCTCCGGCTGTTGTATAACAACACTTACACATACATGAATGATATCGAAGGCGGCCTTCATCTAAATATGGATGTGCTAAAGCATTGACAACTGTAATTCTTTTGTCCTAAAATGGTAAAAAATTATATTTCTTCAATATAATTTCTCATACATACATATATTTAAATAGTAGATTTTTGTTAAAGACCTTTAAATACTAAAGGCTGAATTACTTTATTTTTTAAATTACAATTAAATGAATGAATTTCATATGTTTAAAATATTTGGGTATAGAGCCATAATTATAAAATTGAAAAGTAAATTAGAGTACATAGTGTTATATTTATTACTAATCTCTTACCGGATCAAACATGAGCATCTGACATAATAAATGGACAGCTTCATGTGTAGCCTGACCAGAAAGCGTATATAATGCTGAAAGTGACGGAGGTTTCGGTGCTCTTCTAAGCATATGCGTACGTGCACCTTCACAAGCATATCGCATATCTTCTAAAGTCGGTGTACCTAATAGCTCTGTGATCAGTTCTAACTGCTGAACAGGACTTTGAGCTTGAAATAATATTCTACGGCCGAGTAATTCCCCAAATATGCATCCTACACTCCATACATCCACTGCTGCTGAATAATGTCGTGCACCCATTAGAATTTCAGGTGCTCTGTAATACTGAGTTACTACTTCTTGTGTCATATGTTTGTTTTGGTCCGGTTCTTCTACACGTGCAAGTCCAAAATCACAGATCTAAAACACAAATACAATTAGATGCATTTTTCACTATTTCGGTTTAATATCTAAAAAGATTAATATTTTCTTATACGAAAAATTAAAAAGCTGACTTTTTAACATTAGAATACAAATATAATGAAATAATACAAATATGATGAAATTCAACTTTTTGTGAAAAAATATCACGCATTTTAAACATTTACCTTTAATACACAATTGCTGTTAACAAGTAAATTTCCAGGTTTTATGTCTCTATGAAGAATTCTAGCTGAATGTAAATATTTTAAACCTGTAACAATACACACAAATAAGTAAGTTATATCACATAAATATCATTTTATACATTAGTATTATTACTTACCTCTTAATATTTGATACAGGAATACTTTAATGTGATCAGCTGAAAGATGTTGTGGAGATACGATGATTTTATGTAAGTCACTCTGAAGTAACTCAGTTATTACATATCTGTGATACTTTTAGTTAAGAAATCAATATTTATAGTTGCAACGTAAATAAAAAATTATGTGTATGTATGTATATATATATATATATATATATATATATATATATATATACATATATATATATACATACACACACACTTCTAATATTTATGAGAAATATTTTTTAACAAAGTATTATTTCTCAGCAATTCTTTAATTGCTGATATATTGTTGTTGTGTTATTCTGTTTCATTTATATGTATGTATGATTACAATTATTTTCTTCTGTAAATACTATTTGGTATTTAGAATTTGTGTATCGGGTGCATGTGTTTTTTAAAATTTTTCAACGCTTATTTAAACATATATAGGAGATAGATATATGATGATTATAATAATAAAAACAAACTATTTTTTTAACGTTTTTATTTCAATATTATGCTTTATCACGACTTCTTCTTTCACTTTATAATAATAGCCCTCAAACATGATTCATAAATATATCTTGCAGTTTGATTTCATTTTAAGATATTTTATTGAATTGGTTTATTGTGGAATATTTAAATATGTGAATATATATATAATACAATATACTGGCATAGAAGCTTTAAAATTTAATGAAATTATAAATATAATTAATTAATATTTTATGCAAATTGTTCACTTTGAAATATTTTTCTGAAAATAGTCAAAATAACTGTTTTCATTTTATTGAAATTTCATTGTATTAAAGTGTTTATTCATAATAATATTTTTGTTATTAGTATTGTAGCCAACACATACTTTAACATAAAATGAGATATTATTATGTGCTGTAAAAATGTTTTCAGATTTTTTTTATATATACCTTTCGAGATGTATTAATTTTCAGTCACTTTATAGACAAAATATTTCTCTAAATAAATTTTATTTCATATTTTCATACATGTTAAAGCAGTCTGTTATTAATTTAATACTATTATTATTTGTTTTAAATCTATTATTATCGAAATATTTTAAAATTTAACTGATTTGACTTTTTCTTAAAATAAGTGCTATTTAAAAAGATTATTCTCACAGTTTGTTACAAACATAACTGTTACAAAGAAAAATAGTTTTTACATATTCGGGAATGATTCAATTTTCATAATTGTTTACTGAAAAATGAATAAAAAAAATTTTTTTTTGTCTAAGTTACAAAGACAGTCGACATTGCCATTAAAATAAACATAACTATTTACATAATGTAAATAAAATTGGATGTATAAATAAAAGTATACAACATATATTTTTCCCTTCTTGTTAACTGTACAATGAATCTATATCAATAATCATAATTTCAATCTAACAATGTTTGAATTGACGGGTTTATAATGTTTTTGAGATGAGATTGGTGAGCTTTCACTACAATTTTAATATAGAAATAAAAATACATCGATTTAGCAATCAATTTGTGTATTTTACTAAAAAGAAATTGTGTATTATTTTACTGGGTTTGTTTATATAAACACATTTCAAAAATACACCATACATACATATATGTCTAAAAATAAATTCAATGAACGTATTTTTAATTACTTTATGAACTCATTTATATGGTATAATGAGTTAAAAATATAAGAAAAATATATGCTGAAAGAAGTGATAAATATTGAAAGCAACTCAATAAAATAGCAATAATGTGTATTTTGTGACAAATATATGTTTTGATAGCATTACAATATTAATAAAAACAAGTTTTAGATGGAATACTTATTGAAAAAGACGTTATTTAAGTACTATGTATTTATTTAAATGCATTAAAAGTACTTACAAATTTCATTATACATCTATTTTCATAATTATGATGTTATATTTTTGATATAAATGTATTATACGCAGAATAAAAGATATTCAAAGATAACCATACATCATAAAACATGTTCGCAGGAACGCCGCACGTATTTACATATAATATAAATATAATTATAAACAAACGCATCATTCTTAAAAATATGTAACATAGGTTATGTGATTCATTTTATTTTTGTAAATAAATAATTATTTGTTTCAATAATTATATTATTAAGAATTTCTCTCTCTCTCTCTCTCTCTCTATATATATATATTAAACGCTTGAATCTCGAGGGTATGTACCGTTGCCTAAAGAGATAATGGACCGTCGACATAACACGGGGCACGGTGAGAACGTGATGCCATCACTATGGCAACCGGGTCGATTGGTAGCCGCAGCCACCTTCGCGTCGTCGTCGTTGGCCGCCGCCCGCCACCACATCCTGCTGGAAACGTGACCCTCGTCCAAGGCGCCCCGCTCACCCGCCGCATACACCAGCAGCACGACACAACACGGCTATAAGGCTTGCCTACACAGAGGTCGAGCCGAAGGAGTATGCTATATGGGCCCACAGTTGTTTCGCTTTGATGCTCTCGCTCTCGGAAAGTTGTATGCGGTTTGTTTGATAAGTATATATCTGTTACGCGGGTAG
Source organism: Acanthacorydalis orientalis (assembly GCA_034766995.1). Taxonomy (NCBI): domain Eukaryota; kingdom Metazoa; phylum Arthropoda; class Insecta; order Megaloptera; family Corydalidae; genus Acanthacorydalis; species Acanthacorydalis orientalis. The sequence continues at coordinate 54,731,305 of CM068314.1, forward strand.
CAGAGTTTTATTATCCGCATTATACAACATTCTCAACTGGATCCGATATTTAATCAAAGATGAACTTTATGCCCAGTCCAATATCCATATAAATAAATTTATGATTATATATATATATATATATATATATATATATATATATATATATATATATATATATCGTGTTTTGTCTCTCCTATTTAGAGTGTAAGAGGTTGTTAATAAGCATATATGTAAACAATGATTAACTACAATTTAAATTGAATATGTGTGTGTGAATATTTTTTAAACAAAAATTTGAATAAATGCAGTGCTGTGAACAAACATTGTTTACAGACAGAGAGCAAAATTTCACTTTCAATAATATGTCAACTATATAATTTGTCCATCAAAGAAAATGTATTCTTTTTATGGCACTGTTATATTTTGTAACCACTATTTAATTTCCTTATTTATCTTTCATGTACCAATTTAAATTTTCAACAAACTTCTCATAAGGACAATTAATTGTTTACAACATCGCGTTTTATATTTTTATCTTTGTTGTACTTGTTACTCTAAAAAAGACAGATTTATGAGGATATACATTTGAATTTCTCTTAATCTTTTATTCTAAAATGTTAGAATGAAAGTATCAATCTATATTTATAGCGCCTATGTGTATCAATACAGATGCGTAGGTCAATGGTGCAACGTTATAAAAAATTTGAATAACTTCAATAAGATATTCGAGAATATGTTTGGACTGAAAAGAGGGTTAAAAATTACAATTGTGACGAATAAATTTTTAATATTAGTTACTGGTTTTTCATACATATAACAAAAGAAAACTAAATATCGTGGAACGGAAATAATGAATTATATATATATATATATATATATATATACACAAGGTGCGGTAATTGAATAACGAGGATTTCTTTCTAATGCACCGTAAGTAACGCTGGCGCTAATGCTACTATCTGGTGGAAATATTCCACAATTTTGCATATGCCTCTGAAGTTCCAACGAGTGAGGTTAT